>JAFBJR010000310.1:3099228-3460528 GCA_016785285.1 Brachirus orientalis
TTTAAATCTTCCTCTTCCTTCCTCTGCCAGGTTTGTTCTGTATTGTGTGGCTCTCTTTGAATTTCTTGATGAAGCTTCTCACTCCAGTTCTTGACACTTGGAAACGCTGTGATAACAATGTAAACCCTCATCAACAATCCTTTTTTTCTCAAGTCTAAACTGATTTCATTTGTTTTTGACATGATGTTTTCCTCAAGTGACAGCTCAAACCGTGTGTGTGTGTGTGTAGCCTTACACTCTCCTCTTTACTGACATTATATTGTCATTCCCTTATTGCCACTGTACATCCATGGAAGCCAGGATTTATTTCATGCTCTGCTTTCTGTCCATATAATTTGTTCCTACTTTACTTGTACTTCAATTTCTACACTTGTAATCACTTAATTGCATTAAATAAAGAAATAAATAAAGAGTGAGGAGAAAAGAGAGAGAGCAACATTGTCGAGCAGCATTGCTGTTTCCTCATGACTGTCTCCATCATCAGCCATCTGTTTGGTTCAGCAAATCCACTCATGATTTATTCATCATATAAACACCAAGTCAGGCAGCAGTGAACTGTTGCTGACTCACTTTACACAAAGAACAAAGTTAAACAAACAAATAAACAAACAGAAGAGGGAAAATACGCAGCATAATTAAGCAGAAGACAACAGGGAAAAAAATTAAAATGATTCTGAGCACAATTTAACACATTTTTCTTCATAAACTTCTGCAGTAATAAAGTGATCAGAGAGACTGTACGTGAATAAATTCAATGATGGCAACATTTCAGAAAAATGATTCTCAATGTCGGCTTTTCAATGACATTAAATCAATATTTACAGCAACATTTTTAAGATTCAGAATTATGTTTTACAGTGCTTATTACCTTCATTTTTACATATTTACATATTTGTGTATAGATAGACTCTGGGACAGATTGTGAGTCAGCGGGGCCCTGGGCACAGACAGCTACAGGGCCCCCTGAGCCTTTGGGCCCTTGGAGTGACAGAGCTTGTATGTGATAGTGTCCCCATGTGGGTCAGTACCAGTCTGATTTTATTCCTATCAGTAAATCCTGTCTGATATGGTGAAAAACTACAGTACATCCACCTAACTGAATATTGGACACTGCAAAATGGGAGGGAAACAATAGATCATTTCTGAATCTTAATTATTATAAATGATAATTAATTTTCTCTCTTATGTTTATGTTTTTGCAGCATCTTATTTGCAGACATTGAAGGTTTCACCAGTCTGGCATCCCAGTGCACGGCACAGGAGTTGGTGATGACACTCAATGAACTTTTTGCCCGTTTTGACAAACTGGCAGCGGTAAGCAGCAAAAACCACTCGTATGTTTTGTGTATCATGTGCAAAAGCTCTCACATAATTATTTAAGCTTGGTCAACTTTTATTTAAAAGGCTTTAACTGTAATTTTTTTTTTTTTAAAGAAAGGATCATATACTCTGTGTTTAAATAAAGGTCACAATGCAGATGTCAAAAATGTCTAGAAAAATATTTGTTAATGTTAAAGGGATGAGATGAAGCACGTACGGATATTTTGCTACCTCACAGCCGCACCTGTACTGATAGAAATTATTCATTTTCCAAAGATAACGTCTATGAAACTGTGCTCATATGGAGTACTGTGGCACAGATTAGATTTGACTTGCATCTGAACGTGAGTGGCTCTCAAATGACACACCTGCACACAAACCAACAACAGAAGAAGTCATATTTGTGAGACCACTCGGCACTGAAGCAGGAGATACTGTATGTACGATAAGATTGCATTAGTTGCACCTTCATTGATGCCCTATATAGGAAACCTACCTCACAGAAAATCAGAAGGGGATGTCCCTCTCCTCCCTGTTTGTTTTTGATGCATTTCCGTGTTGCAGTTCGATGTAGTCAAAGCTCAGCGCCTGCATATGGGGGGAAAAACATGACAGTTTTCATTCATGATGAATGGCAACATATCGGATATACTGTATATCTGATCTTGGATCACGCACTGAAGTGACACAAATCTGACATGAACATTTCGTTATATCTGAGTCACATCAAACGTAAATAAATAAAGAAATGATTTACTAAGATATTGAGGGTTATTGAGTCACTCACTAACACAGTGTGTTCTTATTGTACATCTATGATGTGACAAAGGAAAATAAAAAGAGAGATAGTCCAAGGTCAGCCAGTGTTTCACAGGTTAAAGTTGCAGATATACAGCACATGCATGTTATTGTCTTCATTGTTTTTTCATTCTTCCTCTTTCCAAGGCTTGTTCAGAAAAGACCTGAAGCCTCATGAAACTGAATATGCAGAAACGATGCAAACGCCTGATCTTTATGAGATTAGGAGACACATGTATGTTTCTGAGAGAAACTAGAGGATTAAAGAGATTTTCACAGTGTAAGGAAGACGTGCTCTTTGAACACTGGATGCTCTCAAGGAAGATCCGAAGGAAAAAGCATCTTCTCAGGTTCCTGTGCTGCAGAAGTCTTAGAGAAGAGTTTGAGAAGAACAGAATAGCAAGGAAAACCTTCAGGGGTTTGATTGTCTGATGTATTATTGAACCTCTACTAATACTCGATGATACTAAATTGTCCAGGACATAATTCTTGTCTTTCAAAGATGTAATATTTTCAGTGCATGTTTTCAACACAAGTCAATTCAATTGATACAGCCAGTGAGGGACAAGGTGCAACTGAATATTGTTTTTTGCTGCAGTTGATCTGTCGTCCTTGTTTAGAATCTGTCTGTTCAAACCCAAAACAGCTTCAAGTATGTGGTGGACATTCTGGAAATCAGCCCAGATTCATGTCACAACGTGGGGTCGAGCTTTACCCAAGAGATAACCAGATGAATCAGAGTGGTCAAAAGATTATTGAAAGTAAAACATTATTATTCAGCCACACAATCTGAGAAGGGCACACGAGTCAGCAGTCAAAACGATTAGGAAACAGTAACTTTAAACCTAAGATAACTCCGTTTTCATGTGAGATGAAGTCAGTGCCCAAAATGGAAGTCGAGTCAACTTTATTTCTATAGTCCAACATTGCAAACAGAATTTGCCTCAAAGGGCTTTACAGTCTGTGCAGCAAGTGACACCTTCTATCCTTAGACCCTCACATCGAGTGAGGAAAACTCCACAAAAAACCCTTTTAAAGATGAAAAAATGGGGGAAACCTCTGGAAGAAGGGCCACAGAGGAGGGATCCGTCTGTCAGGACGGACAGACGTGCAGTAGGTGTCACATGTCCAGGGACAAGTTCAGCTGATTAAAAAGAAAACATCAAATATTACAGAGAGGAAAGAGAAGAAGACAGAGACCAGGATGATTCAAGAATCAATAACAGTTATCATCATCATCATCATCATCTCATTCTGGGTGTGACATGTGCCGTCACCATCTGGGGTTGGTTCCAGCTCCTCATGTGACCCTCAGAAGAGGGAGGGCAAGCCGTTAGTGAAGGGTGGATGAGCATAACATTAATGTTTGCAGTAACACATTAGATTGTAATGGTTGAATTTGTAATATTCGAGCTCTGGAATCCTGTGTGGATACCTGTGAAATAAGAACAAAGAGAGAGAGGAAGAGCACAAAGAAGGGGGAGGGAGAGAAAACAATGTTATTGTCATGATAAAACTATGTGTGCTGAGAAGAGGAGGGAGGGAGAGACTGAGGAAGAGCGTGCTCGCTGCATAATGGCTGTTCCCCCAGAAGTCTGTAAGCAATGGTTCAGAGTTGACTTGAACCAGCACTAACTATAAGCTTTATTAAAGAGTTTAACTTTAAATGTAGAGACAGTGTCTGCCTCTCGGACCCACAGAATCAGAATCAGAATCAGAAAAGGATTTATTGTCATGTATGCCAGAGGCAATACAAGGAATGTGCTGTGGTGTTATTGGTGCAATAGAAGACAAGATAGAGAAAAGGATAAAATAAAATTAAAAATTGTAATATACACACAGTTAACAATAAAATCTAGTAAAAAAGCAGAATAAAAAGCAGAGGGAGCTGGTTCCACAGGAGAGGAGCTTGGTAGCTCCCATTCTACCACAAGCAGGCCTCCATTTTCTGAACGCAGTGGTCTATTTGGGTGGTAAGGAATAATCATGTATTTTAGATAAGATGAGGCCTGATCCTTTTGCATTTTATATGTGAAGAGGAGGATTTTAAATTCTGTTCTAGATTTAACAGGGAGCCAGTATAAAGAGCTCAGCACTGGAGTGATGTGCTCTCTTTTCCTGCTGCATTCTGAACCAACTGAAGACTCTTTAGAGACTTATTTGAGCTTCCCGATAATAATGAGTCACAATAATAGTCTAGATGTAATAAAGGCATGAACAAGCTTTTCAGCATCCTTTAAAGACAGGATGTTTCTGATTTTTGTTATGTTGCACAAGTAGTAGGAAGTAGGCTGACTTACAGACTTGTTTTATGTGTGATTCCAATGACAAATCTGGGTCGAGAATAACTCCAAGGTTATAGAAATGGAAGGCCATGGTAATGACGTCCAGGGTGACTAGATGCTCAGGTACAGCAGGACCATCATTTCAGTTTTATCATTGTTAAGAAGTAAAAAGTTATGTGTCATCCAGATCTTAAATTCCTGGAGCTTTATAACTTCATGGATATGTATAACTGCGTATCATCTGCATACAATGAAAATTTACCTTGTGTTTTTAATAATACTACATACAGGAAGCACGTATAAGGTATAAGGAATTGGTCCAAGAATTGACCCTTGGGGAACTCCATGTGAAAAATAATTCTTCATTAACATGAACAACTCTCTGATAAGAACACGTGGACATTCTCTTCTGTCTCACAGACATTACAAACTTTATTTGATTCTTAGCTCTGTGTCTTTACATATAAAAAAAAATACATTTGATCTAAATGACATATTACCTGATTCCAACATAACATGTAATAAAACAAATTACCAGTGTGAGGAGGGCTGATCCAAATCTCCGGTTTTATATCTGTTTTATAACTGCCATTAAAATCCTGAACCGCAGGGAGCACCTTCATGATTATTGATATTTTCTTTATCCAGAAGCTTCACTGTTTGTCCAACTATTGCTCAGTGTATGCAGTTTGCCTACATTGTGAAAGGTGAAATGATTTGCTCATCAATATTTATGTGCGAAACAGGCATAATGGCATTATAAACCAGAGACTTAGTTGCCTCTGACACTTTTATGTTCAAGCCACACACACACATTCAGTGTCGGCGCTCTTTACACAGTGAGGCTTTTTGTATTTTCTCAGAGCCATGTGCTGGAGAAATGGTCAGGAGGCTGTCATGAGACACAGTGTTGTCCTGAGCCTTACGGACACACACACACACACACACACACACACACATTTCCAATCGAATGATGATGACAAATTGTTCTAATAGCCAGAGATCTGTTGCGACTTTAAAAGCCAAGCAAGTACCAAGATTCTTTGCAGCTGGATTGATCCTTGCAGGATGGATTTTACAGTTTTCTGTGGGCCAAATCTGTCTTTTACCTGAGATAGGAGCATCTTTTGCACGCACAGATACATTGTTTTCATTAGCGATACTCATCAGATGTGTCCACAAATGAGGACAAAGCAACCATACAGAGATGAAAATATCTCAGCTTTTTGGAATACAGCAAAGCCTTTCAGCGTAAGAAAGAAAGAAAGTAGGTCTGAAATAAGTTTTCAACCGCCATTATTGTACACAGATGCACCAAGTTATTTTTCTACTTTCTCCACACACACACACATCAAAAAACTCTTTTTGTTTTGATTTCTTTTTCTTAGTTTAATGCATTGATTATTTAAGCTGCAGATAAATCCGTCATCTCTGCTCTGCAGCTTCCTGGTTGTGGTTGCTCACTAATAACGGACATGATGGTCCCACCCCTTTATTAAAAACACTGGCTTCTTACACATTTTTTAGATGCTGATCAATGTGAAGAATCCCCAAGGATGGCCTATAGTTTTAACATCACACACACAAACACAGGAAAACAGGAAAACATCTGAAACATGCAGGGCAGTGGGTCCCCAGGACCAGGATTGAGAAATGCTGGTCTAAAGGGCAAATATACCTAACAAAGCACCTACCACATGGATAAAACCTCTCTGGGGAATCATGTTCAGAAAAAACAAAATTGGTCCTAAAACTGTGCCCTGGGGGATGCCATACTAAAATACATATGAAGAGAACTCTTTTAAAGTTGTACCAGATGTTCCTACACAGTGTGTCATACAGTATCTGCAATATATGGCATGAAAGGCAGCGCCATAGGGTCCAGAAGAAATAGGAAAGAATTTTGTTGTTATTACCTCAACAGGGCTGGAAGACCCTTTCACAACAGATACTAATAGAAATCAGACAAAGCATCGTTTGACCCCACTTTTCAGAATAACAGTTTTATTGTGTTTCCCACATGTAACGGGCAGAAGTAGCTGCAAAGATGGTCTGTTTGTCTGCACAAATTGGGAGAATATCACGAGCCACAGCTGTTTCACTGTTTCAGTCTTTTAACAATAGTTTGCATTATTGTTAGATCTACTGTATCTTACACCACGAATCCTTCACCTGTTGAATGTTGCAGTGAGCATCTGAATGACTTTATGATTTTCACTTCCTTTTGTTTTACACTTATTTGTTGCATATAAGTGATAACTAACAGAACTTTGGAAACCAAAGCAGCTTTTTTTACTTAACACTATGGAAACTGCTCTCTGCTAAAGTGGCATCTTCTCTCACATGACAAATACATTGGCGCAAACACATAATCATTCTAAACTTGAACCTATGGAGGAAATGCAAAAATGAGTTTGTTGTGTATTTCTTTAACTTTTGGGTTGATGCTCTTTCCAAACAGGAGAACCACTGTCTACGGATCAAGATCCTGGGAGACTGTTACTACTGTGTGTCCGGGCTGCCCGAGGCCAGGGCTGACCATGCCCACTGCTGCGTGGAGATGGGCTTGGACATGATCGAGGCCATTTCGTAAGTTTCCCTGGTGATTTGAAGTCATGAAGGAAAGAGGCTCAAACACACGGCTCAAACATAAGGACTGCAAACTTTATCTGCTCAAGTCATTTTCAGGTAGCCTTTTTTTCCTGAGTGTTCAGTGTGTGGCCATTTCTAATCATCATCATTACCGGCTAAATAAATGTTGTGGTCCTCACTAGTTTTCTTGTTTTCTATAGTAACCTTTTAATTTTGGGGTCAATTCATGCAATACATACCTGAACAACAGTGCTTTTCTTTGCCTCTGAGCTACAGTATATAATGTAACCACTAGTTCTGCATGGGTTGGGAACAGGGAAAATTTATTTGGTATAACTGAACAACTTGTTAGTCCAGAAGCTATGTCTCAATTATATTGGTTAATGTAATACTGATCATGTTAAAGCTCCAGTAAGTAACTTCTGTTAGTTAGCGTTACTACCACACCTCAGGTGAGCCTGCAGAAAGAACAACTCTTTGTAGGTAGGGATAATTCCTTAAAGGTAGGGTGGGAGATCCAGGCTGTATTTTAAATTCAAAAGCCTCAGACTTCCCTCTGAAGCCACGCCTCCAGAGCACGGGTACGCGCTCCGGTTGTTCACAAAGAGTAATGAGATCACGTGGATTCATGGGCAATGACGACATAATGCCGGAAGAAAACAAATTCTCTAAGAAGATCGCAAAGACATAAAGTTACCCTAAATGTCCAGTAGAAACAGGACCACAGTGACATCACTTTCTGGACTTTCTGGACTTTCACTTCACCGTCTCCACCGTTCAAACGCAGCACCGATGTTCACTCTGGTCTTGGATCGCTCTGCTTCAGCCTTTTTCTTGGCTGTATTTTTTCTCAAAAACCTAAATTGGGCCATTATAACCGAGGGTGTAGGTTTGTGTATGGACAGTGGGGACATGTGCCCACCAATATTTGGAGAAACCTACAGTGTCCCTACCAATATTGGACACAGGACAAGTGTATGTGTGTGGAGTGAGTGACAACACAGCGGTGACTCTTCAGGACTGTCAGTCCCGACGTTAAACACACAGGCAAATTCTTTTTGAAAAACATGACATGAGCTCGGCCCGTCAGAGCCTGAAGAAGGTGACAGTAAATCTGCCCGGTTTTGGTTCGGGCAGAGATTCTAAACTCCACAAGCTAGCATGAGCTCTGACATGGTCTTTTCCATGTCTGCACATGCACGTTTAGTGTATGAAGACGGGGACACGCTTAGGGGGAGGGACGAGTAGATGACAGATTGATTGATGCATCACGATCCGATTATTTTTTTATGATTGGATGGTGTTTTTACAGTCCTGTCCTCTCTACAGGTGACTCATTTTTTAAATTTTTGTGACAATGCCTTAATTAATTGTTACGATCGAGGTGTGAAGAGGATTTTAAGCAGTTCAGTAAAAAATGCCCCAGAAAATAATCTCCCACCCCACCTTTAACCTAACTGATAGGCTTAATGTGTGACCTTATTTGACAATGTTTACACTAAAAAGCTACACACTACACCTTTAATGCAAATGACTTCTGAGATCGAGGAGTATTGTCAGCAACAAGAACAACAAGTCAGAAACCTGTTAGTTCTTTAACACTGGTGGACCTGTGGCATCTGGGACAAGTTTGCAGATTGGTAATCATAAGTGGTTGATGTGTTTGTTGCAGTCTGGTGCGGGAGGTGACTGGCGTGAATGTGAACATGCGAGTGGGCATCCACAGCGGCAGGGTGCACTGTGGGGTGCTGGGACTCAGGAAGTGGCAGTTTGATGTCTGGTCCAATGACGTCACATTAGCCAATCAGATGGAAGCTGGGGGCAAAGCTGGGTATGCCTGATGGTGTTTTTCCAGAACTGTATGTTCTGCCTTACAGCACTGTAGATTTGAGGTCTTTTGATAATGGCTGTTGTGTTTTAAATGCTGTGTGTTTCCCTCATTTCAGGCGTATTCACATCACTAAAGCCACTCTAAATTACCTGAATGGGGACTATGATGTGGAGCCAGGAGCCGGGGGCGAAAGAAATGCCTACTTGAAGAAGAACAACATAGAAACCTACCTTATTGTGGGCTGCAGTCAAAAAAGGGTATAGTCATTGATCCTTGTAGCCACTAGGGAGCAGAAGAAGCCCACAACACACAGGCAGACACATAACCCTGGCACCAAACCAACAAACCACCAAACCTACCTGTGCACACGGTGAACAGTGGGTTTACACCGAGGGTTTGTTTGGATGAAACTGATACTGTACAGTAAAATGTGCCATAAAAGCAAAACAGTGACACAACAACAAATATACTTTACTTTTTGAGTCCAACAAAGGAGGGATTTTAGGCATTAAATAATAGACAATCTTTTTATCATCAATCTATATACAATATTGATACAAGTCTCATGTAAAACACATGTAAAAACTCCTGTAGTGCCGCAAAATGTAGGGATAAATCTGAGAAAAAAAAGATAAATGGAAGAAAAATGTTAAACTTTTAAAATAAGATTTGCCGTGCAGGGTTTCTTTAGTTCCACTGTTGTGTTGAAAGGTCTGAGAAATCCTCCTGAACGTCACACACTGCAGGTTCTGCCGCTGACGAACATGTGAGCCGTGTTTCAGGAGAGAAATGAGTTCATCTCACACAGCATGTCATGTGATAAACATGAAGGAAGGAAGTTGTCCACTGTAAATATTACATTATTATTGTTTGAAAATAATTAAAAGCTCTACACATATTATATGTCTGAGCTGTAAAAAAAAAAAAGAATTTTTTTTTAGTCCAACACAATTGAAGAAGCTGAGACTGATTTTTCAGTTGGAGACTTTGCTCACTTTTTCTCAGAAGAATAGAAGAATACAAAATATGAAAAAGCACAAATAAATGTGACAGTAAAGGTGACTGTATTTTAAAGAAAAGGCGGAGCTTTGTCTCAATATTGTTATCATCAGCGATGGGCCACATTAAACCTTTTAAAATGAGCAAAAGAAGTCAGTTGATCTCATTCAAATTCTGCTAATTCAACTTACAGTACACAGACATATGGAGACCGTTTTCCTAGAAAGTGTCTACAGCCAGCACTCTGAACAAAATCTCCCGAGAAACGAACTGACTATTAACACAGGCCACTGAAAAAAGTCTAGTATTTCCTCAAGTACAAAATCACAGTATTAAATATTAATACTCATTTAGAGTAAAGCTACAACAACAGTACTGAAGTAAATGTACTTCCCACCACTGGAGGTAAATAAGTAAAATCTGTTCTGTTGTTCTTCCATTAGAGGCAATATTGTCAGCTGAAATGATGATTAACAAAGAAGGAAATTACATTTTATGTTTGTTAATAATGTTCATGCAGATTTATTGTGAGTACCACGTGTTATGGATGTATTCTCATAGCCATTTATTTATTCATTCTACAAATATTTAGAGGGGGCGGAGCATATTCCTTCACATTTGTTTATAAATATGCAGAAATTATCAGGAGCTGTTCATTTAAGCCCTGGACAGTCGACTTTGTTTTATGACACAAAATACAGCAGAGTTCACAGAACACTTCAGATCAGAAAAGTTCAGTAGTGAAGCTCATGTAAAGTGTTGCTGATCTGTGTGTTTGTCTCGTACAGAAAGAGGAAAAGGCCATGATTGCCAAAATGAATCGACAAAGGACTAATTCTGTCACACACAACAGCGGTCACTGGACTGACCGTCCATTCTACAACCATCTGGGCGGAAATCAGGTCTCCAAGGAGATGAAGAGGATGGTGAGGAAGCTGTCACTTCTCTTATGTTTGTCCATGTTATTAAATCAGTTAACCTTGGCTAAAGTTGAGGCCCGGTCTTGTTCAGTGTTTCTGACCCGGGATTCCTACAGATGGCTCTACAGGGCTGGGTGTGACATGTTCTGACAGTGTGTGTCACATGTCAGATCACATGCCAGTTTATTTCTTAAGAGCTGCTGCCAACACTGTGGGCAATGCAGTGGGTGTGTTCTGACTCGGACGGAGCTGAAGGACGAGAAATCACGGGCCCGTCCTGACCTGGTCGCTGGAATCTTACGTCGCCTGTTCAGGGTTGATATTCGAGTGTGTCCCTGGACGGTCAGGAATGAAGTGTCTGGTCAGGGGAAATGGTGGATCTAAAACCGTGTCTCGGAAAGGATGAGCGTGTGAGTGTCTCTTAAGGAAATGCTGTGAGACAGTGGGAGATAGAAGACGAGGGTTGTTGTAATGAAGGGATGAGTAAACCCTAACTAGACTGACATTATTACCCAGTTTTCTGAAAATCTAGGAGAACATATGTTCCACATTCAACTGAACATGTGCATTTATCTTCATGTGCTCAATTCAAAAGAGAACAGCAACACGTGGTTCTTCCATGTTTTTCCATAAAATACATTTTCAACATTGAGGTGACTCATTAAAGGTCACACAGAATGGTCTTTTGGATTACTGATGTCTACTTAGGTAAATTAAACAATATTTATGCTGAAAAACCTCATAGTCTTTTCAGATTAAGCCAGATTATTGCTGCTCTCTGCCAGCCTCTGAACTCTGTTTCTGAGCTAATGCCCCGCCCCCCTAGAACACTGAGTCTCTTGTGATTGGCCAGCTACCAGCTGACTGACTGCTCCGCGGTTCTTCTTCTTCTTCCTGTTCTTCCTCTTCTTCCTCTTCTTCTTCTTCTTCTTCTTCTTTTTCTTCAGGTTGAATGCTGTAAGGCGACACAAGTCGTCTTTCACGTCTCACCTTCTTGGGAAGAGAACGGCAGCATGTAGGTGGCTGCGATGAAGCAAAAACAAGACGCCACCTCCTGATTTCACGCTCTTTTTTTTCAGGCTGAATTAGATTCAGAGGAAAAGCAGAGGTTCATTTTTATTCACCTGCTCTGCTGATCTGACCCTTCAAATAGTGACTCATTATATGAATGACTGAATGAATGAATGCACCCACATCTGAAACGCATGTGCACACTGAGCCGCCTCGTCTTTAAATCCACACATCACTCCGCCCACCTCACTCTGCTGCTGCAGAAACCAGTCCGTGCTTATGGATTCTCGCTTCACTTACTTTTATATGATCACCTGTATGTGCTTTATTTGACTCGCACTTCTTTTCATGCACTGAGTGGATGTGGTTAATGTTATTAGCAGCGGCCAGTTTGACTGAACAAAGACAAGAGCGGCACCAACTGAAAATTCTGACAATCAGAGAGAAAAGACAAAATGATTCACACCTGACCTTTGAAAAAGACAGAACTGTCTCTTTTCTTTTGGATGAATAATTACTGTGTGTGTGTGTGTGTGTGTGTGTGAACACCTCGGTGCAAAGAGTCCCGTCAAGGCTGGAAAAACATGAGCAGCTTTTTACTTGACAGGTGGTAGAATAAAGTTTAAATGAATAAAAACTAAATAGGTATCACTCTGTCGTTTGTCTCTCTGAGTTGCTGCAGATAAAACTTTTCAGAATGAGGAGTTAAAGACGTTCAGAAAGCAAGAGACGGACGTTTTGTTTTTATGGATGGATCTTCTCTGTGGTTTCGTAAATTAAAACGACTAATGAAGCATCCAGGACTTTACATGTGTACTTTCCTCTTTCTGTCCTTCATGCAGCTGTTTTGAGACAAAGAGAAAGGAGCTGATGGTTAACTATAATTATTAAATGTCTTCTGCATCTGACCTTTCCTGTGAACACCAGCGGCCAATGAAACGCCACACCTTTACTCAAATGCTGCTTGATTTCAGCAGGTTTTATCCTGTTTAGTTTGGATGAAGTCATTTCCCTTAATGTCTGTTAAAATAGACCCGAGTCACATAAACAGAAAAGATCTGGTAAAAGTCACTTGAGCTGTGTAGTGTAAACACAGTCTCGACTCGGCTGTCCACAAGAGGGAGCCAGAGGGACACATTGACTCACTTTCCTGACCTCATGTACATGTGGTCATGAAGTTAGGATGTTATTAAAATAGAGTAGTCACTTAAACAACTCGGGTATGAACCAGGTATAAGTTGGACCAACAGTATGTTGACAGTGTTTATGATTTGATCAAGTTGTCAATATTTGTCTCATTTTGTAAGTCTTTTCTCATGAATAATCTAGAATATAGATAATAGTTTTTCAAATTAGAGCAGAATAACTATTTTGAGTGCGTCTCATTCTTTTAAATGTGATAACAAATGGAGAAAAGTTGCTTGGATCCATTTCACTTCACTTTAACTTGAAAGTTCAACCACAGTTTATCAACCAACTGCAGCAGCAAAGTCCAGACTCACCTGCAAAATTGTTAACAAAAGAGGTTTTATTTCTCTTAATTGTGCCGCTTTCAGTTTATGGATCATTCTTCTGTAGGAGGTTGGGTCGGGGATTTTGCACGTCTGCACTAAATATCCTTAACAGGTTTCTGTGTTTGTATTATTACACAGCTGCAGACAATAATTCAAAATACCAAGGTGACATAATCATCATTATTTTCTTTTTGTGAGATAAAGCAAAAAGAGTAAACTTCCAAACAGATTTACAGTATATCAGCTTATATCCTGTTATTTTCCTTAATGGATGTAAAGAAAATATTCATATTCTCTGTCCCTGTTTTATTGAATTCATACTAAAGGAATAATTAGGGGTAAACGTTAAAAAAGGTTAAAGGTGAAGCCTGGCAGGTTCTGAATGTGAAGTTGTTGCTGTTAAACTATTAAAACGCTGCTGCTGTTGTTATTTCCTCCTAATTATTTTTTCTTTTTTTGCTATTTTCTGCTCTCTCCTCTGTCTTGCAGGGTTTTGAAGACCCCAAGGACAAGTGAGTACCGACAGTGATATTACTCTGTCTCTCTTCTCTCGACTTGCTCTGTCTTTTCACTTGTTTGATGCAAATACGCAATATTTATTATTTTCTCTGCTTTAACGACAGAGAGTCAGTGAGCCACTTAAATAAAAACACGAGTCCTTACAGTAATTAGCACTGAAAAGAGAAATAAACACATATTTATACACTGTTTCCAGTCTTTGGATTAAAAAACCCGTGGTGGAAAACACACCAGCATCAACAGTCGTGAAGTCATACAAGACATGTCGCTTATTGCTGACGTAAAGTCCCGTTAGATGTTTACCATTTAGCTTGGAAGCATCCACAGAGCACAGATGGTGACATTAAAGAATCATGCAGTCAGCTGCTCTCTACATCCTGCATGTTCGTTCATCCTGCAGCAGCTGTGGCAGTTACAGCGGGGCTTCCTGAAGTGTTCTGATGTACACGCGGTGCACACTGTACATACATGAGGCAGACAGCAATAACACATCTGTTGGGAAAACGTGAAAGCTTGCAATATCTGAATGAACATTTTCAAGCTGGATTAAATGAGGCGCCCTCGGAGCTGCTGAAACAGGTGATCGTTTATCATTATAGGCGATCATGGCACGGGAGCATGTATTTTTACAATCGCATAGGAATTCAAATCTACTTGAATTTACCATGGATTTTCAAATGTACTCTTGTACAAATGTACTAAAACTAATGTTTTAGTGGTTGAATGTTAGGCTTGATTAATTTCTGACTTCTCAGAGAAGAAGCCCAGTGAGCCGGATCAAATTTGGGTTGAAAGGTGAATTCAGTTTGTTATTTGTCAAATAAATAATATAACATTTTTAGTTTTAAAAACCAAGTCTTTTTTAAAGATTTGTGTGTTCTCATTTTTATGACAGGTAGTGTAATAAATTTGTTAAGCACTGTGTATCTACTGTACATACAGTATGCATTGTATAGTATATATGGAATATATACAGTATATACAATGTACCCACACCTGAAATAATTCCATTTTCCTTGAGACTCTATCACTTTTCTCAGGACATGTTCCATTACTGTAGCACTGAGCTCAGCTCCATTCAGCATTGGTTAGTTCATGTTGACTCTGCATTAGTCTGCTATTCTTGACAAAACTTATTTGCAAATAACTGATTTGACAGTACAGTCCTCAGAGTTGTCTTATGTTGTTACAGAAACACGGGTAGCCAAAAACTGTAGCACCAAACTTTTACAGACAGTATGGACAAATGTCTGTTACAGTGAAACCACATGATGACTGAGTTTATCAGCTCCATATGATTGTCAGTATAGCCGACTCTAGGTCTGGTGTTGCCGGCCGGCACATTCCCCTGCTGCACAGAGGAAGTGATTTGTTTTAGGTCACAGCAGATGGAGGTAAGTGCAACACAAAGTTCCCAGTAGTGAATTCTCGGTCATTCAGCAGTTTGACAGGATGAACGCCTCTTGCCCCCGCCCGCCCCTGCGCTGCTGGTGCTTACACACAAACGCTCCCTCGGTCAGCTCATTTGTGTTCGCAAACTGGCAGAATAATAACATCAACAAGTACAAAAAAAAGGTTACGCACCACAGCTTTAAACTTAAAAAGATGAATCTGTGGCCTTTGTTAGATGTGATTTTTATTTTTAAATTCTTTAAGTGTTAATCAGATGGAGATTCTGTGATGCAGTGACAACTGTTTCATCCAGTTTATTTGAAAATAGCAAAGCTCTGCAGTCATTTATGAAGAAGCCGTGCTCCTCTGTCCTGCAGAGTGTCCTCAGAGACGCAGCCTGTCCTCTGGTCCACAACACACAGACTCTGCTGTCCTTTAAAGCAGATTGACACTGACATGCTCATGTACAGTTCAGAGTCATGGTTTTGTCTAAAGCTTCACCCCTGATGAGTTTTCACACGCAGTGAACAGTTCCTCCTGAAGTGAAGCAGAAATGAAACCCCACCGTGTTACGTGTCTGAGCTACAGGGACGTGAAGGCGCGTCTCTGTAACTTGGGGGTGAATAACAAAATGTTGGTCTCTCCGGCTCACGTTCACATTTATTCGACTTTTATTTAACCCACAAACACACACACACACACACACACTCGCGCATAATTACTGGCATGATAACAGCATGACATCTCCATCAGTTGATTAGTGTTTGTCAATGACACCAGGGACTTTCAGTCAGTTTAAAGGTCACATATAATGGACTTTTTAAACCAAAAAATCCGGATTACTGATGTCTACTTAGATAAATTAAACAATATTTATGCTGAAAAACCTCATAGTCTCTTCAGATTAAGACAGATTATTGCTGCTCTCTGCCAGCCTCTGAACAGACACTCTGTTTCTGAGCTAATGCCCCGCCCCCAGGAAGGACACGGGGACACACCAAAAAACATCAGACATTTGATTTTCCACTCAATGTCCTCTTTAAGTTACTTTAAGACACAAGTCGTCTTCATCGTCTCACCTTCTTGGGAAGAGAACGGCAGCAGTGACATGTTCGTGTTGAATCCAGGAGCAGTGGTCCTTTAGGTCAAGTGCTTCTTTTCACTCTGCATTCAATTACCTGACTGTTACTGCACCTCAGGATCCTGGAGGTTGTTAGGTTTCTCTTGTCACCGTACTGTTGTTTCCAACCTTATCTGAAGAGACTCAGTGTTCTGGGGGGCGGGGCATTAGCTCAGAAACAGAGCGCCTGTTCAGAGGCTGGCAGAGAGCAGCAATAATCTGGCTTAATCTGAAGAGACCGTGAGGTTTTTGACCTTAAATATGATTTATTTTATCTAAGTAGACATCAGTGATCTGGATTTTTGGTTCACAAAGACCTTTCTATGTGACCTTTAAACTGACTGAAACTCTCTGGTCTCGTTGACATGAGCTGCTCGACTGCAGCGGCTCAGCTTCCAGTTTACGATCCTTGTTCAGTTTTCTTGAGATGTGATTTTTTTTATCCAGTTTCTCTCATCTTGTTTTATTCAGGCATTTCATTTTCAGGAACACACAAGAAAACCTGAACCCCGAGGACGAAGTGGACGAGTTCCTGGGCCGTGCCATTGACGCGCGCAGCATCGACCGTCTGCGCTCCGAACATGTCAAGAAGTTCCTGCTCACCTTCAGGGAGCCTGACCTGGAGAAAAAGGTTCATTCACACTGACTCCCACAGGCACACACACGGCCAATGCAGACAGTCTCCTGCTTTCTATTTTCAACCACTTTTTCTTTGCTTCTGCACCAGTTTACAAAGCTTTTTTTAAGACTTGTAAACCAGATTTCAGTAAATATAAATAGACAGAGGACTGTGTAGACCACTATCTGCTGTCTACCTGTGTATGCGTGATTGTCCAGACATTTTAATCCTAAATAACACGTCCAAAACCCTTGTATTATTGAGGCTTTAGTCTAAGGTCCTTAAGTCAGGTTTAAAGTCCTCATAGGGAAATTGTAAGACAGGATCTAATATTCTCAAATATTCATAAAGTTTATTTTTTAGGTGCAATTATTTTCATTTGGCAGCAAATGAAGATAAAATTACCATACGCAATTATATCAAGTGTAGTTTTTCATTACCTCGGAATGAGCCTTAAATCAGGAGCCAGGTCAACTCTATGGAGGCGTCCATTTTGGATCAACATGTTTTTACACTAACCCACAGTGAACAAACTAAACATCTAAAGAGAAAAAGCAGAAAGTGGATCTGCTTCATTTTATAATTCCAAAATAATCTGTTACAGTCAAGTCAGATTTTATTTGTACATTTCTGTGCCTTTTCTCCTTTTTAAGTAATTAAAGTCGGTCACAAACATTTAACTGTTGTTTGGTCCCGCTCCTCTTTTGGTCCTGCAGTATTCCAAACAGGTGGACTTGAGGTTCGGGGCCTACGTGACCTGCGCCTCCCTCGTCTTCCTCTTCATCTGCTTCATCCAGATCGTCATTGTTCCACCGTGAGTCAACTCTTTTCTTTTCTTTTCTTTTGTTATTATTTATCCTCGCAGGCAAAAACGTCCTCATTACCGACTCAAAGTGCTGTGATTAGAAAGTGGGATGAAAGTAATTTGGTTCCTCACAGACACATCTGTCAATGCTGTCATTTTTAACAGATGCTAAAATCATCCACGTGTCTCCTTCTTTGTAACACGAGCATGCACCGTTTTAATTCAGCAACTGTATTTGCTAACGACTCCAATCTAATATCAAATGATGAATGGGTAAGTCTGGCTCTTTGAATAATGGATTGTCTATCTTTGTGTGCATTGTGCTACAAAAGTTGATAAACTAAATGAAATTGCAGAGACATTTATATACAAAATGACTCCTAAACAGGAAATGAAGTGGCTGCATGACTGCAGACAGGAAATCGTGCCAATGAAGAAGCCAGACTTCATGAGGTTTAAGTTATAATGACTAGCTGAAAATGCCAAAACATAAATGTTGTGTGTCAAATCACATGGAAGTTGGAGTGTTGGACAACTGTCCATTCTGGTCAATAAAAGCATTCATTTTGTGGGTGTTGTTTCAAGTCAAGTCAAGTCAATTTTATTTATATAGCGCAGCATCACAAACACAATTTGCCTCGAAGGGCTTTACAGTCTGTACAGCATGTGACACCCTCTATCCTTAGACCCTCACACCGAGTGAGGAAAAACTCCACAAAAAAACCTTCATTGTTTCTTCGTTCCCATATTTCTCTGTATTGATCCTCTTTATTCGGCCTCTTTATTAACTTTTCTCCTTTATCTTTTCATCTGCTCTCATCCCCTCTTGTCTTTTATCCCCGTCTTAACCTCTGAGTCCCTGCTGCTCTGTCTCCTCTTCCTCTCTTACTGCTTCATTTGTTTTCCTACATCTTTCTCGCTGTCGATACCTTTTTCCCTCTCCCTTCCCAATCACATATAATAATCACTTTCTGCATTATTTACACTAACACACACTCATTACCACCTCCTCAGATGAGCAGACACCGATGGAATCTCAGAGAAATGCACCATAAAGCATAAACTACAGCTTGTACAAATGAACGCGTGTACAAAATGAATCACTTGTGTGTCGCCTGCAGCTCCAGCCTGATGATCGGCTTCTTCATCACCTGTCTCATTATCCTGATGGCTGTTATGTTCGTCTCGGCTGTTTACTGCTGTTTTGCGGTGAGTTTCCGTGCTCTTGTGATGAATGGCAAAGCTGAATAAACTCTGGAATAGAACGTATCGCCCACCTTTTTAGTCTGGGTTTTAATTAAACTTCCTTGATTATTTTATTTAATTTTATTTATGTATCTCTCTGTTTTCTCAGTTATTTATGTTAGAATGTGTCTTTTAGTGCCCTGCTTATTCATCTATCTTCCTTTCATACTTGAATATTCTACTGTTTTAGTATTTTAGTCTCTTTGGGTAATGCAAGCTACTTCGGTATTATTATCTTGTCCTTACTTTTTATTTGTAATCCTTTTTTTTTATTTCTGCATTAATTACTAGTGTTGTCTTGTTGATGATGGTGGTGTTTGTATGACTGACAAATTAAATATTGTGTTTTCTGCTTTGTCAGATGTATAAGACTTGAATTTGTGTTCATCCAC
Source organism: Brachirus orientalis (assembly GCA_016785285.1). NCBI lineage: Eukaryota > Metazoa > Chordata > Actinopteri > Pleuronectiformes > Soleidae > Brachirus > Brachirus orientalis. The sequence goes on from JAFBJR010000310.1 coordinate 3,118,591, forward strand.
ACATTTGCTCCAAATCTTGTTAGTTATGCTGGCAGACTTCACTCCTGTAAACTCAGATTACTCTACTCTGTTGTTAGGGATTACTCCTGTGCAGATTGGAGGCGTTGCATTGCTTTACTGGGTCAGTTTATGCTGCTCTTCTGTGTTTTGGAGCGGTTCAGCAAACATTTCAGGGTGACAGTTGATATTAAAATATTCTATGTGTGGTCGTGTTTTTACGCCTCTGTGTTGGCGACAGCTCTGGCCAGAAGCTTCATGTTTTTGTATGCCCAACTCTTGCAGCTTCTCAGGGATGCCTGACAGGAGTTTCTCCAGATTTGGCCCAAATGTTCAGTTCTGGGATGAAGTAAATAAACTGCAGCTGTTGACGAGCTCAGGATTTTATCTCCCCATCCATCTCCTGCTCTCGCTGCTTCCTGCTGAGCCTTTAGGGACCAAGATTTCCCAAGATTAAAGTAGATCTGCTGCTGAGCACTTGTACTGATGATTCATGGGTCTGTTTTGGAAAAGAAAAGTTGTGTACATGTACTGAATGTACAGGTATTGGTCTTATGATGCCTTTAGTAAACAAAGCTACATTTTGTATCAGCATTTCTACCATTTCCAACTGTTCTACAGTATTTATGGAATGATATATTTTCTTTTGGGGGCTGCAAATGAACATATCTATTAACTGATAATTATTTCCTGACTTTTTCACCCTCTCTCTCTCTCTCTCTGTTTTTCCCAGCTGTTTCCAGTCCCTCTGCAGACACTTTCAAAGAGAATAGTCCAGTCGAGACTGAACAGCACAATTGTGGGCATCTTCACTCTCATCATTGTTTTTCTTTCTGCTTTCATCAGTATAGTAAGTTCTCAGGAGCAGAATTTACATTGAAAACTGTTATCACCATGTGACAAAAGCTGTTTTATAATGTGTGAAACACTAATATAGATGTAGCTATTTGTAATTCTGTGTTTAAGGATGGTCAGATTGGATTCAGTAATGGCGTCTAACATTCTCTCATGTTATCACCGACGCTGCTCAGTTCACCTGCAGCAGCCTCGACCTGCGCAGCTGCATCACAGCCGAGCTCAACATCAGCCTGGACAGTGTCAACTCGTGCCACGCCCACTTCCTGAACTACAGCCTGGACGCACCGCACAGCCCCTGTGGAGACGACGGCCTCGTGTGCAGCTTCCCTGAGGTACAGGTCTGCCGCCTTCTGTCTGTGTGTTCTTGTACTTGATGCAGAGTGAGGACCAAAAATCGTGTAAACCCTAGTGAGGACATTTTGACAAAGTGAGGACATTTTTGTCTCTTTAAAGGGCTTTTTCAGGGTTAAGACCTGGTTTTAGGGTTAGGGTTAGAACTGGGTTTAGGTTAGGGTTAGGCATCTAGTTGTGATGGTTAAGGTTAGGGTAAGGGGCTAGAGAATGCATGCGTGTGTGTGGGATTGTTGCCATGTTGCACCATCATATTTACTGTAGCAAGTGCACACTGAGGCTTTAAAAATAAGAAAAAAAACTTGATAAACAAAACATTTAATTCATTTGAAGTATTTCTGCTCTATGAATGAGCATCATACATTTATATGTGAAGCTAATTACATTGAACAAAAGCATCTGCTACAAAATTGTACACAAAGTATCCTGTCAAAGATAAACAACACTATTGTGCTGCTACGTGTCAAACAGTAATGCAAACTTCAATGAGGCAAAACATTAGATGAGAAACATGTAAATACAAAGCAATTACAACAGTATATCAGTGTTTTATATTAATGCACTTAAATCAGCTCACTTCAGCTTTATTATTAGGACGAATGGATGAATGTGTTGCAACAGGGCACCAGTTATAGACGTGATGAAAAAAAAGCTAGGGTTCAAAATATTATTTAATTTCACAATAAAAAAATATTGTGAACATTGTGGGTTTGCCACATTTTAAAAACTGATGCGGTTCAGTGTGTCAGTACTCACTGCCAGATCTGGGACTTAAGTGAACCACAGTGAGAGCCATTGTCCACAAACGGAGGAAACATGGGACAGTGGCGAACCATCCCAGGATTGGCCGACCTACCAAAATCATCACAAGAGCGCAGCAACGATTGATCCAAGAGGTCACAAAAGTTCCCACAACAACCTCTAAACAACTGCAGGCCTCACTTGCCTCAGTTAAGGTCCGTTTTCATGATTCAACCATAAGAAAGAGACTGGACAAACATCTGGGCCAAAAAGAAAATTTTTGGCCATTTTTGCCTTATGGGATCATATTCTGTAGACGGATTAGGCAAAAATTGACCTTTTTGGAAAGTGTGCATCCTGTTACATCTGGTGTAAGAGTAACATGGCATTTCAAAAAAAGGAACATCATACCAACAGTAAAACATGGCGGCGGTAGTGTTATGGTCTGGGGCTGCTTCAGGACCTGGACGACTTGCTGTGATTGATGGAACAATGAATTCTGCTCTCTATCAAAACATCCTGAAGGAGAATGTCCGGCCATCAGTTTGTGACGTCAAGCTGAAGCGCAGCAGACCGATGATCCAAAGCACACCAGCAAGTCCACCTCTGACTGGCTGAAGAGAAACAAAATGAAGGTTTAAGTGTGGCCTTGACCTCAAAAAGGAAGTTCATGCTCAAAAACCCTCCAATGTGAATGATGTGAAACAATTCTGCATAAAAGAATGGGCTATAATTCCTCCACAGCGATGTAAAAGACTCATTGCCACTCATCACAAACGCTTACAGATGTTGCTGTTAACGGTGGCACAATCAGTTATTAGAATATTCTAATATCAATCAGTTATTAGAATGGGGGCAATTACTTGTTCATGTTTGGACAGTTTTATTCCCTTAAAAAAAATAATTAAAAATAATAAAATTCTAAAAACTGTATTTTGTGTTTACTTGCATTATCTCTGTCTAATATTTCAATTTGTTTGATGATCTGAAACATTTAAATGTGAGAGAACATGCGAAAAGCTACGAATTCAGAATTCACACCACTGTATATAATGTAAAATATCATGTTTCCCTCCTGTTCCCTCAGTACTTCTCGTCCTGCGTGCTGCTGAGTCTGTTGGCCTGCTCAGTCTTCCTGCAGGTCAGCAGCATCGGCAAACTCTTCCTCATGCTCTTCATCGAGCTGCTCTACATCCTCATCATGGAAGTGCCCAAAGTGAGCCTCTTTGACAACCAGGACCTGCTGGTCATGGCCAACGCTATCAACATTGTGTGAGTCGCCTCATTACGACGTCTGTGATGTTTACGTTGTTGATGTGTACAGAGGTTCTAAAAGCTGATTGGCTCTTCTCTGTTCCTCCCATCACAGTGAGCACATGAACGGAACAAGGTGAGTCCATTAGCAGCTTCTGCTGACCGCATCACTGTCGCTGTGCCGCCACAAAAGCAACTCTTCATGAGGAAACCTAATGTGTGTGTGTGTGTGTGTTTGTGTGTTGACCTCCAGCTGTGTGGTGGACTCCAAGGTTCCCCTGAAGATCATGACCCCAGTCGTCATCACCGTCTTTGTTCTCGCTCTTTACCTCCATGCCCAGCAGGTGGAGTCCACAGCCAGACTGGACTTCCTCTGGAAGCTGCAGGTCAGTTTACCGAAACATTGTCAATTCAAAAACTGTAAAGATCCAGATGTCTCCTTCCGTGAGAGAAACTAATTGTGTGTGTGGCTGGTCTTCCTCATGTTGTGGGGACCTAAATGTGTCTCCACACTCACATTATGGGGACTTGTCTTCCTTATGGGGACAAAAATCAAGTCCCCATAATGTAAATGACTCTATTTTAAGGTGAAGACATGTTTTAAAGTTAGGCTGAGGTTAGGGTTAGGTTAAGATTAGGGTTAGGACACTAGTAATTATGGTTAAGGTTAGAGTAAGTCTCCAGGAAATGAATGGAAGTCAATGGAATGTCCTCTGAAGTCATGGAAACCAGTGTGTGTGTCATAGACTGTATAAAAATGGAAGATGTCTTCTAGTTTGAAAAATGAAGCTCAGGGTGGAAGTAGCACTAAGCCAATTGTATAAAATATTTCCAACTTAATTTTCCTGAGGATTTAATGATCTCATTCAGTAGTTTCAGGACTTTTTCAACAGAACATGATGTTGTTTTTTGTAAATTATGTTCCCAGTCAGAGTACGGCAGTACGGCAATGAGTGGACACTAGTGTGATTGACAACTGGTATCAATCAGTTGGTGACTAGTTCACGTCTGTGAATTTCTGGTTGCAAAACCTTAACATGGTGTTAATCTATGGTGTGTGTGCATTCATGTTTTTGGGTTGATAATTTTCTTTTTAGATGACAATAGATGCTTCCAGTAAAAGAAAACAACATAAGGCCTGAAAATCCATGTCCTACAGAAACGTCTCTGTAAAAACTGTGAAGCTTACAAATGGAAAAGCTCCATATTCTCCATATAATAGATTTAGCAAGTAAAGAACAGTGAGCTTCCAACATACACCAAGAGAAGGGAGAAAATTTATCACAGTAAAAACAAGAGATTACTGTAATTAAATGAAAGGTCCAGGATTTGGGTGTGTGTTGGCTGGTTGGATTATATTTTCTCTTCTTCTTATTTCATTTTGTGTAGCTTCTTGCCAATTTTGTACTGATAAATGCATTTGTGACCGTGTTCTTCCACTTTATTGGTGATTTATCAACTTGCAGCTCCACCCCATATAATTGTGTTTTAATATCAATTTAAAATAATTGATCACAAAAAAAAGAAAACCAATGTTATTTTCCAAACTTCAACCAAGTTTTCTTAAATGTATCTTCAGTCAAGATCATCACTCTTTTAAAGGCTGTGGAGAAACTGGAAATGTATGAAACATAAAGTTTAAAAGCATCTCTGGAATAATTTTCACATTTTCTTTGGTCAGACTGATCAGTCTTCATCAGCATCCATTCTCAGTTCATTTAAAAAAAGAAAATTCCAGACAGGAGAATGAGTGCCAGATACTCTAATGAGCAGGGAAGTATTCTTAGGGATTCCTTCACATCTAATAGGTGCAGTGGTGCAGGATGTGTTGCCTGTGGTTAGTAATTAAGTCAAGAAGATAAACAAGTTATTTATCTCCAAAAACTAAAATAAAAACCCCTTCAGTTGCTGATGGATTCTTTATTTTCCAGCTCACTACACTCACTGATAGAACATGTAACAAGTCTCCAGCTGGGTTAGCAGCTCAGGGAAGGAAGAAATACATTTGGGAAAAACAGTGAAATTGGCCAATTACTAGTAATAATTGTTGTGCATCCAATTATTAATTGGATAATCCATGCAGCTGTCCATATACTGCCCTGCAAACCCGAACAGTGGCCATTCACTTTTGACTTGTATTATATTATGAATGCTTCAGCAAAATTATTATTATTGGTCAGCAGAGGCATACAGTACGTCTGCCTGGTAGTAATTCTTTCCGTCATCAGTTAGGTTCTAATCCATGTCTCGAACTCTTCACTAGGCCACTGAGGAGAAGGAGGAGATGGAGGAGCTGCAGGCCTACAATCGCCGCCTGCTCCACAACATCCTACCCAAAGACGTCGCCGCCCACTTCCTCCAGCGCGAGCGCCGGAATGACGAGCTGTACTATCAGTCGTGCGAGTGTGTCGCGGTCATGTTCGCCTCCATCAGCAACTTCTCCGAGTTTTACGTGGAGCTGGAGGCCAACAGTGAGGGAGTGGAGTGTCTGAGGCTGCTCAATGAGATCATCGCAGACTTTGATGAGGTCAGATGTGAACAAATGCCAGCTGATAGTTTTGCCTGTGTGTGCGACAATGCTCAATCCCCTGCATTCACTCTGTTGTTTGATGTCAGTGGTGCTTCTGGAAACTGTTGTTCATGTACATGCAAGTCATGAAGCAACATGTAACTGCAGATGTTACATCTACAGGAAACTGTCTGGTCCTTAAGCCTCCGAATGCGTCACCATATTAAACAGTCTATGATCATTTTGAAATGTGGATTAGATTAGATTTGACTTATAAATGTCAGAAAATTGAGGAAATCAAGATTTAAGAACTAAAACCCTTACTATTAAGATGTTTTGGACATTACTCTTTGCTCTCACAATACAGAAGTGATTAAATCAAGTGATTTTACTGTAGGTAATACTGTTATACGATACAATTACATTCAATAATTATAGTACACCTCCAGTTGAGGTTGTACTCCCCTGGTTGGGAACCTCTGCTGTCATCTTACCAACCAAATAAACTAAACACTGCAACTGTATATGAACCATTCCTGTCTTGCCAACAACAGATCATTAGTGAGGACCAGTTCCGTCAACTGGAGAAGATCAAGACCATCGGCTCCACCTACATGGCGGCCTCCGGCCTCAACGACTCCACATACGACAAGGCCGGGCGATCGCACATCCGCGCTCTGGCCGACTACGCCATGAGACTGATGGACCAGATGAAATACATCAATGAACACTCCTTTAACAACTTCAAGATGAAAATAGGTGAGCTGCAGGAAAAGAAAGAAGGATGCTGCTCTTATTTAGGTGCAGGAGAGCGAGATGAAACTTCAGTCTCAGAACATTAAAGTGCTCATTTGCCAAATTTGAACTGGAGAAGTAATTCTAGACTGATTATATATACACATATATATATATAACTTTTGCAAAAAAGTAAAAGGAATTCTTTGCTATTGATATGTAGAAATCTGTCTTTTTCCCCCCATCTCTCCTTATTTATGTCTAAGTGCAGCCAGTTTAGCTGTAAATAAATACATTGTTCTGACTTAAATTTCTTTTTTCTTTTCGTTTCTTAGGTCTTAACATTGGTCCTGTGGTTGCTGGGGTGATCGGGGCCAGGAAGCCACAGTATGACATCTGGGGAAACACAGTGAACGTGGCAAGTCGAATGGACAGTACAGGTGTACCAGAGAGGATCCAGGTGATGCTGCGCTGCCAAAATACTGAACTAAATGTTGTAACTAAATGTGAAAGTTTACACATTTACAAAGCTTTCAGATTAGTAAGTATAATTTAACATAACATTTTCAATAATGGTGGAAATGGAGGTGGCAAAAATGTTATTAAAGGTAAAATGCATTTAAGTAAGTAGAATTATAACATTCAAACACGCATCACCTGCCTTTTTTAAACAAGTCAAATTCAGAAGTGTGATCAGACATAGTGTAATATTGGTAAGACTGGAATTAGGCTGGCTTTTTCAATTTACTATGTTGGAGTTAGCTGCAGTTTATTTTAGTCATTGAACAGGAATTCACAGGAACAGGAGACAGGAATATGCAAAAATCACTTCAAATCCACACTTCAGAATTTAAAACAAGTTTATTTAATACTGATAATTGTTAGTGTTATATTTGTTTTGCCAAAAATAATTTAAGCCCAAAAATACAGATGGAAATTTTTTCATTTTCATTTGTCTCAGCTGCATCTCTTGAAAAACTAATAAAGCAGGAGCAAATATGAACCGCTGCTTCCTATTGGACGTGAAAAAGTGACACAGAAGCAGCATAATGTTTTTACCATCTGTTATTTTTAGGTGACAACATTTAGGGACAAAAGGGATCATTTAGGACGTCTTGCTTGTGAGCAGCATAACGGAAAGTGACATTTTCTTGATTTTTATGATATGGAAACTGAGCAGCATTGGCTTGCATGTTTCTCAAATAAATTTAACAGTTTCAACCTGGACATCATATGATCTACAAAGTGCCTCATCAAAGTAGTGACTTCTGAACAAGGAACAAAGACAAAGTTTAATACATTGAACCAAAATGAACTTGTTTATTCACCGTTCCTTCCTCCTGCTGTCTCAGGTGACCACTGACCTTTACCAGGTACTGAGCTCCTACAACTACACACTGGAGTACAGAGGCGTGGTCACAGTCAAGGGGAAAGGAGACATGATGACCTATTTCCTCACCAGTGGACCCCCCAGCAGTTAACCTACACTTAGGGACAAACATGACCCATGGGGGTGAAGCCTCTCTTATAACAAGCAGCCTCATGGAGCTCTGAGGACAAGTGAAGCGTCTCTTCTCGCAGCGCAGAAACCTTCTTCAAACCCACTGAGGCCACAACGAGCCAGGGTGAGAAAAGTCATCCCACAGATCAGGAGACTGAGTGGGAGGAGCCAAGGAAGCCTGACTGACAGGGAGACCAAAGATGTCCAGCTGGAGTGCAAAGACACATTTCACCAGCCTCGTGAGGTCCTAATGGAAAAATGTTCTCCAAGAAATTAGATTTGCTTCCATCGGCCAGATTTTCCTGACAGGTTTGGACAAAAAAAAAAAATAAACCCACGTCACTTCCTCTATTGCTCTGCCTTTCTCCTGCTGACCTACACGTGCACATGTAAAACACACCGGTTTATGTGTATGTATATGATTTTATGCCGTGTGTAAAACAGCTTCTTTTCACCGTCCACGCGGTGGTGAAGTGTGGACTCTCACCTCAGCCGACACCACAGACCCACCTGTGCTCGTATCAGACAGCGATTATTGGATTGGGCGTTAGACGTTGCACTAAGTTGTGTTTTATCAGTGAAGAGCGAGTGCTGCAGTTGAGGACGTCCCTCAGAGACAGTTTGGACGCTGTTTTTGTAAAAATAGAGCGAAGACAAAAATGCTCCAGTGTTTACAGAAAGCTTCCTGTCAGATTTATGAAATCACAAAGTCACACTGCAGTAACGACGTCATACACACTAAGAGGATGTCAACCAAGAGCTTTTTCTAATCTTTGACATTTTGTATTTTGACTCCAGAACAACAAACACCCTATCAGATATTTTAAGATTCTATATTTTGTACATTAATATATTCGAGAGTTATCTATAAGCACCAGTGTGTATTCAGATGTACGTACGCTTTGACTCTCATGTCTGGATTTATGAAATCCTCACTTGTGTTGCCTGGTCGCAAAGTGGAGCTGACGTACCATTAAGATCACCACAGCTGAACCCTTTTTTATGTATTTGTTTTGTTTCTTTTTCTCGCTCTTTTCACCAAATCGAGCATTTTTTGAGCTGCAGGAAGTCGAGCGTTTGCCGTTCGTGACGATTCCCCTTTACTTTTGCGGTTTCTCACAGTGAAGAAGGAGGCGTCAAACCGAGCCAGTCTGCTGTTTGAATAACAGGAATGCATCAGCCTCTGTGCTCAAAAGCCATTTTGCATTCATCCGTCCACCGCACAGCTCCACACCCCCACACCCCCACATCCTCCTCTCTTGCTTGCTCAATCAGATGGTACGACCCAATGAATGTCCAATGATCTCCGATGAGGCCTTTAACATGAACTCTGAACTAATGATTGTGATGATGCTCATCCTGTGGTCAGGGAAAGACAAGCTCCGAAGGAAATGTGCCCTTTTATCTGCTGTTTTACTTTTCATTCCTTATCCGAGTGTTTTCAGCCTTACATAACTCAGCACATCATCTTACCAAACTGTCTTCACCACGGCTGTCCTATTGTTTTCCTGAGATTTTTTTAGTGACATTCATTCAAATCACTGCAGCTCGTTCTGTTTGTCTTGAGTCACAGTTTCATACAGATGGATACAGCAAACACGAGGCTATCATTTTTCCAGCATTAATCAATATTATTATTATTATTATTATTCACTGTCTCATGAAAACACAAAATCAACAATGTAGTTTCTGACTTCCCTACTTTGGCTCTACACATGCTGACGAATAAATGGGATTATTTATGTATTTAATTCACATTTCTTCAACAAGGGTTTCACTTGAAGGTCCAGTGTGTGACATTTAGGAGAGTTTATGAGCAGAAATGTAATAAATATGTTTGCTTAAGCAAAGTATCACTTAAAAATAAAAATAGAAAATAGCTTATATGTACTTACAGAGACCACCATCTTGCAGCATCATGTTTCTGCAACAGCCAGAACCACAAACCAGACAGTTTCCTTTGTGGTATGAGAGGGCCACCGTAGTTCCCTGACACACTTGATAAAAGTGATCATTGATCAGATGACACTAATTCACTCACTGGACCTTTAAAACAAAGTACACAATGTGAAATTAAATGACAAAATGGTTCATTTTTAGTTTAATAATGTATGGTTTTGATATGTTACAACATATTTTTTAAATGTATCATTGGGTTTACACAGGGGACTGATTCATTGTTCATTTTGGTGTTGTCGTGAGATTTGCTGACAGTAACTTTCACAGACCTCATCCTTTTGGAATGCTGTGCCATTCTTTGCCAATGTGAGCCCCCCTTTTTTTGCTACTGTTTTGTGGAGGAATTAGCCATTAGGAAACACACAGGTTGCAGAGATGAAGGGTGTAGCTATAAGGCCACTGAGTGGATCCATTCTTGGTTTAAATTTCTACAGCTCATGATGATTTTGTCAAGGTGAGGCAGTGTTTCTGAAAAAGCAGCCTCGGAGACAACAGCTTGGGTTGTTTTTTTTTTTGGTGTCATGCCAAACACTATGCTCCTTTTTTCTACAGTCAAATAAACTGCTGAGATTCTTCACAGATATATTTGATTGACTGATTCCTTTCTGCATAAAGATGATTGCATGTTTACTTTGTACAAGCTTTCCCCCCTTCACATTGTCAAAATAAAAAGCCTGTCTTTTATCTAAGACTTCAGAACTACACTGCATGGTCAAAAGTATGTGGACTTTGTATGGTTTAATCAGATTCCACTTCTGGAATCTGAGCTAATGCATGTAAATGCTCCTGCAAACATTTACATGCATTAGCTCATGTGTTACTGTAACCCACCAACAGATGGCACCAGAACTACATCATCAGGTTTGTTCATGAGATCCTTTGTCTCACTTTCATTGATGGAAGCAAAGGGAGCAACATGATAATGTGCTGATTAAAACCCGGAGTGACAAGTCATCTATCTACAGCCTTAATATACAGAAGTGAAATCACTGGCTATAAAGTGAGCAGACTATATACCTGAGGTGGGCAAACTTTTTGGCTCAGGGGCCACATTGACTTTTAAAATTTGACAGATGGGCCGGGTCAGCACAAGATGCATACATATCCAACATAAACAGACTCCTGTGGCGCTGTTTTAGGGTCTTGTGAGAAAGGACACACCAACTGAAGTGACTTGTCAATTTTTCCAAAATCAGAGAACCAACAGCAGAATTCTTCACGCAGGTCATCTGGTGATTTCCTGTATTTTTTACTTGAGTTAGAAACATATTCACAGACTAGAACTCCCGCGATCAATAACATTTAAACGAAACATTGTTTTACAACCTCGTCTTCATCAAACAGAGCTGGAGAAACTACACTGATCTCTACGTGCAGTCGCCAGTGAGATCGGAGCGCAGGGACCGTCAACAAATTGCAACACCAGAGAAAAGACATTTGAAAAATACTCAATGACTTCATCACAATACAGCGTAGTGTCATCAAACTTTCTGTAAACTTCACTGCTGTACTGCACATGATACTACACCAATCAGTTTGAAGAAATATTATTTTAAATATTTTTTAAGAATATTTATTAGTAATAATTTTCAATAACATCACCATAATACAGTGTAGTGTCATCAAACTTTCTGTAAACTTCACTGCTGTACTGCACATGATACTACACCAGTCAGTTTGAAGAAATATTGTTTTAAATATTTTTTATGAATATTTATGAGAAATCATTTTCAATAACTTTACCATAATACAGTGTAGTGTCATCAAACTTTCTGTAAACTTCACTGCTGTACTGCACATGATATTACACCAATCAGTTTGAAGAAATATTATTTTAAATATTTTTTATGAATATTAGTAATAATTTTCAATAACTTTAATAATAACTTTATCAAACGTATTATTATTAAACTTATTACTAATAAATATTCATAAAAATTATTTAAAATATTTCTTAAAACTGATTGGTGAAGTATCATGTACAGTACAGCAGTAAAAGTTTACAGAAAGTTTGATGACACTACACTGTATTGTGATGAAGTTATTGAAAATTATTACTAATAAATATTCATAAAAATATTTAAAACAATATTTCTTCAAACTGATTGGTGTAGTATCATGTGCAGTACAGCAGTGAAGTTTACAAAAAGTTTGATGACACTACACTGTATTGTGATGAAGTTATTGAGTATTTTTCAAATGTCTTTTTTCTGGTGTTGCAATTTGTTGACGGTCCCTGCGCTCCGATCTCACTGGCGACTGCACGTAGAGATCTATAGTTTCTGTAGTTTCTCCAGCTGTTTGATGAAGACGAGGTTGTAGCTTGTTGCCCAAGTCACTATGATTAAAAATATGTATCACACGTGTTTCAACAATGTTTCTTTTAAATGTTATTGATCGCGGAAGTTCGAATCTGTGAATACCTTTCTAACCTTACTTAAGTCTTCACTATGCGGTCAAGCTGATATACGGATTTACACAGTGCTTCCTAGTAAATTATGCAGCGTAGGAAAATTACCTCCTGCTCAGGGTCGTCCTCTTTCACCCTCTCCTGGAAACGTCTGAGGAGCCCGACGTTTTTTCCCGTCAGATTTGACGGTCCATCCGTGGTAACGTTGGCGAGCATACTCCAAGGTAACTTGTGCCTCTTGATGACCGCCGACACACTGTCCTCATACAAGTCCTCTCCCCGTGTTGTCCCTTTTAGGGATCCCATGGCCAAAAACTCCTCCGTTATCTCAAAATTGTCATTAATCCCACTGATAAAAAAAAAAATTAAAAGCTGAGCGGTGTCCTTTATGTCATTACTTTCGTCCAGCGCCAAGGCTTATAATGGAAGTGACTCAGCTTGTTTGTTTAGCTTGCTAGCTAAGTCTTCAGTCAATTCGTTCAACACGGCGAGTCACTGTCCTGCGTGATAAGCTAATTTCTTTTTGTCTCTACCATGCACTCTTTGAGAAACTCCCCTTGGAGAAAGGCCTGCTAGCTTTTGCTAATTTGAATGCCAGCAAATAAGTTGCCTTCGTGCTTGATTCTTGGGTGTCAGTTTGTCGGATAAAAGTGTTCTTGCTGAGCCTGCAAGCTAGCTGCCAAGTGCCAACCTCTGAGCGGTAGCCGTCCGCTCTTGCGTTGACTGGTTGTTAGCATAATTAGCACGCTTGCTGATGTCGTAATCCTGTAAAACCACAATGGTTTCTTGGCAAATAAGACATACAGCCTCTGACCGGACTTCAGCAAAAAGTATTTAGTTGTCAATTCCTTATTAAACACTGGTGGACTTCTCTTTTCTTTGGCCCACACATGGGTTCAGAGTAATAACAGAGAGTAGCTCGGGCTCCGCAAAATCAACTCACTGCGCCTAATGCGCCACCTGGAGAAACGCCAGGCATTACAGGTCAAGGTCAAATGAATACAGTCATAATTATTAATTCTCTACCAAGCTTCAGCGGGTCGGATGTGGCCCGCGGGCCGTAGTTTGCCCACACTTAATAAAGCACGTTAAGTGTATATAGTATCTACACTTATTATGCTTTTTAAGAGTCAGTACTTGACCTAAGGGCCACATGGTTGGTGTAGTGGGTTGGCGACCCGGTTGGAACCTTCTGCATGGAGTTTGCATGTTCTCCTGTGTGTGCGTGGGTTCTTACCAGGTACTCTGGGTTCGTCCTACAGTCTAAAAACATGGGGATTTGGGGATTAGGCCAATTGGACACTCTGTAGGTGTGAATGTGAGAGTGAACGGTTGTCTGTCTGTGATGGACTGGCCCTGTCCAGGGTGTGACCCCACCTTTCTTCCTATGTCAGCTGGAGTTAGGCACCAGCGCCCCCTGCGACCCTCAGTGGATAAAGCGGTAGAAAAGGAGATAGAATACTTGGCTTAATTAAAATCTCATTATCTCCATTTAAATCAAGTATCTTAAATGAAATGTAAGAATTTACCCATGAGGCACTCTACCTGTCCCCCCCCCCAGCATCTTGACCACACACAGGAGCAAACATGCACATACGTGACAGTCTTAAGGATTTTGACCTTTGTGAACAGCCACACTGTGAGCTCCCTGATGGTGTGAGCGTTCCCCTCACAAAAACGTTATTACCAATGACATTCACTCGAAGCACAGCGAGTTCAAATTGTCTTTCAGGCGGTCTGCAATTTACACCTGGAGCATCGGTTTGACATTAAACCCACATAGTTCAGGAAAAAATAAGTCTGTGGTCCATTAGTCTGCACCTGGAGGAAATTGCTGTTCCTTATAATAAGGTCACAACATCAATTACCATTATCATTGTCACAGTACTTCAAGTACTACTGGGTAAGCGTGTTATAGCTGCCTTTGTTTCATCGGGTCATCTGTTGCCAGTTGCTGCAGACACAGGAGTTAATCGATATATTACCATTATCCCAGTGATGGTTATGCATTAAATTTGTTTAGGTTCCAGCTACAACATGCTGCATTTCAAGTGGAATTAAGAGAACTAACCATGTTACATGAGCGACAAAAAAAAGAAGACAAAATAAAAGCACTTCTGGTCTCAGATATGTTTTAAATCCAGTTTTCCAAAACATTTTCCATTTCATATCAGAGCCATGCTTTTCCAGCTCTCCATTTTCTAAATTTAACTCTGGATACACTGTAACTGTTCACACGTTTGTGCTAACAAAACTTGAATGGGGTGCAATAAATACAACACAGTGTAAGCAGTCAATGCTAGAGTTTTAAAGGCCTGGAAACAATCATATTCGTTTTCCATTTTTATATAAAGCAGTAGAGAAGCTGTTAACTTTATTTTTCCTGTTTCACACAACATACCCAACTACAACATGTCTTCTGCTGTGGAGAGAGAGAGAGAGAGAGAGAGAGAGAGAGAGAGAGAGAGAGAGAGTGGGAACAGCAACTATCTAATCCAGTGAAGCGAGAGAGAGAGAGAGAGAGAGAGAGAGAGAGAGTGGGAACAGCAACTATCTAATCCAGTGAAGCACAATTCAGATCCAATCAAGTTAGAGCCACATTGTGACAAGAACTATTAGGTCATGTAGGTGTGGTACCGCTGCTGGAAAGCAGGGAACATTCAGAGAGTGCAATCATGAATCATACACGGCTGCAGTCCCCAGTGACAATGTAGTGCAGATGCCAGATGGACATGAAGCACAGTTGCCTGGCTTAACTCATTTTCTTTCCATTTTAACTCAATCCAGTGAAGAGACAGAGTACAATTTGACTATATTGGCACAACTGCTGAGCTACGTATGAACAATGACTACAGGCATGACTCATCTCTATACCCTGTCCTCCCACCAATTCACTGGGATATTGCAGGAAGCCAGGAAATCTTCTCATAACTCCCCAAACACATCTCACACCGTGTAATATTCTAAATGTGAATGTTGTGTAAATATCCACAACACAAGCAAAGAGAGAGACAGAGTTTCTGTCCTCCTGACTGGCAGCTGCAGCCACGACTTAACCAAAGGGCTTGGTGGGGGAAAAACAAACCAGAGGCAGCTCAGATGTCACACACTGCCTCTGGCCTCCACATTCACTGCAGCCAACACAGACTTATTAACACAGCCACTTGACAGTGGCGCTTCCTTGAGGCTGTGTTAGTGAGCAAGTGGGGAATAAATGCTAGCAGGTAGTTTGTGACAAGTAAATGCAAAATAATACTAATTTGACCATAAAAACAAATAAAATCAATGTAAAACTTGAGTGAACAAATGCCACTGAACAATCAGTAAATAAATAGCAAAATGACAAATATCACCAACATAAGTTGGCTCCTGAATACAGAGAACCTCCAAGCTGAAGTGATACATGTAGGAGAGGCAGCATTGCATAGTTTTAAATCAAGACATGAACCAGAGTCCTGCACCATGTCACGTTACCAAGGGGACATGTGCAAAAAGTGCATGTGACAGTAAAAAAAAAGGAAATAAATAAGTGGATAAAAGCAGGACGTGAGTGAAGTAAAAATAAGATGGGGGACAAGTTAAAGATATTAAATTGTACATATAATTAGGATTTCTGTCATTTCTTAAGATTCTACTCACTTGGATCGATTTCTGCCCCAAAGTCTTGTCTTTATAATTTTAAATGTTTCCTGTTTTAAAAACTTATTTTGAGTACAACTGCTTAAGCTGATGCATTTTTGATAAGTTTCACTTAATGTCTTGAGTGTGAGTGTTTTAAACTGAGGGTCTATGTTTGCTGGGAAAAGGGAGCTTTGAAACACTGAACATGCAGTATGCAAGACTCTGACTTTAACTACGGCAGCAAAAGTAGAAATATGTATCAGAAAATGGTGAACAAACCACAATTGATTCAAAGTTACTGCAGACCTTCACGCTCAGATCTGGATTGAGTGAGGAGTATTGTGGCACTGAAGACATTTTTTTCCTCCTGAACTGGAAAGATTTTTGGTTTTTTTGGTTTCCAATTTGTCCTCAGAGCTTTAGAGTCGTCCTCTGCCGCATTTGCAGGGCATTTGTGAGACATCCGATGGAAAGTCCACTTGTCCTTTGTGTTTAAAGTTCATGTCAGACATTATAGTCCGGCGCTTTGCCCACCGGTTGCCTCAGTTTTATCTGCAGCGTCATGAAGGCGGCCACGGCCACATGGAAGAGGATCTGCCACATGTTCCTCAGTTCATACAGATACATGTTGGACAGACAGATGAGTGCAAATGCCAGGAAGGACTTACTGTTCCTCCAGACAGAGAAGTAGGCAAACAGGTAGCACTGAAAACAGAAAGGCACAGAAAAATGTGAATGCTACACACTTTGTGTGGCTGACATTGACAGTGGCACACTGTAATCAATAATGCCACTGCACAATAATACGTCTGATGAATGTTTAAGAAAGTATGTCTGATAACTGTGTTCTCCCCATCAATTTACAGCTAATTTTTTTATGGCTCCAAAAAACAAGATATAAAAAAACAGAAGTCAAATATCAGGAGCTGCACAAAAGGAGCTTATGAAAACGTTATAGAGAAGGTGGTGGTGGTGCTGGTGGTGCTGGTGGTGGGGGGAAGGTATTGAGCTAATGTTAGTCTAGCTGACAAGCTGCTGAGCTGTAAAGTGCAGGGCCATTAGTCAGCCAGTCAGCCAGTGATGAGCTGCTCTTACTGCAGACTATCACTTACCTGATACAGACAGGCTGCCGTGCCGAGGAAGAAGGCAATCACATAATTAAAATCTTCATCGTCATTCTGCGGAAAGGAAGCAAAGACATGAAGAAAAGGGCTTTTCTTTCAGTCCTCCACGTCTAGACAAGTTATTATAAACAAACCCAATAAGACAGTTCAGAGGTTGCCCTCATTTATCCTTTTTTTAGATTTGACTTTTTCAAGAAATGACCGGCGTTTAGAGCAGGAAAAACGAGCCAGACAGCTGGTCTACGTCAAATTATCTAAGGTAAAAAGGGGAGGGTAAAAAAAATAAAAGAAAGCACAATAACTGCTCAAAGCACAAGACATGCAACACACAGGAAGTACACAATGTGTTTGTCAATTGTGATGGATGATAACGATGGATTTCTGGGTAATGGCACATCTGCTTCAATTGCTTAGTTACTCATACTGTGCCTCATCTCAAATTGTACCTGCAGAATGCTCTCTATAGCGTGGACTCCTCGCAGCAGGTTCAGGCCTCCACAGAGGACACTGAGGACACAGGACACGATGCCTGGGAGAGTGACTGGCTCCAGCATCTGTGTGGGGGCTGAAAGGAAGCAAGAAAAACAAATCTGAAACAAAGACTTTTCTGCAATATAAAAAGATAAATATATATCTATAAAAAAAAGCTAAGTACAGCATACAGTTAGGGCTGGGTGATATGGCCAATAATCATGAACCATTATCGAGATATTTTTAGGATATATTAAATTATGTTAAACTGACAACTTGGGTGTGTAACACTGGCTTGTATTAGGTTTCATTTTTCAGTATTTGTATGCAAAAATAGGACAACCACAAACAAATTAAATACAGCAAACTACTTATTTTGAAGCAGCTTAAGCCATATACTTTTAAAAAATAAAAATAAATAATTACATGGTAGGCCTTTATCTAAGTAAACCAGTAATCTCCATTTTTGGTTCAATGTGACCTTTAACAAATAATACATCTAACGTGATCCATGCTGCAACATAGAGTATATCTGATAGTATGTCAACAGAACAAACAAAGAAGGCTAAGCGTTATGGCATCACTTAGGTTTGGACAGCTGAAGTGTGACAGCTCTTATCAGAGGGTTGTTTTCAGAAGCTACTGAAGGGCGGCACAATCCATAAACCATAGACATAGACACCACAGAGTGATATATGACCACGAGACATGTATAGTTTAGAGATTATAAAGAAAATGATTTAAAACTAGATGTTGAACATTCTTCACTGTTCACAGCAGCCTAAATTTGGAACAATTCCCTCTCAAAATGAGGAACACTTTATACAGAGACTCACTTTTTTAAACTTATCTGACCCAATAAAAGCAAATTTGTGGATAAAATAACATTTATGGCAAGTTACAGAACGGTCACAGACTTTAACACCTAATATTATATTTTTAATGTTACCCAGAGATTTTGATGAAGTACAATTAGCTTAGTTTGTACGTTTATGTACGTCTTGTTCGATACATGTTAAGTAAAGGTCTTGAAATCATTTCAGAAAATGTAACTGCTAACTTATCTGTGTCTCTCAGTCTAATATTTATCTCTCAATGCAAGAAACGTCCGTCTGTCTGTTAATTGTATGACTGCCCAATGGTGCAATTGACCAGCTTGAAATTTGGCAAGTGTGTACAGTGCCAAATTTCACGTTGTTTGGACGAGAAATTCAAGAGATATCCATAGGAAGATATGTCATATATCAGTAAACGCTGACTTTTTCAGTCTCATCTTAGAGAAATAAATGTTACAAGCCCCAAAATATTCCTGAAAAATAAGTGATAAAACAATAAACATTTTTTGACCAGTATTAACAGTGGCAGATAATGACTTTAAGATAACAATATAATTATCCTCAGATGGAAAATTCAAGTGTACTCCAACAACAAACTATGTACCGTATATTTCAATTATGTTTGCATCGAGTATGTGTGCAGCGGCAGCAGCGGCGGCAGCGGCAGCTCATGACCTACCTATGCCCTTGTACTTGGAGGACGTGTGCACAGAGAACCCATTGATGGCTCGCAGATCCTCATGGGAGAGCTGATAGGGCGGTCGCAGCTTGATCTCTGTCTGCATGTCAGCTAGGTTGAGCTTAGTGGACAGAGAACGAGGGCTGTTGTAACGCTGTTTGGTTTTCTGGATGAAGGTGTCTGATGGATCACAGTTTGCACAACAAGGGGATTGGTAACACGGGGAGTAAAACAAGAAAGATAAACAGATTATTTGTAGCTGTGGGAAAGACATCCTGACAGGGTTAGAGCAAGATTTCTTTTATACTCAGTAAAAAAAAACACTAAAATTATTGTTTAATAAACAACAACTTTGAGCAGTTATTGTTTGAGGCAGTTATACAGCTGTTTTGGGGTTTTAAAATGTGTGCACTGGATGCTTCCTCATGTATACATCATTACACAGTCAAAATATTTGGGTTTTAAAAAGCATAAAGTGTATTTACTGTCATCATTATAAAAAAACAAACTATGAAGCTTACCAAATTCGATGAAAGTGTACGGCCGCACAGCGCTGCTGATTCGTTTGGTGTCGTGGGTGACAATAAACTCCTTCTGCAGCTCGTCCAGGAAGCAGAAGGCCAGCACATTAGGGTAGTTTGCAGTGCACACCATCAGGTACCCGACACCGAGGGAGCTTGTGAAACTGAAATACAAAAACAGATTACTTGTAAACTATTGTCACACACAAACCCTTGGAAAAAGAAAGATTTCTGATAAAGTAGGCTGCTGCTGTAAACACAGTACAAAGAGGGTTATCACATTCATGTGGACAAAGACACACATAAAACAAGGTGATAAAATACATATCATCATATCAGCATGGCATAGCTACAGTACAGTACAACAGGCTCATGTACAAAATATTACATAAAGGAAGCTAACTTACACTTGTAACAGAATAATTATATATAATAATACTGTAGCTTCTAGTTTCACCAAGAGTTGAAAAACAAAGAAATATCTCTTCCCAATTAACTCTGAATGAACCCCCGGTAAAGGTGATATGCATGTTTCAAGAATATGAAGGCCACCTTAGAGAGGTGAAAAACTGTAAAGGACCAAATGTAATTAATTTTCACATCTTTAAAGCAGTCTCCTTTTGTTTAAAGGAGAAAAAATATCCAAACAGTCCTGATATGACACATCATATAACGAATTGAATAAAAGGCCTCAGTGGCTCCCTGGTCTTGAGAAAAGAAATCAACATCAATGCCACACACGCTGTCAGAAAGCCTTTCGAAAAAGTCAATATTCAGCTTCAACTAGTGCATCACCAACACAAACATTCCTCTAGTGGACAAATGTGTTTTTCATTATCTTGACTCTTCAGACAAGTCACACAGATCAATACAAAGAGCAATCAGAGAATAAATCATAAACTCAATCTGGAGTGAAAGAAAACTGATTTAGACTGCCCAAGGATGTGAGCATTTTGACTCCCTATTACAGCTAATTTGTTTTCTCTCTTCTCTTAAATGAACAAAAGTGCGTGACTCTCATTGCATTTATCTTGTTAAACAATCAATATGAACTTTAGATTTTTACATACAATTAGAACAACCTTAAAATCAGACTCGGTGGTACCAGAATCCAAATGAAGCAGCCTCTTTCTGACCTTCACTGTCAACTGACACCCCAAACATTAAGAGGCTTTGCTTTCAAGTTCTCTGATGGTTGATTTTAAAGCTTTTTTCATGGTCATGTCCTTAGTTTCAACGGGGCTGAAACGATTAGTCGACTATTAATCAATTACTACATTAACAGTCAACTATTTTAATAACTGATTTAAAAAAAAAAAAATCTGATTTTTCAGCTTTTTAAATGTGAATATTTTCTAGTTTCTTTGCTTTATACATCAAAGAAATCATTAAAACTAGTTTTGGGTTGTGGACAAAACAAGCCATTTAAGATCATCATCATTTCCAGGTTTGAGTAACACTTGTCCACATTTTCTTACATTTTATGGACAATATGATTACCTAATTCATTGAGAAAATAATCAACAGATTAATCGATTATGAAAATACTCATTAGTTGCAGCCCTAGACTAATTAGTTCTTAATATTAGTGCTTGAGTGTTTCAAAGTGTTACCCTGAGCACAGTCTGAGGTTTAAAGAAAAGCACACCCTTAATTAAATCTGTCCATCATACCTGCATTAGAGATCAAGAGGAGAGGAGGAATCGAAATCTCTACTCCACTGAATGTAAATTGCCCTGACAGAAATCAAACTTTTAAATCAACATCCAGAAAGACTTACTTGACATTGTATGGTCCAGTCTTAAGGGTACAGCGGTCAGGAAACTGGCTGAGTTTTTTGGAGAGAGCTTTGAGATGCCTCTTGGTTTCCAGAAGTTCTTTATCCTGCTCATAGTCAGTGGATGCAGAGAGAGGCAGGCCGTCCCGAACCCGAACCACAGAGGCAAACAACACCATTGACATCTTAAAGCTCTGACAGTCTCACTAAAGGCCTGCAAACAGACGTTAGAAAAGCTTGTTAGGAGGGTGTGTGTGTGCGGAAGGTGCCGTCCAGCCTGAGAGTATAAAGCCTACTACCAGTCAACTCAATGTGTCACACTCAGAAATACTCTTCTTGTATGAATTAAAAGCATTCTCCAAATTTGTTTTCATTGACATTTTAAGTACTGAAATTTCCGATTTCCACGTAGCACTGTGAATGGTGCGCAGTGTCCACCGGCAATGATGGCGTCCGGGAGCTGTCCAAGTGCACACGTGGAAAATGTTTAGACAGTACTGAGGACCAATTGCCGTACAGGAGTGATAAATTATGCCAAGTGCACAATCTGGCATAATTTATCACTCCTGTACTGCAATTGGTCCTCAGTACTGTCTAAACATTTTCCACGTCTCACATCTCCGAAAACGTCAGAGCAAAATTCAAAAAGGCTATATTTGGATGAACTGACCACGTATTGAAGAATATTAAAACTTAATAAGGTGACATATTAACAGCCTTGGCCTTACAGTGGAAATTAAAACAGTTTCAGCCGTGCTGAAACTCAAGTCTGACACTGAAAAAAAAAATCTGAAACTGGAAAAAGAAAGACCTGAAACTGAAAAAGACAGTTCTGAATCTGAAAAGATAAAACATGCAACTGAAAGAAAAATATGAAAAGTGAAAAATGAAAATAAATAATTTATTCAAAAGAATTACCAGAGTTGATCATAATTGTATTTAACCTGAAAAAAAAAATGTGTGCACACGTTGGTGTATTTTTCAAAATTCAAGATCAAAACTTTAAATTTCAGTTTCAGATTTTATGTTTTCAGGTACAAAACTTTTGACCCAAATGTAGCTCCATAACTGCCAGGCTGCATTTCTTTGCTCAGTATTCCAGAAAAAAATCTTACTATGTCTGATTAATGCAGGATGTGTTGTTTTCCAAAGAAGAAAATTATTCACATCATCTGATTCAGCAGCTTTCTTTAAAGCTTTGACCTGCCGTCTTACTGCTGCTTTATTTATTTATTTGTTTCCTGTAAAGTGCCCTTGGGTGTTCTGAACACTAAATACAACACAAAACCATTATGTCAAATACTGATGCAGCACGCAGCAAAGCCAGTCAGAGAAAATAACATGGGATATTTCAATACAGTAACATAAAATATTTCTGCATGACCATCTCTGTTAGGAAAGAGATCCATGACTTTTCTTGTGTTTATTGACAGGACAACTGCTGGTTCAGTCTGGACAAATAAATCCACTTAAAATAATTCAGATCTTTCATGTGCTTCAAATTACTTTGTCCCACTTGATGAAATAATTTTGCTGACGAGTGTGTGCGAGTGTGTCAGATTTAACACTTGAATAATCAGAGTATTTTTTCATTAAAGCCTAATGTCATCCTTGACGGGTCCACATTCATTAGCTCGTATTTCTGAGGTTTCCTTCCACTTTGGTCACTGACACAATGGGATCAGCTGTTATTTACATTCTTTGGCTGTGTGCCGGGCTGTTAGGACCATGGACAGCTCCACCGAATGAATGAATGAATGAAAGAGGGGGAGCGATCACGTGACGGCATGCCTCCTTCCACTGCACATATGTGGCTAAACGAGAAAATAACACATCTTCACGCCAACCACAACGCCATGAGTTCATTCAGTAACTAAAACATGAACTGCCATCAGAGGACAGGTGTCACATGACACATCACTGATTTCTTATCAATAATCTCAGCTGCTGCGTGAATGAATGACACCGTAGTTCTATAAACATGACACAACTGACCCCCCCCCACCTTCCGTCCCGCCATTTTCCCTCTCACCCCAACCGGTCGAGGCAGATGACCGCACATCTCTGACTCTGGCTCTGTCAGAGATTTATTCCTGTTAAAAGGGACTTTTTCCTCTCCACTGATGCCTAGTGTTTGCTCATTGTGTGAACTGTTGGGTTTCTTTTCTCTCTGTAATGTTGTAAAGGCCTCAGCCTTACTATGAGCAGAGCCTTGAGAAAATCTGTGTTGCGATTTGGTGCTATGCAAATGAAAACTGAATTGAACTGAACATCACGAGCTAAGCAGTGACACTAGCCTTTATCGAGACGCAGCGCTTCCTGCTAAAGGCCCGACACAGAGGCTTCGTGCTACATATTAACATTATGTTTTCATGACATTGTCAGCCGTTTGCATTAAAGGGAGAAACCTGTTCCCTGGTCAAACAGAGCAAATTAGCCACCGTTAGCAGCTAACATATGTTAGGCAACATTGTGCTAACGTTAGCAGGGTACATAACCGTCGGCTCGCTGCTTCGTATAGCCTGATCTCAGAGCAAAGTTACGACCAAAAGTGAACAAATACATACACGCCTGACGATCTAAGACAGTAAATTAGTCGACAAATACCTGGTAAGTGAGTGTAGCATAGTGTGGGCTGCTCTCTCAGGGAACAGGGAGCAGCAGAGGCAGCTAACCAGCCGACGGCAGCCGAGAGGGTTTAATGTTTACGTGGCTGTTTCGCTGTGCATTGTGGGTAAAGAAAAGAAAGAGGAATCCACTGTAGTAAAGGAGGTATTATACTACCATTACTACTATTAATACTGCTACTACTAATCAAATACAGTTAAAAAAACGATACAATAATTGTTGTTATGATTATTATTATTATTATTTTATACGATTTTTGAAATGCAAACTTTTTTTTTCTTCTGTCCCTAGGTAGGAAGAATGAATGGATAGATGTAATATTTGTGATATATTATCACAATATACTACCCCCCATGAAAACATTGTTTTAAAGGTACTTCCCAAGTGCTGTTAAACAGAGCAAAGACCGTTTTAATACAGATTATTCACACTGGAAGCAGGTCCTTTGGTCAGAGGAGACCAAACTAGAGCTCTTAGAAGCCAAAGAACAGCGTCCCCACACAGAAATGAAATTATTCCACAAAAAACGAAAACTGCCAAAATGATTAGCCCCCTAAGTCAAACAAATGAAATCAGTTTAAACTTGAGAAAAAAAGGATTGTTGATGC
Source organism: Brachirus orientalis (assembly GCA_016785285.1). NCBI lineage: Eukaryota > Metazoa > Chordata > Actinopteri > Pleuronectiformes > Soleidae > Brachirus > Brachirus orientalis. The sequence goes on from JAFBJR010000310.1 coordinate 3,143,171, forward strand.
GCACACAGCAGGAGAAGGGTTTACAAAGTTATCACAGTGTTTCCAAGTGTCAAGAACTGGAGTGAGAAGCTTCACCTGGACAAAGATTATTCATCCTGGAAGCAGGTCCTTTGGTCAGAGGAGACCAAACTAGAGCTCTTAGAAGCCAAAGAACAGCGTCCCCACAGTGAAATGAAATTATTCCACAAAAAACGAAAACTGCCAAAATGATTAGCCCCCTAAGCATCAAGGTGGAAGGAATCATGAAGAAAGAAGGAGATGTGAAGATTTGAAAAGAAAACCTGAAGCAGTCAGCAGCAAAACTGGGTCTGGGTCGTCACTTTGTCTTCCAACACGACAATGACATCCAAAACATACGTGGCTCCTGGTGAAGAACGACCTCCAGAAGACCAGAGTGAACGTTAGTGACTGGCCTGCACAAAGTCCTGACTTAAATCCCATTGAAGTGAAGACCAAGGTCCATGCCAGAAGGCCAAGGTCCATGCCAGAAGACCAAGGTCCATGCCAGAAGGCCATCAAATGTGGAGGAGCTGGAGAGATTGGCCAAAGAAGAATGGGCTGGGATTCGTCAGGAGACGAGTCAGAGACTTGTTGAAAACTACAACAAACCACTGCAGGCTGTTGTCCAGCAACAAGGAGACACAAGTGACTGTTAGCATCAGGGGGACAATCATGTTGACCCTCCAGCAACAAGGAGACACAAGTGACTGTTAGCATCAGGGGGACAATCATGTTGACCCTGGTAGTTTTGGGTTTTTGGGGAATCATTTCATTTCTGTGTGCAAAGTCACATAATGGATAAATAATTTATCCAAAATAAAACTAGAATGCTTGAAAAAGCTGTGTTAAAAATTCTTTGCTCTGTTTAACAGAAATACTTTTATAGGGCAGCTAATAATTCCGTCCTCAACTGTACATTCATACTAAAAGCCAGTGTTATCTGTTTTCTCAACCAACTTATGGTAAGATAGTCTCTAAAGAAAATAACCTGACATTTCTAATATCTCACACCAGGCCATTTCGCTGGCATCAGCATTTTATTTCCTGTCACAATTTGGACAAAAACTTAATTGCGGCTGGAGGAAATGAAAGCAATAAAGAGACTGTTATAGGCCTCATCTTTCATATATACCTATGCAATTCCCCCTGAGATTACATGGGTACCGTATGTCTCACTCTGTGTGTGTGTGTGTGAGACACAGAGGGTCGCAGTGGAAGCAGATGATGGATGTCTGCTGCTGCTGACAAGTTGATGAATAGCCACAGGTCTCAGCGAGTGTTTAGAGCATGACAGGTTGACAGAATGACTGTGTCCAAACAGTGACACAGTCTAAACACATGTGCAAACCCATCAGCATTCAAATGCATCACTGCAAATTTTCTCTTTCCCACAATGTCATCATTACACATTTCAACTTTGAGCTCAGCCGTTTTCGAGAACCTTGACATGTCTAAAAATAAACCTTCAACTGCAGGGTTTCAATTTCCTGGAATTCCTTAAAATGTATTCTTTAAAAATCTTGCGTACAAACCAACATAATTACAGTTTCTCGTAAAGTCAGAGTTCAAACACAGTGCAGTCAATTTTGCCATGCATTGATTTAAATCTTAAAGGTTTATCCTGCTGAAAGACCAGAAAATCCCACCAAAATGTATGCCAGTGTGAATGTTTGAATAACTCTTTTCTGCATGGCCCTCTTTTACAATTTTACCCCGACACACAATGCTGTCTGATTTATTAGATTTTGAAAATGTTTAAACAGGACCAAAGCCCAAATATGCAAGATTAAAGGAGCTATATGTAAGAAATGTACTGTATTAAGTCATAAAATTACAATCTGGTCTGTATTTTCATGTATTCATACAGATTTTATCCATGCGCAGCGTGTTTCTGTCACTCATCTTTCATACCCACTCGTATGCTGCAGACACCGCCATCAGGAGCAACGTGGGGTTAAGTGTTTTGCCCAAGGACACATTGGCATGTAGACTAGTGGAGCTGGGAATTGAACCCAACCCTTCAACGTGAAAGATATCTCGCTCTACCACTGAGTTACTGTCACCCCAAATATACTGTATATGACCAGAGATTAAAGAAACAGCACTTCATGTTTATGTTGTAGAAAAGGGGTATAATCTGTGGGATTTGTTTTCTCAAATTACCTTGCAACTTTAAGACTCAGGGAGTGGGAGGTGGGGGTGGACAATAATAATGCAAACATAATTTCTAATTTGGATTCCAGAGTATTTTAATCTCCAGCTGCATATCTTTCATAAAGCCCCTTTTAACATTTCCATGGTCAGTTTACGAATCATGAGGAGTTTGACTGTAAATTATGAATAACTAATGTCAACTTGAACTAAAGTTTGTGGATAATCCCATCTGGGAAAGTACTTGTGTTACAACAGCAGAAAAATAGATTTTTTATTAATGTTCTATAATATGTTATATAATAAACTAATGATAAAATGAAACTCAGGATAAATTAATGCATAATAAAATTCAGTACAGGATAACAGGTAGTCAAATAGTGGTAGGTCGTTCATATACTGGTGTAGAGCCTGATGGCAGTTCTGGAAGAGTATAAGTCTTTGGCTGAAAGTGCTCCACCTCTGCCAGAACTCCCTGCAGACGGGTTGGGAAGGGTTATCTATCTAACCCAATGCTCCCAGTACAAAACGATGCCCATAAAGAAAATTGTTTCCCCATTTTTGAGTGAAAGGAACTCACTGGCCTGACTTGACCCGCTCCAACCCGGTCCACATGCTCTTGTGACTGAAAGGAGGAAAATTCCTGCAGCCCGTGATGCAAAGCCTACAGTCAGTACGAGCTGACGGAATAGTGACAGAAGTGTGTGACTGGATATGAAAGATGTAAAAGTCCTGCACGAACTGTAGACGCACTGTGTGAATGGTGTGAATGTGAAAACTACAGTGTAAAGCAGCTTTGACTGTTCACCACAACAACAAAAAGTCAAATACACAAGTAGTGATTCTAACTATACTGTGTTTGCAGTGATTCTGCATTATGAACCGCAGACTCTGTGTTTGAATCTTTATGATGTAAAGTGGAGACATACACTTTATGGGACGTTTATCTTTCAGTTTTGGAGGATGCAGGATTTTGCAGCTTCTGCATCGATCCTTATTTTCTAAATATATGCTTTGCACCTTTGATTTAATTAAAATAACTGATCACCAAGGAGCCATTTTAACTAAAGAGTTAGTTGAGCTGTACAGTCTATGTAGTGGCTTTTTTTTTAATCAACAGAACCAAATTAACTAAAATACATTATACTGTATCTGCTGTTATTAAATGTTAAAAAAATATTAAATGACATTTCCTTATTTAATGGAAGACCACAGGAAACAGAAAAGCCCATTCATTTGATAAAATAAAGAAAGTAAATAATTCATAAACAATTGACTCACAAATTCAACAAGTACAAGTGATATTCATGTGCGAGCAGGAAGTTGCTCACAGCTGCCAAATACAACAAATCAAGGCCATTTTTGACAAAAACACTCATCAAATCATTCCATTGTGATTTTGACAATTTCCTGTGTGCAGATGTGGATTTCCTCATTCATCATTAAAGGACACTGCTCCTCCTCCTGTTGCCTCACAGCTCCATTAGATTTCACAGAAAGTTAACGCAGAGAATGCAAATGTTTACTGCCTCATGAGAAATGAGCTGAAGAAAATCTCTGTCTCTCTGCAGCAGATACTCTGAGGCCTATTTATTTCATTGTTCCTGTGTTTGGGCCACTTTGTTGTCGTGTCAACTTATTGAACAGAAAACAAAAAAAACGGATCAACAAAATCACCAGCAGGTTGTGAAAAACTGAAGGACTGTTTGGAGCAGAAGCGCTCAGTCATGAGCGGGAAGACTGAGCGCACGCTGACATGACACAGAATAAACCCTGAGCGGCCCTAAACACAATTATCCATAAAAAGAAAACGGCTCCTCTAAATGATGCTTGAATCCAAGCATTTTTTTTTTAAACTTTTAAATCCTCTAATTCATAGTGGGATTGAGAGGGTGTTTCTGCCCGTGCACGTGGACATTAATCAGTCTGCTGCGGCTGAACAACACGTGCATCCAAACAACAGCACTTCATCGCAGCTGACCTTTGTGACCCCGAGTCGACGAGTGTCTAAAAGTCACTCGTCGACTCCGCTGAGTTGGAGGTTGACGCCGTGCAGACTCAGATCCACATGGGTTTCTCACGACCTTGATGCTAAAACGCTAATAGTTTTAATTTCCCTCTCAGTATTTAACAGGCCTGTCATGTCATGTCATGCACCGAGACTCACTGATGTGGCTCTGGCCGTTTCGAGGACATTCTGAGCTATTTATCATGATAAAGCCATCAGTGTCAGATGTGCTGCGTTCTGCTCGTGGCCTGTTTGTTTCTCCTCTGAGATGCTGAACTGAGAAAAATGTCAAAATAAACAGGACAAGGACAAATCGTCAGCCCAGTCACCCAACAAAGTCAACTTATATTTATTTCATTATGCGAAAAGTGTAGCCCGTGGTGTTAGAAAAGAACTTCAACCATGTTCTCTCACCACAAATATTCCTCAGAATACAAATTATATGTCGAGATTCATTAAATGAAATAGAAAATAACAGGTGATATGGATGAGGTAAACAACATTTATAACAAATTCTCACCTAAATAATATTGGGTGAGGATTTTATTGTCGTCTCTTAGTAACATGAATTTTGTTCAGGGCTTTGAATCAATTTCCCAAATAAATTAAAAACAGTAAAACTGGTGTTGTCCACTTTGTAGCCGCCAAGTGGTTGATTGCGACAATTTATCATGAATGTTGGCATATCAACAGTGATGATCATCTTTACATGGTCATTGGTCAAAAACTAAACAAAAGTTATTGGATGATCAAGAGCTGAAAATCTGAGCAACAAAATAAAAAACAGAGAATATTATACATTATATTTTTTTAAAAAAAAAGAAGGAGAAAAGTGTTTGGAAATCTTTGACTTTATTTGTTTTAATCTTGCAAGGTCCGTACTGCAAGGGGCAAAACTGTACATATGGCTGGGCACAGAAAAAATAAAAAAAATCAACAAAGGCAACAATGAATTCTTGGCATAAGTGTGACAAATCTCCCCACAGCACAGAGACCTTTGGGATTAGACAGAGGTGGTTGTTCTATTGTTCAACAAACACGTGATTCCACTGTGACGATTTCGAAGAAAACCCATGGACAAAGTGAACAAAGGTAATCGTTTCCCTGCGTGAAGAGAACAAACACCTAATTACAGCGATATGTCGACATCTATCTGAAGGAAAATAAAAAAAAAAAAAGCTCTTGAATTTTAATAGTCACATTAAACACAAAAAAGTGTTTGGTGCCAGCCAGAACATTTGGAATGAATAATCTCAATGTTAATATGTGTTTGTCGTGAGAAACGGCTCAGTAACATCTACTGACAAAACCTCTTATTCAGTACATGATATTGTGATAAAGTACAGAAAAACACACATTTCCTTTCATGGGATACAAACAATATTTCATTGGATGACCTAAGGGCTCAAAATGATTGGGCTGGAATGCATAATTACAACAAACTATTTCCCTTTAATTGTGTTTCGCTATCCCTGAGAACCATATTCGTAATGAAGGAAACCAAAGTCTTGAATGATGACGGGATCACCTACGGATCAGCCTTTAAATATTTATATTTGCCAAAGCGTGGGAGTTGAGAGCACAAAGCGTGACATAAAAAACTGCGACAGTGATAACGAAGGCTCTGAAGCAGCGATGGTGTTATACTGGGAGAAGCAGGAAAGGGTCTGAAGATTCCACTTGTCAAGTTGTCACTTTAAATACGATGGAAGGTTGTTGGAGAGCACCGTCCAAGCTACGTGAAGCCGCGAAAGGCTGAGACGTGGCGGGCAAATGCAGATCAGGGGAAAAACTGGCCGCTGTAATTCACTTTGCTCTTGGTTCCCTGGTGTTCAGTTCAGCAGAAAAACATAGAAACAGGACGGTAGAAAATATGATTATTTGAACTTAAACAAAAACCCTGAATGCCCGAAGTGTAAACCAGACATCTAAATTATTCCAGCACCTCCATGAATAACGTGGGAAAGAATTGGGGATAACAGGATCTTTAAGAATGGAGGAAAGATTCAAGTCCCGGATATTTTATGATCAACATGCATGAATATAATTAAGCCTCTCCTAAGTTAACCTTGTTAAAGCGCTGAGGAAATCCCACTCTGACTGAACAACGCAGAAGGAACAAGAGGTGAAGAGTCACTACAGTTCATGTGTACGTACACAGGATGAACATATTAAGGGCAATATGTGTGGGAATATTTGGCATTTAGGGACTTGAGGGAAGTGAAACGGCACCAGGCCTCTGACTCCCTCCCACTTCTCATTATTTCATATTTCTGCAATTCCAGCATTTTAATTTTATCTTTTAGATTTTTAAGGCCACACTTTTGAGCAAACAAATGTGTGAGTGATCATGAAAGTGTGGAACCAAACAGAATATTGACCTTATGACCTTGATTTCACTTACCTCACATTGGTGCAGTACCTGATTACACACAGTAACACTTGTCACATCGTTCAGCTTTTTTTAGATGTTAGTGTTAAAATTCAGTGATACGGTGAAGAGTAAAAAAGAAAAAAAAATGGATGAGTGTGGGCTTGAAACTTGACAATTAAGTATGAAACAACCAGAAAAGGTGGCTGTCAATAATGAACATGTGTCAGAAAAGCAGGGATGTTGGAACTGGATTAAGACTGCCTCCATCTTTAACCAGCTTAGGTGCCAGCCAGTCACACAGACCCCCACATGCCTGAGTGGGGGTCACTATTGCATAGATACTGTATAGGGTGTAGCTTTTCACAGATGCAGTCACAGTGTTTGGGCAAAAACGTGAAATCTCCTTTTTTCCCTCTTGAGTATTTCCGCCCAAAATATCCATGGAAAAAAAGAAAAAAGAAAAAAAATCTCAAGTTGTTGGTTTGACTGTAGGTAATCTGTTGGGATTACAAACGCGACCACCACGGTATCAAAAAATGGTTGAGGTCATCAAGTCTCCCATGACAGTGTGGATAGGGCCCTTGTCCGAGTCAAAGGTCACAGTGCAACGACAAACTGTGCAGCGCGACGCCCCCCCTCCCCCGCACGCCGCCCTCAAAGCTCCTCCTTCCTCTTGACAACCTTTTCCTGGTCACGCCCTCTTAGGCTGCGCATGAAACCCGTGAAGCCGGCTTCCTGTGGAGGGAGAGAGAGGAACAGTCACTCCTACATTTACAGGACAATTACAGCACTGTGCATAAGTCTTAGTCCACCACCACCTTTGTTGTTCTTATGTCACTTTTGTGATCGTTGGCGTTCAGATTGAAAAGATGTGACTAAAAGTCAGTCTTCTACTATATGATCAACCTGTCAGTGAGTTGAACTTGTGCAACATGTGTATGTAATGCTCCAACATGTCTGGAGTAAACCAGGTATAATAGACCTTTTTCACAGCAGCTATTTGTTGCCATGAAATAGTAGGAGAAACACAGGTTTGACCAATAACATTAGGGTTCCATTCCAGGTTTTAAAGAGCCATGGTTGTGTTATTGTTCAAGTGGAAATGTAGCTCACACTAAACATTTGATATTATACAAGAACATTTTTGTTGTTTTGTTATTTTCAAACTGCATACGTGTTTCTCCATATTTTCAGCATGTGTTCCAATAAAGTGATTGGTGGCCTAAGACGTATGCACAGTACTGTTCCGCTCTATAAGCCACTACTTTTTTTTCCCACGCTTTGACCCCTGTGGCTCATTTATGGATTTGTATGATTTCCTCAATCGCCCCACCAGGATAAACAAAGTTTTCTGAATCTGAATGGATATTTACGGCCACCAGAGGGCGCTCGAGCAGCTCAAGAGCAAGACGAAGAAGTTGAAGAGATACAGTAATGCGCCGAGGAAGACGCTAGTTTAATTGTGTTTTGAACAGTCTTTTTGCGCTTCATGTTCACACCCTCGTCATGGATAACACACCAAGAAATGCTTATGATGCAGCTTTTAAGTTAAAGGCGATCGATTTGGCTGCTGGAGAAGGAAACAGAGCTGCTGCACGTAAGCTTGGCATCAATGAATCCATGGTGAGACGATGGAGACGTATTACAGCTGTGTTACAGCCGTGTTTAGTAATTAAACATTTAAAATAATTGTTCTGTGTACCTTAAAGATCTCATGTTTCAGCGTGGCCACCTGCGGCTTATACGTGTATTTTTTCTTAAATTTTATGCAATTTGGGTGGTGCGGCTTATAGTCAGGTGCGTCTATTTACGGTACTGTCTAAGATATGAAATACCACTTACCCCGCGATCTCCGTTGTATTTTTCCACAAACTTGCCATAGTTGTAGTAGTTGAATGTTGGATAACCCTCCACTCCTTCCTGCTTACAAAGCTCGTGATTCTGTCCTTTGGTACAGTCCACAGCGGCGTACGCAATCTGAACGACAGGGAAGAGTGAACAGTCAAGAGTAACATCGAGGCAGACATTTATCATTTGTATCAACAGGGACAAATTAACAGCACAGTGTTTGAAACTCCATTTAAAGCTGCCTTTTATCTATGTTTGGGACAAGGCAACGTGTAATTTTTGTGTTTCATTAGTATAGTTGCAGTTATTTTCTCTGACAAGAAAAACAGCAATAATGACAACAACAAGGTTTAATGTAGGTGCTCATTTGTCCTGCGGCGATAAAAGCTGACAAAAACATCTTCTTCTCCCTAAACCCTTTTGTATTTTATGCTTCGACTCACATTCTGTCATTAAGTGTCAGGTCAGTGTTTTATTGTTCTATAAAAAATGATTTTAATTCACATCCAGCATTTTTATTGTCTGGGTTCAATTAGTTATTGCTTCTGTATCTCTTAAGCACTCTATTTTTGGCAAACATTATAATTTCACTGTAGAGCAATACTATACACACAATATTACAACAGAGTGTTAGAGAAAAATCAGTATGTTTCCATATTTACAACAAAGAATAGCATGTGTTCAGATCTGGCCATGAAGAGGCTGAACACACTGTGCGTTTGAGTCAAAAAGTCACAATTCATTCCATATGGTCACAATTTTTTGACATCTGACCTCACTGGATATAAAATACCACCATATGTATCGGTTGTGTGAAATTTGTTTCGTTATAAAAAAATGTGTTTCGTGGCATCACAGTGACCTTCACGTTTGACCTCTGACCCCCCAAAAACTCAGCAGTTCGTCCTTGAACGCAAAATGAAAGATTGAGCCACATGTAATAACGTTTTCTCCACCAGATTTATTGTGTTCACAAGAAGGAGACGGACATGAGAGGGTCACGGTGACCGCTACACCCACACCCCAGCTCTGCCTTCAGCTCCTGTCACTGATGTCATGGACACGGTTTATTCTACAGATATGAATCATTTTGAGTTCACTCTGAAATAGAAAGAAATGCCACTCAGGTGCCAAAAACAGTTATAATAAGAGACTATCTTATATAGTTGGAACTATAAATGTTTTCATCGCATACAGAATAAAACAGTGTGAAACCTCTGTACAGACTTTTTAAAGAGGTTTAACTGCTCAGCTTTACAGGTAACGCTGCGCCCAACAATCGTTTACATGATCAAATAATCTCAAGATTATTTTTTCTTGATTAACTGATCAAGTTAATCTAACTTGCTTGATCCATAAAACGAAAAATAAAAAACCTGAAAAAATCAATTTGAATGATTTATTTGTTATATGGAGCAACTAAATCAGAAAATACTCACATTTCAAAAGCTGAAAAATGAAAGAAGATCTTTTCATTATAATAAAACAAATAGTTTTATTCATCATGCCTCTAAATTAGGTCCTAAAAATATATATATATATATTTTTTTACTTCAGCTTACCAATACATTTTCTAAATAACCTCTATTTAATCCTTTGCTATTTATTTTCTTGTTTTTGCTTTTGCTTGTTTTACTGCCTTTTAGACGCAGCTCTTCTCTTAATGACTTATTTAAAAAATATTATCTAATTATTTAGTTAGAGAGCACTTTTCAGTGCCTTGCTTTTATTGTCTTTCAATACAATTGATGTTTTGCGCCTCTGTAAAGCACCTTAGAGGAATTGTATCTAAATGGTGTTACATAAATTATTTTGCCTCGAATTCAAGTGACCCTCAGCCTTACACACACGTGTAGTAAGTGCAGATAGAAAACAGGCAAAGAAATATAACTGCATTACTCTTCAGCTGAAGAGGAAGGTGGAGAAAAGATCCCCACAGCAGTCACTGCTACATAAAAACAACAAAGGAGATTGATGTGGCGAGGCTGTTGCATCGATTAGTGACAAGTCGCCCAATAAGGCGTAAATGCTGCCTCGCTGGTACATGGCTCACTCCGCGTGTCCTTTTGGACAGCTGAAATGTCACTCTCCCTCTCTCTCTGGGCCCCCGAACGCTTCACGCCGAACTTGTCAACAACAAATAATCGTTTCCCGTGCATCTGCCTGTTCGAGCCCAATGAGGAAGTGACAAATGTGCTGCAGAGGGAAAACACTTTCTCTGAGTGAAGTGCCACCAAGTGCCTCTCAAAACTTCTCTTCCTAATTACAAACAACAAGTGCCTCTTGCTTTTCTATGCAAATACAGAGAGTGAAATGTTAAGAATCGGCATTAGCACCAACAAGCTGTTAGAGTGAGATGGAGCTACGTCTGCTTCATTGGAAAAGACATTTAATGCAAAAGGAAGAAAAATACTTTACTATGCATGAGTGGGCAATACAGAAGCGATAAAGGGACAGTCACAGTCTACAATGTGCTCATCAAGTGTCGTGCAATAGGTGTCTAAGTGCTTCCCCCCTTAACAAGATGGTGTTTTGTCTTTTTAAAGAAAACTTGTCAGCAAAAATTCAGCTGAAAACACTGTAAACACCTTAAAGTTCTTCTTTTCAAAGGATACGTTTTCCACATTGGACGACCTCTGCGTCATGACAGTTTGAGTGACAACATTACTATTGTAAGTAGCAGCAACAAGGGACATCATTTAACCACGGACTCCGTCTGACTTGTCCACCAGAGCGTCATCAGTCAGAGCTGCTGGGAATTGACACAACAAAATGCTGTTCTTCAACATCTGCAGCCACTTCCATTATTGACTGATCTTCAGGCGACGTGGAAGCACACATCATGTCAGTGAGGAGCAGGATATTACAAGTTGACTTGGTCTCAGTTACCCAGTGCCACGCAGAGTTAAGACACTTTAACTGCAGCTAACTTCTGAAGATATCTCTGCAGAATCTCTATTCACCTCATCATCCACTTCAAATTAAGTTTAAAAACTTATTAATTTGATTTAAATTTCTTCTCGACTACAAACAAATGCTGACGGACATTGTTGGACATTATGAAGGTCCTGGACTTTTTCTGGACTTCTTGGGATTTTAATTAACTAGTCCTGCATTTTATTAAAGCCACATTAGATTCAACAGTAAAGAATACACTGAATTGACAGCAGGTCACTGTGGCAAAGAACTCAAAAGTTCCTTTAAAGAACCTTTTGATAAGAAGACGTTTTGGACCTAATGTTACAATTTACCTTTGTGTAAAACCTGTCCCTTAACCTTGACTCATTTTTCTTCATGTGTATATTTAAACATTTGTAGAAACCAGCCTGGTTGATTAGCCTGCAGTTTTCTTCTTTGCACCTGTTAACATATGGGCCAATTTTACCATCATACCAAACCAGGAAATTACAATTTCGGCTCAGAAAAACCATTTCTATTTTCCATGCCTAGTGTTTCCTCATTGTGTGAACTGTTGGGTTTCTTTTCTCTCTGTAATATTGTAAAGGTTATGACATTACTATGTACAGAGCCTTGAGATAATGCATGTCGTGATTTGGCGCTATACAAATAAAATTGAATTGAATTGAATTGAATTGAATTGAATTGAATTGAATAACACAGCTAGAGATCTACAGTGTTTCCCAGGAAATGATACAGTTTCAATAAATGTACATTTCTTTGGAAAGTCAAGTGTGCGCTGTATGGCTGCACCATTCATGAGTGACACTCCTGAGACGTAAAGGGTTGAAAGTGTACTTTGCCATGAAAGAAGCCAGCTTTAAGAAACAAACTGTCCAAGCCAATGTTTTCATTTAACAATGCTATTGATGAGAATCTGGAAAAAGACAAACAGCTCAAAACAAACCATGCTCCCCCAGAATTTGGAGTTTTAACTATATGCGTCTTCGAAGTTGGAGCTAACCTTGTGTTTGTCTTTGGTAAATGAGGCAAAGGCAGCTATTAGACCTTGATCAACGCCGGCTTGGTATAATACGCTGTGGCTCGGCTTTATAAACAGAGAGGACTGCCAAGTAAACACATGCTGAGCCCTTGGATTTACTCTCATCAAACACAACTTCACACTTCCACTGAGGGATGGAAAGGACGGGATCTGACTTGCCTTTCCATGACAGGGTGTGTGGGTCAGATACGTAAATGATGTATCTATTTACTTACTATGTATCAGCTACGTAGCATAACATCAAACCAGTGTCAGACAAAGTAGCTCGCCAATGAGAACACAGAGAACAAGAAGGCGATACAGTAAACAAAGAGCATTTTGTTTGGGAAAAGGCTGCTGGCTACACAGAAGAAACGCCACTGTTTTCATATACTGTCGCACACAAATGATGCATTTGTGCTGACAAATCAACAGACCGCAGCGTGTCTAGCTCCGCCCCTGTGCCTGGTACTCCAACGGAAGGATGAAGATCGTGGATAACTGTTGGGAGAGCATTTTATGGGCTCATCACAGAACCAGGGAGGCACCACAGTTGGATCACTGCAATTAAACATGCTCAAAGTGAGCACAGAAGATGGACTGATGGGAACCCACGGTCAACGGATACTACCTGTGTAGTGATTATTTCATTTAAACTAGAAAATTAACTCATACCTTGTTTATGTTATGCATTTTTATTGTCAATGTTTAAGCATTCTCTGAAGTCGGACGAGATTAAGTTTATCAAAAAGTTGAATTGGCATTAAATGGGTCAGTTAGATTCGGTCTGTCAGGTTCTGTTTTTTTCTGCAGCTCCATAGCATACTGGCTCTTAAACAAAAAAAAAGAAAAACACTTCTCTTTTGTAGAAATTCTAAATATTTTGATCCCTTTCAGCCAAAATGGCTGAAAATGGATCTCTGTACAAGACTTGTTTTCCAGTTATTGCAAAAAATATACAGTAAATGTTGTAATATAGTTTTTACGGTTGATGCATTTTAGTGTTTACTTTCAGAAGGAGGAAATTAACATAGGAATGTTTATCCAAAGTGTAGTAAAAAAAGGCAACTGGACTTGAAGACGTTTCGCCTTCAAGAAAGAGGCTTCTTCAGTTCTGTTTGACTGGTGGAGAGTCAAACAGCTAAATCAGACAAAAGACAATATCCAACGACCCTTGACGACTTAACGACTCATCTAACCTTTTAGTTAACAACTCACACCCCCTTCCTGTCCAAACCACACCCCATGGACCCAAAAACCTGACAGAGTTTGTAGNGACTCTCCACCAGTCAAACAGAACTGAAGAAGCCTCTTGGATGAGAGGGTGAAACGTCTTCAAGAAATTCAACTAAGTCCACTTGCCCTTTTTTTACTACACTTTGGATACCATGACCTGGATGACTGAGAATCTTCACAGACATAGGAATGTTTAAGCTTCTAGATTTGTAGCTGAAGGGCAAAAAACATTTCCAGCTCACACTGAAGTTAAATACTATCGAGAAATGTTACAAAGGATTGCCTCAGAAAAATGGATGACTAAGCTCTTGATGTCACAATGTTATCCGATCTGACGATGATTCTGAAAATTCCAAACTAATGAAAGAGCTAAAGTGTTGTGTAAGAGAGTGTGTGTGTGTGTGTGCGTGTGTGTGCGTGTGTGCGTGTGTTAAAAGGGCTTGAAAACATTGAGCTGCAGGCAGAGGGCTTTAAAAGCAGAGAGCAGAAGTGGGAGGGTTTGGGGACACGAGTCATGAGGGAGTAAAGATGATGGAGGATGAGGATGAGTGTGTCCTGTTATGACTGCATGAACCTGCGATAACCCCACAGCAGAGTGTGTTTCATGAAAAACTCACTTGGAGACCTAACACGAGGAAGGAAGTTAAAGTTTTAATTGTGTTTTGGTTATATAGTAACAGACAGTAACCCTGCTGACTGTTATCGGCAAAAATAAAAATGAATTTACTAATAGAGACACTGATAATTATCTGCATTATGTATCCTAAAAAAAATATGTCAATAGAATAAGCAGCTAATAATAATAAATAATGGAGGTTATTTCAATGACGACTTTTTTGTGTCACTTTTGCGAAACAACAACAAAAATAAAACACACCCAAAAACATTAGTTGTTTCAAATAAATCATAGCTCATAGTGCTGCGTACAGATCCAAAGTTATAAATAGCAGAGCAGCATCTGACTGGTCCAAAAAGCATTTCAAACATACAGCCAGAGTCATAAAGAACCGCCTTCAGAGGGAACTGAAAAGGTTTTCATTTTGTTCTTTTTAAACTTGGCTTGGTAAACTTAAGTGCTTCCCAGTCCTAAAACTGCACTGGAAACACAAATGAAACTCATACTGATTTTTTTTATCAGTGGGTCACGAGAGAAAAATTGTCACTTTAAGACTTAGCTTGACGGCTCCTTGCTGCGTCACAGCTGCTGGCTGGAAAAGTCTGTACTGGGCTGAGAGTGCGGAGGCAACACTAACCTTGCGGTCCTCTTTGAAGAGCTCCGCTGCTGTGGTGAAGTGGGGGACGGCGTTCTTACAGTGCGGACACCCTTGGAGAGGAGAATACACGGATGTGACATTATTACAACTCATCCCGACACATCATGACACTGCAACACAGCACGGCAACGACGCCACTAAAAACACACACAACAAAATCATTTTATGACGTCATTTACTTAATCTCAATCCTGCTCAGAAAGCATGTGTCCCTGTCACAATCCTGGAGTTATTCAGAAGTTTACGCCACATTAGAGATGGTTCACCTGTATGTTATGAGGGACTGTAAATCTCTTTATTGCTGCCATAAACACGACGTCCCCGGAGCTCGCTCTCCTCCAGCACCCATCCATTTACAGTCCGTCAATACTTACACAAACATGCCTCTTACGTGGTGCGGCTAAATCACTTTTAAAAGACAGGTAACTATTAATCTGTGGGGGCACATTTTCAGATTCCAGCTACATCTCACAACGGACAGCAAGATGGGTTTTTGCACAACACTAGCAATCAAACAAGATGTTTTTCCTTTGGTTTACTTGGTTTTGAAATTTTCATGTTGTTTGTCCTTCATGCTCTTTTGTTGCAAATGCAAATGTCTTATGTCAGAAAGGTAAAAACACAGACACGGTGGCAAATGGATTTTCCACAAGCTTTGTCAGTCGGTGACAGGATAAAAGCTTTTATGTGCAGGATTGGGGTGAAAATACTAATCAATCAGCACATGACAGAGTTATTTTAAAGTATGTGGATTATTGCGTGAATCTTTTTAAAGGGAGCACATGCTGGTTTTGTGCTGCTCACTCTGACACAGGAGATCTTTTGTGTTGATTATAAAGACAAAAAGAAGATGACTGTTGTGAAAACACTTTGGTTACTTTGGTTTGTAACATGGCCAATGTGATTTGCTCCCACTGAGCCAGATTAGCAGGGTGATAAGATAAGATAGATTAGGCCTGTCTCACAGTTGGTATTCCAGTTCAAAACAAACACTTCTTCCACACCAAAGAAAAACATTTGAATGGACTTTGATTTGTGCATTGTCAAGTTAAAGAAGCAAAGGCCCAAAAACTGCTGTGAACCCCATTTTCTAGAACACTTTGTACAACAAACTGTATTACATTAGTGATGCTACATCTCATCTGTCAATAAATAAAATGAACATCTGTCTGAGCCTCTTCCTCCCTCTATCACAAAGTGCTGACTGAACTATTTCAACATGTAATTATTTGTCATTGCTATTATCATTACACTGATAACTCCACATTCAGTTCAATAATGCATCAAATGTGCAGACATCCATTTACCTTCCTTTCCAAAGCTTCCTCTTTCAGCCTGATTTCCACACAGACCAGAAAACCGTTTTTTTGCCTACGTACCTTTTAGCTGCAGAATTAAATGGCCTCTAAACCTTTAAATCTTCGGATGAATGTGAGCAAAAGCATATGCCATGTTTTTCCCCTTCACGTGATGACAACAGACTGGTCACTGTAACTGTTCACTGACATAAGTGCATATAGACCAGGTGGTGCTGTAAAGGAATATAACAGCTTTCTTATCTTATATTACAAGAAAGCTGCTTCCATGCAGGTGAGAGACAAGTCACACTCGTTTCCTTTCTCTACCTTCACAAATATGTACTTTTAGTTGAATTTGTCAATTATTGACACACACGCACAAAAAATAAACATTAAATACAGCAAAACAAGTTCTTCGTAACTCAGCACTTTAACTACCTACACAGACTGTAAATTAACTATGAATCAAATAGTGTTTGAAAATGTATGTGCACTGTATTGCCTGAGTTTAGGAAATGGCTGACAAGAGAGAAGATATAACGAAGAAATAACAAATTTAACTCTAATTATGCTAATTAGAGGCTAAAAGTTAATTAAAAAAACATTTTCAGTCTGAAGTTTCTCCAGTCTTGATTTCTTAGCAAGCAGCTGTAACTCATCGGATTCTTTAAGATGTAAATTAGTGTCTGAATCAGTGAGAAACCAGTCAGCAAGGCACAGACAGACCAGGTGGCTGGAGTGGAAGGGCAGCAGTTTGTGCCATAAGAGCCAGTGGAGGCAGCAGCCTGACCGCTGCACCCCATCTGGACAAAACAGGGGACAAAGACACCTGAGTGTGTCTCTGTCTGCTGCTATTTGAACAGGTTAGCTGCTCTATATTCCTTCTGCCTCTGTGCTTTGTTTGAGAACTGGGATGACGTGTGTCACCGGGCCCTTACATTTCTGAAGGAATCATTTCAAAGACGAGTTCAGTGGCAGAGACTCACCTCTGTGAGATAATGACAGACTATATTCAACAACTTAAGTTTGACTTGAAGTCAACGGCCGAACTGAATCTATTTAGCTTTGCTTTAAATACACTGGCTTTGTCTGCTGGACTCACATAGAATAAAAAAGAGCTGCCTGCTTCTAAAACACTCCACAGAGCTGCAAGTGAAAATAATCTGTGGGGGCATCACTATCAGAAACATGATGATTTATTTAGCTTTTTCTCAGCTCATGGTAGAATT
The DNA here is from genome assembly GCA_016785285.1 of Brachirus orientalis. Taxonomy (NCBI): domain Eukaryota; kingdom Metazoa; phylum Chordata; class Actinopteri; order Pleuronectiformes; family Soleidae; genus Brachirus; species Brachirus orientalis. The sequence continues at coordinate 3,160,529 of JAFBJR010000310.1, forward strand.
CTGTCTTTCCGCCATGCGCACATCTATTCTCGGTCATCAGAATCATTTTATAGTCTCCCCATAGCTTAGGTGGAGTTTATATACTTGGCAGCGAGGTGTTTGGCAGGCAGCTTCGAGTTACATACGCACACTGGTTTAAACCCTGAATATGATCATAAACAAGGACATGTTCACACAACGCACACATAATGTTATGATCCAAACAGTCATGCAGATAAAACGCTCGTTTGTGCAAATCGTCTAGGGCCAATTAGAGAAGAGCCGTACAGGAGTAATTACAGGCCCATGTGGATGTTTGCTTAACCGGTGTTAAACGGAGCTGTGATGAATAAAGCACTTACAGGGAGCATAGAACATGACCAGAGCATGTTTTTTCTTCTTCAGCGCCTCTCGGAAATCCTCAGATCCAAGATGGCTGACGCTGGAGGGCTTGTCCTCCCAAGACTGCTCTGGGGGCGGAGGTGCTTGAGGACTAAGTATATGAAACAGAGTAAAGCAAAATTCATTATGCATACAATGAGGAGTGAAAAACACATTGTAGGTGGTAACTGTGGTGTAAGTAAAGACACAGTTTGAGCTCAAATGAAATATCAGTTTCCAAAAAAAAAAACAGACAAAATAAAGTCTCATGTGAATACACCAAATAGTATCTGTTGACCTGCAGTTGCAGACTTTGCTTTTATGTAATCCGTAATATCCACAGCTGGACTGACGTCACTGCAAAGTCCATTATACTTCACAACGATCTGATCCAAAGACTGATCTATTAAGTTATGTTACCAGTGCAGCTAAAATCTTTTATCTTAGGACAAAATTACGGCAATGTGGACAGGTATAAGTCTGTGTTAACTTTGTACAGGCTGGATCTTGTTGTCCATTAAGCGTGTGACTCACTTGTGCATGAACTCGATGATCTTGTCTTTGCTTCGGAGCTGTGGCAGCGTGTACTTCTCTTCACCTTTCTCAAAATACTTCAAGGTTGGGAAGCCAGAGATCTTGAAGCGATCACCCACAGCCTTGTGTACTGTAGCGTCCACTGCTGCCAACACACCTGGACTCTGTTGCAGTAAGAACAACAGCAAAATTTAAGTTAGCCCCTTAGGCTTAACACAACATCTATTAATGTAATCATTTTCAGAATGTTAACTCCTCTGTTGCATATAAAAAGCTGCATTAAAAAAAAAGACAAGAAAAATAAACAATATAGTGAGTCTTAAAGGCTTAGGGGTGAGAAAGGCTCCAGTCCATCTATATTAGATAATGGACAGGTTTTTCATTGACCTCCAGTGCTGGGCAGAGAGCCACAAGGAGAAGGTCCAAGTGTGTGGCTGAAGGGACTCTCATGGATGAGATAATTGCTACAGACACTAGGCTGGATTTTTAAAAGGCCCTGCCCCTGGCTAGGGAGTGTTATATCACCACGGAGGACATAATGGCAGAGAAGAGAGATGAAGAACACGCCCGACTAATCAAAAACACACCGAGAGCTGGGCTTTTGTACAGACTGACAACAGAGTCGGCCGCGGTGGCCAGCGGCCTTCGGGCCAAGAGGAGGGATTATTATGATCTGTTAATGAGGCACCACCACACCCATGCAGTTCTGTGTTCGTCAGACTGTGACATAGGAAAAATGAACAAAACTAATTGTTAGAAATGCATGCGGTGCAAGTCAAGAAACTTACATTTGAGCCCTTGTTCAGTATTTCCGCAGCCTCGTCATACTCTGGCTTCATCTTCTTGCAGTGGCCACACCCTAAAATGATCAAATCCCACATTAGACTGATTTTTGAGGCCGTTATCAGAAGTGTGATTTAAAAGTAAAACAAAATAAAAAGACTTTAAATTGTATATCTACCAGTCACTGTTACAGACATTTGTGGTAATAAATGCTTATTAGTAGTTATTTAAAGTGAGCATATCTTATTGTATAAAATTTAACTTGTATACGGCCAGTTATTCAAACATGCAAGATAGAGGCAGATGATCCGTTGTGGTGACCCCTAAAGAAGGACATTTATTCAACCATGGTCCAGTATCAGCCAATAATATCACGACTGTGATATCAAAGAGCCGTATCAGTGAAAATAAACAAGACAGAGAATCGTCTCCTCGTCTCACAGGAGTTAAGAACAGTAACTATAGGTTTCTCAGGGAAGTTCAACAGTGAACCAACGCTATGATCCGTCTTTGAATCTTGCGATCTCTGCATGACATTACACGCACAGAGCCGTCGAGCCAAACCAATTCGTCAACAGCTGTAATTGTCGGACATCCCGCTGATTCGCCTTTGCTTAGCAGGAGGGGGTTTACTGCCGACATGCTGAGGCTGTAACCGTACATGAGACAACAAAAGTCGCTCATGTTTAGCAGGAGATCTCGTTCAAGTCTGATTGCTTACAACACGTTTCACTTCAGGGTGTGTGTGTGTGTGTGTGTGTGTGTGTGTGTGTGTGTGTTTGCGTCTCAGTAAACAGGGTGTGATGATTACTGTGCGGATCAAAGAACAACGAGGGGGAATAAGTGAGAGATACTGATGGTATCACTAATGCAACTCTTCAGGTCTCATAGCTAGACAAGCAGTTTTAATAGTGTATGTATTGTAACTTTTACAGCTACAGTAAGTACAGCAGTAACAGGTGTGGAAGCATTTGAAGGTAGTGCTGCTGATAACTGCTGTGATGGATTTAGATTTACAATGAAATGTAGCCAATATATTGGACTCTTTATTCAAAGAAATATTTTACCTGTGTCAGTATGTCATCATTTGACAATGTACAGATCATTTGATTCCAGTGACAGTCGTGTGATTAAACCATAAATCATCTCCCAGGTCTATGCTGGATTGTGATTTTTTTTCCTTAAGAGCAAAATTAATTATTTAATTAAATTAACCCACAGGATTTTTTTTTCTGCTTACACTACACTATGACCCCTTGGTAATGCACAGGTCATAGTGTAATTATAAGTGTCTCCTTGTTTGAATAAACTCCATGTTTGTTGTGGAGTGTGTCTAATATTCCATAAACAAAATGGAAGACAGTTTATTTTTGGATCTAAAATTACTTCCAAATATATAATAACACTGTCCTGTACATTGTCCTCTTGAATATACAGGCTGTTTTGTTTTTAAATGTAATAAATATAATGTTTGATCAGGGTCGACCAGTTTATGTGTTAGTGTGTGCATGTGTGCTCACAGTGCTGCTGTGCACGGAATGCATGAAACAAACTTGGTACATTTCCAAACATGGTAAATTGCCCTTGTCATATCAGTTCAGGGATTCCTTTATTCAACATTTAATGCAGTGCTGGCACAAGCTATAAATCAAGTGCGATATGTCTCGGGAGAAAAAAAAGAGCTGCTTCCCTTTGAACTGAATCGCTGTAGTGTGTGATCATGCAGATTGTGTAGGAGCTGAACAGAGAAAAAGAGTGACTAAAAGGACTTTGTCTGACCCTTCAAAGTGATGAGCAAGACAGAAAAGCAAACGTATGTCCTGGGCTCTGCATTCAGAACGAGTGGTGCATGAGGCGACCTGTGTGTGTGTGTGTGTGTGCGTGTGCGTGTGCGTGTGTGTTTGTGTGTGTGTGCGTGCGTGTGTTTGTGTGTGTGTGTGTGTGCGTGTGTGTGTGTGTGTGCGTGCGTGTGCGTGTGTGTGTGTGTGCGGGTGCGTGTGTGTGCGAGAGCTGTAATTGCCCCACATTGTCATTTATTTCTTGTTTTATTATTTATTTTTTTAGGCGTGTTTAGGTTCCTATATACAGAGGCTGATTTACTACTACAGAGGCGGAACTACGTATCGAGGACCTGCGTTTCTGCCAGGTCAAAATTAAGCAACGCACTCGGAAAAACATAGCGCCAGACAAGCAAGCCGGAGGAAAATAAATACAATATCAAACTAGAGATATGACTTTAAGGATATATAACATTAAGAGAAGAAGGGAAGACAAGGACACAAACCATCAAGATCTAGTCCCTCTTTAGTTTAGTGACGCATCATTTATTTCAGTGACATTATTTAATGTTCAAAGGGTTACCTTTAAGTATTTTGCTGTCAAGCATTTAATTTTATTTTACATGAAATTTATGTGGAATGTAAGTAAATATACTTTATGAAGTGACCAAATCTTTTGTTTAAGGTATAAACTTTTGTATAAATTCCTTTCTATTATTTTATAGAATGTTAGATGTTAGATGTACCAAATGTTAGATGTTTAGGTGATGTAAGGGCAACTTCTCTGCAGCCTCTGCAGCAGTGAACTCAACCTGTGGTTACTTGCTCATGGGTACAGTCCTGTGCATAAGTCTTAGTCCAGCAGCAGCTTTGTTGTTTTTATGTCACTTTTGTGATCGTTGGCGTTCAGATGGAAAAGATGTGACTAAAAGTCAGTCTTCTACTATATGATCAACCTGTCAGTGAGTTGAACTTGTGCAACATGTGTATGTAATGCTCCAACATGTCTGGAGTAAACCAGGTATAATAGACCTTTTTCACAGCAGCTATTTGTTGCCATGAAATAGTAGGAGAAACACAGGTTTGAACAATAACATTAGGGTTCCATTCCAGGTTTTAAAGAGCCATGGTTGTGTTATTGTTCAAGTGGAAATGTAGCTCACACTAAATATTTGATATTATACAAGCATTTTTGTTGAAAAAGATGTTATTTTCAAACTGCATGTGTGTTTCTCCATATTTTCAGGATGTGTTCCAATAAAGCAATGGAGAAATAATTGTACAGTATGGTCATTATAGCATTGCTAAAACAACAAATCTGATCTGGTGGCCTAAGACTTATGCACAGTACTGTAAGTCAGGAGGGATGTTTAAATCTGACCAAATGACCACTTCATCGTGATGCACCAATAACAAATAATACAACAAATATTCACAGTAAACATCACCTTTTTTCCCCTGTGCTAGAAAAACATTCCGTATTTTGCTGTAATTTCTCACAACAACACAGACAGGGAGGAGCTTCTGTTCATATCCTCATCAATGTCAGGTTCCACTCAGGTAACAGTGTTCTGTTGCAGGTTTTGCCACCGTAAGTTGCAGATATACAAGCTGCAGAGGGAGTGGGTGCTGTTCAGGGGACGGTGTGAATGAGAGGTGGACAGAAATGCAAGCGGATGGTGGTGGTTGGGAAACCATTAATCTCACTGTGGCAGCAGGGCCATTAAGAAACTGCACTGAAGCAGCAAGGCTCGGCCTCAGTGTGCACGAGAGACAGAGGGATATTCAGTGCAATTGCGTGCAATAAATGTTTATGTCTTTGTGTGAAATAAGTGTTTGTATGTGTGTACGCGCATGTGTGTTTGTGCGCACGCTCTGGAAAGAGTTGATGGAAGGCAGTTTCGGTCGACTGCCCGTGATTTGAGTTTGAGACGATGAATGGCTGCTGTCCGCAGGATGAAAAGCCGTGACACCATGTAGAGACAGGGACGACATGTCTGCTGTCTTTAATGTCCAAACCCAAAACTTTCTCTGGGCACAAGAAATATATTTTTTGACCTAGACATCAAAGAACTAATGAAACTAAAGTCATCTTGGGAGGCGTGTGTGATAAGATACAGTGTCTGATGATACTTGCACAAGTAAAGTGTGAAATAAAAGTGAGACCATGACAACACGTAGCAGTTCTAAGGCAAGATGTACAACTGATATCTCACAGAGTTCATGTATAACTACGGAAAATGTTTATTTCAGTAACAGAAAAGAACATATCACTTTTTGAGGAAATTTAGGGAGTTTCTGTTTGTTTTACAGTATGTAATCATGCAAACTACCTACCCTGAAAGGTACAATATGCAGGGTATTTGTTTGGCATTACTGAGCAATAAGTCTAGAATAAAAAGAATTACAACAACCTGCTGAAATGTTACAAATTCATGAATCAGCCTCTCTAAACACTAGTAACCTTGGTGATAAGCATCAGCTGAGAGAAGATGGACTTGATGAATAAACCGAGATCTGCTTATCAAATTTAAAAGCTCTGTCAAAGTGCAAGCCAAGGCTCTAAAGTGAAGTACTAACATCTATTCAATCGGGTGTCCCAACACTACGACACCCATTTCATTCACATTAAGGTTGAGGAAGTCATCCATGTTTTGTGTCATCATCGCAGTCAAATAACGACTGGAAAGAGAGAGACCGACCCTCTTTCTTCATTTCTTCATTTATACAAAGAGAAGAGGATAGGGGCCCAAAACAGAAACCTGGGGTACACCACAAGTAAAAGGGGCTTTCTCATCTGTCTGTCAGGCAGGACTGAAACATTTAAGAGCAACAACTTCAGTGCAAAGACAACTAGATACCAATGCAAAAAGTAAAGAGCTTGACTTTACTTTTGAAAGTAAAGTCAAAAAAAAAGTTGGGCAGTAAATTCGATGAAACATGTCAAATCAGTGAAGCATTTTAGAAAAGAAGAGATCGCCTCGGGTGTGGAGTGAGTGTGTCTGTCTGTGCTTATCTGAAGAGCTCAGGACAGCAGAGCCGCAAACCCAAAACATGACGATTTTAAAATCCTGCAGGTGAAACTCAACGATCAACAGTTTTTCTTGCGATCCTAGTTCACAGCTTTCAGTGGATTTTTCATATTGTAGATGAAAGCACCAGCACTCAGCTGCATACTGTCATAGCTAAAGAACTTGAAGAAGGTGATTTTGGCACCGATTATACTTGTGATCAATTGGCCAAGAAGCACTGAAACATTTTGAAAAATGTTTCACTAAAGCTGCTTTCATAAATAATGTGGCAGCCTCTGAACGATTCTAGACTTCACCCAGAGGAGGAGGCAACAATGCACACAGTATTGACCAAAAGCTGTTCCAAAGGCTTTCACTCTGTCCTGGTGTGGACGTCTTGAGTCATGGTTGTTTTCACATTCCAAACAGACTGAGCTCATGAATAAAATTAAGTCACTTGGTTTTCCTGTTCAACGGATCACATTTACAAAGAAATTCTCCTTCCAACTGGAAGCAGTTAATTATAATATATAAATATATACATACATACACAGTACCAGTCAGAGTAGATTCATTTTGAAGACATCCAAACTATAAAGGAACACATGGAATTATGTAGTGAACAGAAAAGTGTTAAAGGAACAAGAACATGTTTGATATTTTAGATTCTTCAACGTCACCACCTTTTGATTTGATCACAGCTTTACTCTAACATTCTCTCAGTCAGATTCATGAGGTAAAGTCACCTGCACTGCTTTCCCAGAGACGATGAGCACTTGTTGGTTGCTTTCCCTCCACTCTGCAGTCAACTCATCCCGAACCATCTCAAATGGATTTAGGTCAGGTGATTGTAGAGGCCAGGTCATGTGACGCAGCACTCCATCACTCTGTGTGAAGTCATTGTCCTGTTGAAAAATAAATGATGGTCCCACTAAGCACAAAGCAGATGTGATGTCATGTCGCTGCAGAAAGCTGTGGTAATTGTGGCAGACATGCCGGTAAAACGAGCCTTGGATTTTGAATAAATCACCAACAGTGGCAGCAGGAAAGCACAGTCCATACCATCACGCCTCCTCCTTCATGCTTTACAGCAGGAACCACACACGTAGAAAACATCCGCTCACCAATCAGTTCTCTTCTTGTTGTTGTTCTTCCTCAGAAGTGGCTTCTTTGCAGCTATTTGGCCATGGACAGGTGATGAACATGTGATGTTGAGATGTGTCTGCTACTTGAACTCTGTGAAGCATTCACGTGGGCTCTAATCTGAGGTGCTGTTAACTTGTGATTTCTGAGGCTGGTGGCTCTGACGAACTTATCCTCCGCAGCAGAGCTAACTCTTGGTCTTCGTTTCCTGGGATGGTCCTCATGAGAATCAGGTTCATCAGAGCACTGGACAGTCTTTGACTGCACTTGTAAATACGTTCAAAGTTCTTCAAACTTTCCAGATTGACTGACCTTCACGTCTTGAACTTATGATGGACTGTCATTTCTCTCTACTCTGTTGAGTGGTTTTTGCCATAATATGGATTAGAACAGTTGTCAAACACAGTACAGACCTTTGTACTAACCATACCTTTGCACAACACAACTGAGGGTCTAAACATAATGGAAACCTCTGGGAACTCCTTCAAAACTGTTGGAAAACCATTCCAGGTGACTTTACCTCATGAAGCTGATTGGGAGAATGACAAGAGAGTGCAAAGCAAAAGGTGGCGACTAAAATATAACACTTATTCTGGCTTCTTTATCATTTTTGTTTACTATCTAATTCCACATGTTCATTCATAGTTTGGATGTCTTTCAGTATTAATCTACAATGTAGAAAATAAAAACTAGAAAGTGTGACTAAAATTTTACTGGTACTATTTTATTATTATTATTATTATTCTATTCTTGGATTATAGATGGAGAATAACAAGAAGTGAATGTGCCATTTCCCAAGTTTTAAGGATGTGTTGAAATCACCTCAGCCCCTGGAGAGTGTTCACCCTCTGGGTAGACTACAGTGCTCCAAGCAATGTGCAGGTGAAATTTTGAAAACAATGAATCATTGTTACAGTGAAAGCTACAGGAAATGGCCATGTGTTTATTTATGTATATTTTAATTTTATATTATGGAGACTGAGATGAGCACAGATGGAAACTGAACAGTTGTGGAGGTAGAGTTATGAGAAAGGACAAGGATGTGATATGGTCAAAAAGTAAGCTAAAAGTTAAATAAAAGTAATCAAATCAAGGTGGAAAAATTATAAGCAATACAATTCAGACTGTGTTGTACAGTGCTTACACTCAGAAAATGTTTCTAAATGGGGTAAATCCATTTGCCTGATTTTACAGTTTTCAGCCTCATCAGCCTCATTTATCAACATAGAAATCTCCTTTGGGCAGGTTGCTCACATACACAAGAGCTGGGCCAAAGCGAAGCAATTCTAAAACTGGTAAAAAAAACAATTATACCCTTTGATAAAATTTGGCATGGTTTCCAAATTCAGCACAACAGCAGCAGTACAGGGCATGAATGAAAAATGAAAACCAGGCGAATGGAAACACATGAGGGTTTCTCTGTTACACTTAAAAACTTGAAGCACTCGGAGAGCGCAGACCTCCGCCAAGCAATGATGATGAAAAAAAAATAAATTTCCTGGATCCAGATGGCGATCCAGATCAGCACCAAAATCTATTCATCTGTTCCTTGTCCCATTACACTCCTTCTCTGAAGATATCAGCAAAATGCACCTATTACTTTTTGAGTTAATTTGCTAACAGACAGACAGACAAAAACAAACACTGGCAAAAACATAACCTCCATGGCAAATGCAATGAACTGCAGCACCAGTAAATTGCCACAAGGTGGCAGGACATGTACATAAATGAATGTAGTGCTGCATGTGTGTCACATGAAAAGTTCAGGCTTTTGCAGCGAGTGTTTCGGCATATAATGATGAAAACATCCTTGTATCCAGACAGCGTTTCGGATCAGCACCAAAATATTTTGTTAAAAGACAGACAGACAAACCAACACTGGAGAAAACATAAGCTCTTTGGTGGCGGTAACGAGTAAAATGTGGTAAAAATGTGTAACTATGGCAGACAGCTCAGGTCACAGGCAGAGTCCAGCACTATAATTTAGAATGTCTTTGTGAGGGAATGATAGAATTGCAGTTTTAAAGTTTTAAGTTATGATACTGATCGACCAGTTATGGCAACTGCTCTCTAATTTTGTATTCTTGATGAACAATAACGTATGCATTCATACAGTGCATCTATATACACTTTTTCTATCACACTTCATTCATACTCAGCCGGCACAGCCACCGAAACAGACCAGGGAAGCGGGGGATCTAATCAGCCAATCAGAGGTGAAGACCCGCCCCTTCCCTGTCTTTGATTGGTTTTGACCATGGCATCACCCTTCCTCGAGCTTGAGTTTGGCCAAGTTTAGACAGAGAACACAGCCTTTGTTGGAAGGCATTAGAGAATATTTAAGATTTAAGAAATCATTTTGTCGCACTCAAACAATGTTTGGTCACAGTCTAAAGCTGCCAGCTCCCAAGTACAAATATATGTAATATGTGACTGAGCCACAGTGCAAAGATAAAGGGTGGAGGATGGACATTAGACAGAATGCAAATAGGATGCAATGCTGTTATGAATAGGTTAATAAGGAATACAGGCCTTTTTGTATTGTAGACATTTTGACAGGAACAGATGTAAACAATAAAATGAATTAACGGGTGCCTGAAGGGAACACAGCTTTCTATGACATAGCAACATTTTTGTTGTGAAAAACTATGCAGACTTTTTATTTAACAATGCTGATCTTTAGTTGATTGCTTTCACCTGCTGTGAGTTATGGCATGCGTGAGGTGATCGGTGATGTTATTTGTGTGACTCCATAATAGTTCTACCCTTGAGAGTCTGCAAGAGAATGTTTTACACCGCAGGAAGAAAATGCAAAGCTTCGCTGACACGCTGCTGCACATATTTCATCACTGAAACCTCTTCTGTTTTCTAAGGACTATCCATTTATCTCTTCTGCTGAAAGGAGGCTTGTAAAAACCTGAGGCCAACAATAATAATATACTAGATCTGAATCAGTGGTGGAAACAGGGGAAGCTCATGCTCATGTGCATTTTATTTCAGTAAATAATTAACTTTATTTCAGTGCATAATTTCCCAAATTTTTACCTTGGTGTAAATTGAGTCACTTAACATTTGGGCTGTGGACAGTCCAATAATTGATTTTTTTTTTAAAAAAAGTGTTTGTTGGAGTAGTGGTCTATTTAAGGTTTTTACTCACATGGGGCATAGAACATGACGAGGGCTGTAGGATGCTCTTCTAAGAAGGTGTCGAAGGACTCATCGGTCAGGTGGAAGACTGGAGAGTCCGTCTCTGACCATGGCACCTCCGGTGTCTTAGGCTGCGGGGGCTGAGGACTGAGACCGAGAGGGTCAGGAACATGTTAATAAAGCAGACAAAACTCCAGCTGACACACAGTGTTATTATCTGTATGGAGCCAAAATCAAATACAGCTGTAACGTACACTCCACCCAATCACCCGTACACACACTTAAACACATCTGGACCAAAGCAGACCCTGCCTCGATGACATCGCACTATGGTGCACAGCCAAGAACAAACGGACACCGATATAAACAACGGCATGCTTTGTGCACGCAGACAACACATGGTTTAAAAGGACAGACACCAGGAAAGGCACTCAAAAATAGCCAATGACCAAAACACAGACACAGACATACATATGCTGTATATATTTAACACAGCTTTTGTAAACCTTCCTCATCACAAAACACTCTGACGTGATCTAAGACACTGATGCTACATGTGACTTTGCAACATTTCTTATAACATTTTAGTGTTTTTCAACCGATCATCATTTCAGATCTTCATATTTTCATCCATAATGTCTCCTGTCTAAAAAATGTGTATCTCCAAAAACCTTTATCAAAATAATATGGTTTCCGAGTGAGAGTTAGATCCTGACCTTGGCTGTTTCTGTTGGCAAAAGCATAAATGATGTAGGCAAGCATACAGGAGTGGGACATCAACAAAGCCAAACAGCTGAATGTGGGCACGAGCAGAACTTGGGAGGAATGAGAGGAGTGATAAGTGTGACGTTGATAATGCGAGCCAGAGCTCCGGGGAGCTGAAATCTCAGAACCACGAGCACAACAAATCAAACTACTGTAGGTAAACCTTTTACTTAAATGGACTTCTCCATCTGCAGCATCAGATTTAAGGAGGAGGCTGACAGGCAAGTCTCAGAGCTTTTCACCATACTGGGCATATTTATGTCGAAATGAAAAGTATAAATGTAAGAATCTAACATCAGGAATGAAAAATATTTTGTGTCGAGTCAAAAAAAGTATAGAAATCAATAAAATAAAAACCAAAATATCTTGTAAATTCAGTTTAAACACTGAAAAATGTGTTGTAATTATTTTAATTAGCTTAAATTAACTCAATTTGAAGCAAACTACCGTTCTGCCAACTACTTCTAAATTGCACTACTGGAGCCTGAATGAAGCAGAGTGGTTACAGCAAAGGACTGGTGAGGGAGGCAGTAACTGCAGGAATCCTTCCTCTGCCTTTCTCACTCCTGGGATAGCTGTCAATTAAAGCCCTGCTCTGTGGCCTCGTACGGCTGCAACCCTGTGGACAGAGGTGGCTTTCCAGCCAGGCCCTTAGCACAAGTGGAAAGAGACACGGAGAAGGAAACAAGACAGAGCCGAGCTAAGGTCAGCGTGAGGTAGTTACAGTCAGACACTGTGAGCCAAGGTGAGAAGGAATAATGAGACAAGAGCAGGTGTAGATTGAACACAAGGTGAGTCAGTGCAAGAAGAGGCATGAAAGGGGGTGATGAGGGAAAAGGGTGATATCTAGTGACTGATAGTGTTAAGGTTTGACTGGTATTACTACACTGATCTTTGATTGGCTACAGTTATTTTAATCATTTAAGATTAGAAACAAAATATAGCAACAGACTATTCTCATATGTAATGAATATAAGATAAGATACATTTTCCTTTATTTTCCTTTATTATATATTATAGATTAATAGTCTGAAGAAGAAGAAAACTGCACCACCACTGTTATGAGGAAAAAAAAGACTAAAATATGATTATTGAACCAAGTAGATATGAGCAAATGACACTGCAATTAATAAAAAAAAAGCTAATATAGACAGCAGTCCCTCCACATCATAATCTGAGAATTCACTTTTAAATGACAGTTCTGACCATTTCAGATCGACTTAGAGGACACATGTATAACAACCAGCTGACTGTAGTTCACTTATTTATGAAGCCATAAGTCTCTGTGTGGCTCCAGGCTGCTTAGAAAAGTAACATTCAGTACCTGGGGCGACACCAGATGAGCTACGAGCTCGACAGCCAGAGAACAGCACAGCTCTCTGCCTGGACGTCACACTCGAGGTTCTGACATTTTGCTTACATGCAAAAGGCTCGAAGCATTTGCGACAACGAGCGGCGTCAGTGTCGTCCCCATTGATCCGCTCAAGTGCAACCTCGTTCCTGAATGTGAAGTTCTCTCCCGCATTCTCACTGTAAGAGGCAGCTTTCTGTGTGTGTTTCTGTGTGACTGCTGCTCGGTGCTGCAGTGTGTGACACGGGGAAAGAGACAGCGCTTGCTCAGCATACAGGCAGAGAGAAAGGGAGAGGGGAGATAAGGCGTCATACAAAGCGTCTTCATCAGAAACGTGTGTTGACGAGATAAAACGTTTAAGATACATTTTATTTAGCAATAATAAGAAGGAAACCTATTATCTTACATTACCTAATTTCTACGGTGCTGATAATGAGAGAGCTTATCAATATGATTGTTTTTATTAGTAATGCCGTAAATTCCGCTCTATAAGCCGCTACTTCTTTTCCCACGCTTTGACCCCTGCGGCTTATAGAGTGATGCGGCTTATTTGTGGATTTTTATGGTTTTCTCAATCTCCCCACCGGGATAAATAAAGTTTTCTGAATCTGAATTGATGTTTACAGCCGAGCAGCCACCAGAGGGCGCAAAAGCAAGACAGACAGGTTGAAGAGATACAGTAATGCGCCGAGGAAGACGCTCGTTTAATTGTTTTTAACAGTCTTTTTGCGCTTCATGTTCACACCCTCGTCATGGATAACACACCAAGAAATGCTTATGATGCAGCTTTTAAGTTAAAGGTGATCGATTTGGCTGTTGGAGAAGGAAACAGAGCTGCTGCACGTAAGCTTGGCATCAATGAATCCATGGTGAGACAATGGAGACGTATTACAGCTGTGTTACAGCCGTGTTTAGTAATTAAACATTTAAAATAATTTTTTTGTGTACCGTAAAGATCTCATGTTTCAGCGTGGCCACCTGCGGCTTATACGTGTATTTTTTCTTAAATTTTATGAAATTTCGGTGGTGCGGCTTATAGTCAGGTGCGCTCTATAGTGCGGAATTTACGGTACTACACACCTACACTGAGGTGTGCAGGCACTTTAAATGGTGTAGAAGATAGAAGGCACACTATAAGTTAGAAGCCCTGTTTCTTATCAGGTAAAATAAAATGAAATGAAATGGCTTTGGACACAAAAAAACCAAACTAAAGAATCTTAAGAGGGTGAAAGTGTTTAGGACTATACTCACTTCTTCATCCAGTCAGCAATATCCTTGGCTGTAGCTCCGTAGTTTTCATAGTGGTGAAGGAACTTCCCCTTCCTGAAAAACAACAATTTTTAGACATGGTGTCAGTGGACACAATTACCGTATGTCACAATATATTTAAAACATCTAAAAAAGACCTGTCAACATGAACTGTCACTAAACAGAAAATAACAAATTATGATATTTTATTTTATTTTATTTTATTTAATTTGAGGTTTTATTTTTCTGGAATAGTCCTTTGGATTATCAAAAAAACTACGGCCTGAATACCATTGAAACGTACAAGTTTGTAGCTCACACTGCTGTGGAAAACAACAGGTACAGTATAGTTAGATTAGAGAGCATACACATTTTAATAAATACCATAATACACTCAACTATTTGATCCAGCTGAGATCTACGAGGAGGCAAATACTGCAACACAAAAGCAGTTTATAAATGAATTCACTGCCAAAGAACCATTGTTTTGAGCAACTGATAAGATGAGATGAGCTGAAACAGACAAAATCTCTTGTTAAAGTAGCAAAAATAGGAAGACAGACAACATACAATAGAATTAGTGCAGAAATGGGCCAACAAAAGACTGAAGATTTAGATTAAAGTAAGATGATCCATATAAAAGCAAAGATCACAGTATAGGCTACGTGCATTATTAACAATGGGATGGGGTATAAAAAAATTATTGCCTTGTTTACAGACAGATGCATAAATAATGGCAATGAAAATAGACTCAGAGTATGTATAAATATAGTCAAGTGTTGCACAGAATAACTGCATCGATGTATATGTAATAGGCACAAGATTTAATATAATGTAATATAATTATAGTGCTAAACATTAAGAGTTTTTGGTGTTGTACTATGATACCAAGCAACAGCTGAAATCCACTTATGCAATTTAAAGCTTATGTTTGCCACCAGAACCATCTTCCCAAGACTACAGAGGGTCAGTAAATATAATTTACTCTAAAATAAGGAAATATTCTTTGACCGAACCTTTGAAATGCAACAGTATTTATTGATATCTAAATAAATGCAATCAGAAAATGTAAAAGTTCCCTCGACAGAAATTGAGAAAAAGACAGAATCATCCTCAAAATATGGGTCAGACTTTGAAGAAAGTGAACATGCCAGATGAAAATCTCCGTAGAAAGAGTGTACACTTATTCATTGGTGAATTACTGTACACACTTTCTATGGATTTGTTTCTTCGTCAAAATAAACATGCATATAAGAAATGTTTGTGACCCATCATTTGAAATTACACTGATTGTCTTCACAGAAACTGTACAGTCATTATAGAAAGTATACACACTGTTAAAATGTCAGGTTTTTGTGATGTAAAAAAATGAGACCAAGATAAATCATTTCAGAACTTCTTCCACCTTTAATGTGATCTATGACCCGTACAGCTTAATTGAAAAACAAACTTTGAAATCTTTTAGGGGGAAAAAATAAAAAATAATGTGGTTGCATAAGTGTGCACAGCCTGGTATAACTGGGATGTGGCTGTGTTCAGAATTAATCAATTACATTCAAACTCATGTTAAATAGGAGTTACTGTAGTACACACCTGCCATTATTTAAAATCATTAACCCAAAATAATAATAAATTAATTGTCTTTTCCTGACATTTACTTGGTCACATCGTACAACAAAAGCTCTGGTCTACAGAGAGCTTCCAAAGTGTTAGAGAGATCTCACTGTCGAAAGGTAAGTGTTCTTCTTGTCTTTTCCTCAATTGTGGAGGGACGTGCAGTTCTTGGTAATGTCACCGTTTCGCCATATTTTCTCCACTTGATGACTGTCTTCATTCTGCTCCATGGCATATCTAATGCCTTGGAAACGCTTTTGTAGCCTTCTCCTGACTGCCTGGTCAGGGAGGCTGCCATGAGGCCTACAGCAACATTAAAGGTAAAAAAGTACTGGCTGTGTAGCACATGTGACAACAATCTCCCATATTCTTCATATGTCTGGGCTATAAGGTCGGGTGGCAAGATGGAATAAAGAGAAACTTAAAGGTCACACAGAATGGTCTTTTTGAACCAAAATTTGAGATTACCAGTGTCTACTTAGATCAATTAAATCATATTTATGGTCAAAAACCTCATAGTCTCTTCAGATTAAGCCAGATTATTGCTGCTCTCTTCCAGCCTCTGAACAGACACTCTGTTTCTGAGCTAATGCCTCCTCCTCCTTCTCCTTCTCCTTCTCCTTCTTCTTCTTCTTCAAGTTGAACGTTCACGTCCATGACCAGGAGTAGCTGTTGGGGGAGGGTTGGTTGCACGGCAAATGTCCTAGTTACGTAACTAAACTGAACTTTTCAAAACCTCTTGCTCGAGCTCAGGTAAACAGAGAAGCCCTTCTTTGTCAGAAGTGGCTGAAGTGTTTATTGTGACACTTTAGTGATGTTTAGATACAGGAAGGACACGGGGACACACCAAAAAAATGTCTGGGCTATAAGGTCGGGTGGCAAGATGGAATAAAGAGAAACTTAAAGGTCACACAGAATGGTCTTTTTGAACCAAAATTTGAGATTACCAGTGTCTACTTAGATCAATTAAATCATATTTATGGTCAAAAACCTCATAGTCTCTTCAGATTAAGCCAGATTATTGCTGCTCTCTGCCAGCCTCTGAACAGACACTCTGTTTCTGAGCTAATGCCTCCTCCTCCTTCTCCTTCTCCTTCTTCTTCTTCTTCTTCTTCTTCTTCAGGTTGAACGTTCACGTCCATGACCAGGAGTAGCTGTTGGGGGAGGGTTGGTTCCACGGCAAATGTGCTAGTTACGTAACTAAACTGGACTTTTCAAAACCTCTTGCTCGAGCTCAGGTAAACAGAGAAGCCCTTCTTTGTCAGAAGTGGCTGAAGTGTTTATTGTGACACTTTAGTGATGTTTAGATACAGGAAGGACACGGGGACACACCAGAAAATGTCAGACATTTGGTTTTCCACTGAATGTCCTCTTTAATTTTGGAAAAATATTTCAAGTTTCCCAAAAGTGTGTGGGAAAATTTGTTGGTCTGATGGTCTGATGAAACCAAGGTTGAACTTTTTGGCCATAAATCCACAAACGTATGTTTGACACATCGCCCAAAGAAAACCACACCCACAGTGAAGCCTGGTGGTGGCAGCATCATGTTTCTGCAAGAAAGCTGTAGATGAAGAGGAACTTCCTCTTTCAGCACGACAGCGACCCAAAACATACATCCAAATCAACAAAAGAATGGCTTCACCAGAAGAAGATTCAAGTTTTGGAACGGTCCAGCCAAAGCCCAGACCTGAATTCAATAAAAAATCTGTGGGGTGATCTGAAGAGGGATGTGCACAGGAGATGCCCTGGCAATTTGACAGATTTGAAGCCTTTCTGCAAAGAAGAGTGGGCAAATATTGCCAAGTCAAGATGTGCTGTGCTGACAGACTCCTACCCAAAAAGACTGAGTGCTGTAATAAAATCAAATGGTGCTTCAACGCAGTATTAGTTTAAGGGTGTGCACACTTATTCAACTGCATTATTTTACAGATCGTAGGTCACATTAAAGGTGGGAAAAGTGCAGAAAAGATTTATCAGAAAAACCTTTGGCGACTTTTTATATCCACTGTATCTACTGTGTTTGTAGTGTCTAAATGAAGGCTGCAAAGTGGATGTGGTGGCTCAATCCAGTGTTGAAGGATCACTTTAAGTAAAGATTGTGTTTCTGCAAACATGGGCTGAAGGCAGCGACCTCAGTTACAGCTCCAGAGATACACTATAGACCCTTTTAAAGGTGATACATGATTACACACTCTTGATTTGGGCCTCAATACTTTTATTTTAAGTGAACTGTCTACTGTGGTGGAGATTGGCTGCTGGGAAATCAATCAATGTGATTTATAACCAACTCTTTATGCGCTTGCTTTATCTCCACTGCTCTAAAATACACTAAAACTATGTAAAATCCAGCTGAGGAAATGTCAAATAAATGGCATGTGTCCGACTGTTTTGGGCCTTTTTTCCTGTTAAAGGACAAAGAAGCTGGAACAATTTCATTTTGATTGTTTATTCAATCAATAGACGGTGAGATGTGCTGCTGCGTCTGTTTCTGAATCTGCACGGCAGAGAAGGTAAAAGACCTTGAACAGCGTGTGCACAGACGAGATAACTCCGGCGGTGTTGATGCTGATTTACCCTGCAGTGATTAGCTGCCGTTTATCAGTGAGGGGCTCATTATGGAAACCAATGGGCTTGGAGTGTCGTTAGCTACTCCTGCGCTGACACTAATGTGCTCCCGGCTAACAGACCTGCTGTGGCTCAGCTACACATGACTGCAGTGCAGTGCACGGGCACAATGCACGCGCACGAGTATGAGAGTGCGCACATACTGTCTAACCACAGAGGCACTTTATCAGTCCCGGTCTAATTAAGAAGGTAAGACTGAAATGAGTGAGTGTTTAATGTGAAAATGGGGTTGATAAAGCTGGTGCAGGAGGAATAAGACGCAAAAACAACACAGAGCACCAGTCGACAACAATGTAAATATGAAGGCTGTGCAGAGATGCTCCTGCTGAGGGGAGGTCTACATTTATTAAACTGCATGAATTGCAAAAATGAAACTCAGAGGTCAAGTGCTTAATTAATGTCACATGTGGCCTTAAGGTGTTCTTAAAGATGAAAAACCTACGAAACCGTACGAAGGGCCTTTACTTAGTCTGACATGTTAATTAAAACTGCTGACTCGTTTTGAATCAGACAAGAGCTCTGCATGCATGAAAAGCAGCCTCTCCATTCATTTTAGATGGGAAGCTGCACAGGCACAGTGAGGCTCCTGAAGCAGGGAGCACTAACAAAACAACAACAACAAGAAAACACAGGGTTGTTCAGCAAAAAAGGTCAAACAGAACTCCAAAGATATTCAGTTTACTTTTTAAAGGACGACAAAGATGCATCGCAGCTAAGAAGCAAGTGAAAGGACTGTTTTTTGCATCTATGTTTAAATACGACCTGACAGACAAATCTATCAAAATAATGATGTTACTGGTTAATATTCTTGCAGCCAGCCTTACAGCGCCATCTGTGAGACAGTCACCCAGAATCCTTGACCCTCTCGTGTGAATCTGATGTTTCAAAGGGAATACCAGAGGATCCTAAAGCTTGTCAGAAACTTTACAAGCTTTAAGGCTGCAGCCATCGTTTCTGCTGGTGTTCAAGAGAGACGTGAACTGCAGTTTCTGTTTGAAGTGACCCTACTCTTATGTTCTGAGCCTTGGAAGTGAGGAATGAGCCTAAAGTGAGCTGGGACTTGACTCACTCAAAGTAGCAGAAGGTTGGGTAGCCTTTGACGTTGTACTCCTGCTTGAGCCCGTCAAATTCAGCCGGGTGCACATTCATCCCTGCCAGCACCTTAAAAAACACAAAACAAAAGGGAAAAGAGGGAATGGGTTGTCAGGGAAGAAAAGAAAAAAATGGAGGAGAGACAACAAAGAGAAAATATATACATACAAGAGAACAGGACGGTCACCATCAAAGGGCTCTGAAGTTTAAAGATGGATTACTCAAAGTGTGAAAAGAGACAGCACTGTGCAATAACCCACACCTAATTATTATTGATGAGAAAGCTACTTTCAAACACTGACTTCTTGTGAACGACTTTTAATTTGCATTCGAATTCTGAGACACACAGAACATTTGCTTCAGCCAAACAGTGCTGGCCTAACACCTGATTTTGCAAACATTCACCAGATCTAAACAGGTTTGCAGTGATGGTACGATTATATGTTAAATCTACTGAAAGAATAAGCAAGACTTAACATGAGAAACAATCGCCCAACTAATAGTTTTACTCTCATCCAAAGTGATGGCCTGCATGCACAAAATAGGGTAGACAAGAAAAAGTAGAATCAGATCTTTCAATTTTAAAATTATGTCCTCAATAAGAGTCATTAAATTAAAATTATATTAAAAACAATGAAAAATACAATACCTACAACTCAGCTTGTGGGTAAATAACCTGACACGGAGTATTTTTGAGGTCTTTCATCTTGGTGAGACACGACACTTCACAATTTGCACGAGTTTATACTTTGGCAAAAGATCAATTCAGCATTCAAACTTGTGATTTCTGTGCAGCATAATCTCTTGTAACGCTCTCAAGATTTCAGCTGCAGTGCACATACACACGTCTATCTCATTACTCTAAGCTCCGTCTAATAAACAGACGTGCACCTAAATGATCTTTTCATAGCTTGTGAGACAAACGCAGCGAGTGGCCTTTCTATTCTCACTGTGCAGGATGTTCACAGTCAGTCTTCTCCTGATTATCGTTCATGAAAGCAAAAGATTTGTTTCACTGCATGATCACATTTGTGCGGTGCTGTTAAAACCTACTTAAACAGCAGTGAACAGAACACAACCTTCATCGTGCTCCCCCATCAGGTTCGCTCCTGAGTGCAACATTGTCTGCAAACACGAGTCTTTAGGGCTCACATGAGACCAGTGAGTAGACAGAAAATGTGATGAAAACAGGGAAAGCAGGGGAGTAGACACAAAGATTTGGCAGACTAAACTGACACGTAATCAATAGAGAGGTTGTAAATCGGCAGGATTATTGTCCTTGTTGCTGTAGGTCCTGGGTAAAAACCAACTAAGATCTGTGTAGATCAGTTAAGCACCGTCATGGAAACCAGAGTGTTGAGTAAGATTGATAGGCTTTGAATGATCTACTTTAGCAACTGGTACAGTACTGTGCATAAGTCTTAGGCCACCGTTAGATTTGTTGTTTTAGCAATGCTATAATGACCATAGTGTACAATTATTTCTTTATTGGAACATATGCTGAAAATATGGAGAAACACATATGCAGTTTGAAAATAACATCTTTTTCAACAAAAATGCTTCTATAATGTCAAATATTTAATGTGAGCTACATTTCCACTTGAACAATAACACAACCATGGCTCTTTAAAACCTGGAATGGAACCCTAATGTTATTGGTCAAACCTGTGTTTCTCCTACTATTTCATGCCAACAAATAGCTGCTGTGAAAAAGGTCTATTATACCTGGTTTACTCCAGACATGTTGGAGCATTACATACACATGTTGCACAAGTTCAACTCACTGACAGGTTGATCATATAGTAGAAGACTGACTTTTAGTCACATCTTTTCAATCTAAACACCAATGATGACAAAACTGACATGAAAACAACAAAGCTGCTGGTGGACTAAGACTTATGCACAGTGCTGTACATTGACACAAACAAAAACAAATCACATTAGAAGTGAAGAGTTGATCCAAGCACTTAAATGTCTTCAAGGTTTATCACAATCCCTGCTGAATCATAAACTATTGCACAAATGGTAAGATTAGTTCTGAAGGAAATATAAGCAAGAATAGTTTTTATTTTTTGATGGTCACAAATCCCACCCAAAGTGGGGAAAGATTTGGAAAACTCACATATTTTCCTTTTGTCTCTGTGGCTGCTTGCTGAAAGATGGGCTGCATTCTCTTACATACACCACACCCTGCAACCAAAATGCAAAACAGAACACCAGAATTTATTAGACAGACCTCAGTTGAAACCAAAACTCTAATAGTTCTCATCATCTGTAGGGAAGATACAGTGTTTTGGAAACATAATAATTAATAATAACTGAGCACAATACATAGAAGTCCATTTAATGTATGTATTATTGAGCAACAATAAGAGACAAAACTTTATTTTGGCATTAAATTATTACTGAAACAACCTGTGGGTTTCTAGCATTAATTTGCCTAAAGGCTTTTCAAAACATTTGAGGATTTGCAATATTTACTTTCATGTTATTGTAAAATGGAGGTTTGCTGCACAAAACAAGCTATTTGAAGATGACACTCAGAACTTTGGGAACATGTGACAAAATATTTTTCAATAATTTCTTGACAAAGTGGACATTTCATTGAAAAAATGAATAAGACATTATACAGTACGGTTCAAAATTATTATTACAGTCCTATTCATGATTAACAAACTGTGTAGTAAGATGAGAAACTGCACTGCCAGGTATGATGACTGTTAACACGTCACAGTATTGACTATGATAGTGCAGTGCTGCCAAATGCAATTCATTTCATTCATGTATACTCTCTTAAATTGAAGAATCTTATACGGTTCAGTTAGTGAAAAATAAGGATTCTCCTGATAAGGTGCAACAAGTGGAATCAGTTTCACATGGTCAGCTCCTCTAATATCTGTTTCTATCAGCTGCTCATTCTGTGATAATAAACAGACTCACAGGGAGCATAAAACATCATGAGGATCGGCCTCTCCTCTTTCTTCAGCAGCTTCCTGAAATCCTTTAAGACAGTGACAGAGAGAGAGAGAGAGTAGGTAAGAAGATGACTTTATTAATGAAAAATACAAAACATATCTACATTAAATGTCATGAAAATGCTACATTTGTCCAAGAAACATCAATAATACTGACTGAAAGACAGAATGACAACAGCAGGTCCTTAACTTGCTCCACAGTAGGACAAAATAAAACAAAAAACCTCAGCACTTGCAATTGCTTCATCAATTGCTTCCCAGCAGGAAGAGAAAGTGGAAAAAGCATTTTCTTCCTCAGGACAGCAGGTAGATCAGCCCCCATCCTGGTTACTATTCCTCATCATGAGCTCAGCCACTTACTAAGAAAGCTAAAAGTCAGCACAATATTTAGCTGACATGTTCATCAAGCCTCCAGGCGCAAGTGGATGGACAGGCAGATAGTGTCTGAAGTGCTGTTCATCAAATTAAAGGGCTTTTTAAACGCAGCATATCCATCACCAACATGTATCTTCAGCTGGATGGGACTGAAAATAGCAGGGGTTTCACAACAACCCGGCTGCATGAGAGCGATCTACAAAGGTTCTTTGGGCAGAGGAACAGGACTGTGTTTGATGATGTGCTGCTTTTATAATGAGGTTTTGTATTGCAGACGTGGACGGGCTGCTGTGTCAGGACAGAGGAGTGGAAGTGAAGCCTCTTCCCCCCCCTCGCAAGGTTGTTTAGGACACAACTTACTCTTTCTGTTTCTATGTGGACGATGTCTTTTGCCTCAGGATTCTCTTCCCACAGTGGAGGCCCAGACGGATCTTTTAAGAAAGCTACCATAGACTGAAACACAGAAAGAAACAGCAAAAAGATGAAGACTGGAGGATCTTAACAAATCTAAACTATCCTGGGAACAGCAGATTATGATTTACACGACTGTAGCAGAAGTCACTCCCGTAGGCAGTGCCAGATGGAAGCTTCTATAGATCAACATGCTTGTACATCCAAGTATGTGTCAGAGCTATTTCAGTGCCTTCAAGTGTCTGGTAATGGGCTGGGTAAATTGTCTTGTAAATGTAGTGAAGCATATGCCTGCAGACGGGAGGAAATACTCCATTATGGCAGCACTATAACAATGACAGTGAGGATACAGGTCAAATACAATTAGGATGTTATTATTCTGTAACCATTTAGACTGAAACTTTTGGTGTTTTATGGTTCCAGAGGCCTTTCCAACTGTCAGAAGAATGAACAGGGCAAACATAATAATTTTAATAATTTATTTTATTTATAGGTGCTTTCCAAGACACCCAAGGTCGCCGTACAAGATGGGATTAAAACAAAAGACGAACAACAAAAAAACAGCACATTTATCATAATATCAATACATTACACAATATAAGATTATTTGAATTTAAATATGGGTAAATAAAAAACATTTACAAGAGACAAATAGGAAATGCTGTCACATTTTCTTATGATGGGCATCAGAGGGAGTCACTTCTATGTAATTTAGAGGATCTTTATTTAGGCGTCGCATCTTTTTCCTCTACTGAATTTGAAATCACAAAATTGCAATATTACTGGTCTAGTGAAGCATGAGGTAGTAAATATTAATATATATCTACACAAAATATTCCTAATTTATGTTATACTAATTCTTTGTGTAAACAATGATATCATGGCATGACATACATGATCTGCACACAAGTATATGTGCAATTTTGGTTGTTTTGGTCAAAGACTTCAGCAGCAGCCACCATGGTTGCTACTGAAAAAGCCGGCTCAACCTGCCACAGCAACCAGGAAACATCTCTTCAGGTTTCAAATTAATTTATATTGGGAGGATAAAGTAGTAGAAGAGCGAGTGAGTGAAATGCTTCAAAATGTGCAAAAGAAATTAAACAGAGCCAATTCCATGTTGCAAGAAAGCATACACTGTGTTTGACACTTAAGAAAAGTCAAAAAGCAGAACTACTGTGGCTGAGCACTCACCTTAAATGTAGCAGGTCTGTTGTACTCTGTGTGAAACGTCCCGTCCCTGCAAGACAAATCAGCCACAGCGCTCACAACAGCAGAGGAAAACAGTGAATATCATGGTTCTTAAGCAGCAGACGTGGCATTGCTTTCCACAAAGCAGTGAAGTGTAACAGCGTCTGACAGCAAGTTCACTTTGTGGTTACTCACTTGTAATGGAGCAGCTCAGCTCCTCCATGTTTGGAGCTCGGGTCCACTTTCACTTTCTTACAGAGTTTACGGCCTTCTGAATCTCTGAAAAAAGTTTGAGAAAAAAAGATTTTCAGAGGAGGAAAAAAAAGGCAAATACTTAAGAAATGAAAGAGGACATTCACAGAGGACATTCACAGGAAAATCTAATTTCTGATGTGTTTCTGGTGTGTCCCCATGTCCTTCCCGTATCTAAACATCATTAAAGTGTCACAATATTGCAGCTCCCAAATGACAAAGGGGGCCTTACCAGGCTTTACCAGACCTTGTGGAATATTTTTATGCTGCACAAATAAGACCTCTTCTATACTGGTGCAAGGATGAGTATGTTGCAAGATGAAAAAGTATAGATTTAGGCCAAAAAAGACATAACCCTAACCCTAACCCTAAGACAAAAAAACGAAACTTAATAGCACACAAAGGACTATTACACAAGTTAGGTAACCAATTGGATTCAATAACCAAAACTACAGTTGAAATATGGAACAAGACATAAATGGGAGAAAGAGACAAAGATTCTGAGTTGGTTTGCATCTGATTCGAAGTTTGTACCTGGTACGAATGATAAAGGGCTTAAGCTATGGATGGAAAAAGGCATCAGAGTGATATGTGCCAAGGTCGAGCGGGGGAAGCTGCAGTTTTGAAAAGTTACGGGATAAATTTGGACTAGATGAACATCAACATTATCGATACCAACAGTTAAGGGATTATTATGAGAAGGAAATAAAAACTGACACTGATAATGAAGTTATTGGTGTGTTTTTGAAATTTAGAGCAATCTCATCCCTATACAGAGGTTTGTTGTCATGTAGGAAGACTTCCTCCCTTTATATCAAAGAAAAATGGGGAAAAGAGTTGAAGGAACAAATAACTGAGGAGGAATGGTTTAATATGTGTAAAATGTAATGCACGGCCACTAGCTCCAGGAGTTGGTGACAATGCAATTGGAAAAATATGGTCAGATTTTTTATAACTCCAAACATTAGGAAGGAATCTGTAGGTAACCAGCAACCATGCTGGAGACTATGCGGACACATGGATGTAGCACATATGCATAATTTTTTGGCTTGCCAAAAGAAAGAGGACACCACCATCACCAATGGACAATAAGGACACTGATATATAATTGCTTTGTGAAATATAAAAAACCCCTGACACTGTAATTGTAGATAATTTATTTTAATAAACAATAAGTTTTAAAAAAAGTGTCACAATAAACACTTCAGCCACTTCTGACAAACAAGGCTTCTCTGTTTACCTGAGCTCGAGCAAGAGGTTTTGAAAAGTCCAGTTTAGTTACGTAACTAGCACATTTGCCGTGCAACCAACCCTCCCCCAACAGCTACTCCTGGTCATGGACGTGAACATTCAACCTGAAGAAGAAGAAGCTGAATCGCTTCCGCCATTACAACTGTTGCATCTGTTGAGAGCAACACGTCTCAGAAGAAAGCTTCAGTTCATTGTTGCTCTGTTGCTGGTTGTCAAAAACAACACCAGATGCTTCATAGACTCCCTTCTAATGAGGAGCAAAGAGCAGAGTGGATATCTTTCATTTTTGATAGTAATATCCCTGCTAAGCTTCCTGAAATGCTGTTTGTTTGTAACAGTCACTTTGAAGTGAAGAGTTATACAAACTTTAGGCAAAACAAAGTGGGACTCAGCTCAAAACTCCAGCTCCAACAATCCGTAATGATTCCCTGGAGGCAATATAAGTATTTCCAAATGAAGTAATAATGTCTTTGACATCCAGTCCCCTGGTAGCTGGCCAATCACAAGAGACTTAGCGTTCTGGGGGGGCGGGCATTAGCTCAGAAACAGAGTGCCTGTTCAGAGGCTGGCAGAGATCAACAATAATCTGGCTTAATCTGAAGAGACTATGAGGTTTTTGACCAGAAATATTATTTAATTTATCTAAGTAGACATCAGTAATCTGGATTTTTGGTTCAAAAAAGACCTTTAACAAAAATAAGCTTCTTTTAAATTGTGGAAAAGAAATGCAGACATTTATTTGATTAAAATGTTATTTTCCCTGTTAAATAAAGCATGTATAAAAACTAAATTGCTTTCACTGTAAAAGAAATAAAAGAAATCTAGA
Source organism: Brachirus orientalis (assembly GCA_016785285.1). Lineage (NCBI taxonomy): Eukaryota > Metazoa > Chordata > Actinopteri > Pleuronectiformes > Soleidae > Brachirus > Brachirus orientalis. The sequence continues at coordinate 3,187,261 of JAFBJR010000310.1, forward strand.
AGTGGGTCTACAACATACAGTACAGTATCTGCACTTATCTGTCTGAAGTTTTATTTATTACATTTAATATTTTCTCTCTCAGCTCAATATCTGCTACCATTAGTAATATATTCATTGTTTGTATAACATTTTAAATCATGTGAAGGTGGAAATTTTCTTCTGGTTGACGATGCTGCATGAAGCATAAATGCATCATCATTTCAGATCAATTTTATCACACTTTATCATCTCCCTGCTCTAATTCTTTGTTGTTTCAATGTGCATAAACAAGCACACACATACTGTATATGCAAAGTGAATAAAAAATGATCACATATACACATCTATACAGTGTACAGTGTGTCAGCATAAAAACATCCTCTGCTGTTTAGGGGAATCATTTCTGTAATTCAAAAAGGCTGCAGTTGGAAAGGAAACAAATATGCATCCAGCCACCTACACATACTTCACACTTGGTACAGAGAGGCAGTATGAACAGCATGAAGCACGGTTCCTCTTCTGCAATAAAAGAACCAACGCAAACGTGTATTAATTTAGGGAGAGGGAAAGAGGAAGATGTCTGGTGAGCAGAAAACCTGATGCCAACTATTTCAAAGAGGAGGAATTCAATTATGGCTCAACAGCGAACCCAATAAATGTCCAGAGTAGTTTTGCATTACACATGAGTTATTCTGCATGTGCGTGTATTGACAAACGTGTGCTCAATACCATATACTGCTAACTCATACAGGCAGATGGCACCAGACAGGGCACACTAGGAGCAGATGTGACCTCTGCACCTATTTACGCGCGATGCACAGTCATCCGAATCAGAACCAGGCTGCTGCGTCTAACTCCCTGAAACACTGCCATAAGTGACAAAGTGAAAAGCTTTCTCATAGAGAGGGACTCAAAAATCATCACCTTCTCCAAAAGAAATTAGACCACAAACCTTAATTCAAGTACTTCATTGTAGGACATCAAAACTAGAAGAGAGTTGCAAATAAAGAACCAACACTGAAAACTGAAAAAAGGACAATCTGCTGCTGAACTGCTGCTTGTTTAAAAGCAAGACATTTGATGCATCATCTTTTTGCTAGAATGTTAAGCTTTTTGCTATTTTTGGTTTTCAGACATTAGCCCAAAACATACAAGACAGATTAATCACAAATAAAAGAAACAGAAGTTGAAGGCTGGCCAGTCAGTGTTTTTCGGTAACTGATCCAGAAACTGATCCTGATCTGATATTGTTCCAAGCGCTCATTAAATTACTGCACCTACAAAAAAATTATTAAAGCAAATAAAATATCTTTGGTAACTGAAAAACTACTCTCACATTTCGCAATAATATTCTGTACAATGTGACAAAATATTTCAGTTCAAATGCAGCTTTGAAACCAAACACTAAAAACTGCATTTCCCAAGTGCTTTTAAACAGAGCAAAGACTTTCTAACACAGATTATTCATACTGGAAGCATGTCCTTTGGTCAGACGAGACCAAACTAGAGCTCTTTGTCCACAGAGACATTGTTTATGTTTGGAGAAAGAAGACAGAGGCGTATAACCCAAAGAACAGCGTCCCCACAGTGAACACGACGACGACGACCCAAAACATACGTGGCTCCTGGTGAAGAACGACCTCCAGAAGACCAGAGTGAACGTTACTGACTGGCCTGCACAAAGTCCTGACTTAAATCCCATTGAAGTGAAGACCAAGGTCCATGTCAGAAGGCCATCAGATGTGGAGGAGCTGGAGAGATTTGCCAAAGAAGAATGGGCTGGGATTCCTCAGGAGACAAACTCCAACAAACCACTGCAGGCTGTTGTCCAGCAACAAGGAGACACAAGTGACTGTTAGCATCAGGGGGACAATCATGTTGACCCTGGTAGTTTTGGGTTTTTGTGGAATCATTTCATTTCTGTGTGCAAAGTCACATAATGGAAGCATCCAAAATAAAACTAGCTGTGATAAAATTTCTTTGCTCTGTTTAACAGAAATACTTTTAAATCAATGACATTTTCTAAGGGAGGCTAAACATTTCGTCTTCTACTGTAGGTAGTTCATTCCTTACACGTTTACATCTACATCATGGACTGCTGCCAAATGAATTTCATTGTACACGTTCATCACCAAGTTTTCATGTGATAGTGATTTTTGTTTTTTAAACCACTGTGACATAGTCGCAAAAAAGCCTGCATTGAAGTGCTCGCTGATGGCATCAAATATCACCAGGTATTGTTAAATGGCACCTTCTGAATGAATGCAAAGGCCACATGGTTGGAAACAGGCCAGTAGTTCCCGTCTTTTCTCAGTTGGTCATCACCTGCACAGTAAACGTGACTGGGAGGAAAGAAATGCTATTATGTTTTTGAACTTCAGTTTCTATGAATCAACCGCTGACGACGCAACGCTCTTCCATCACATAACAAAAGGAAGCCAAGAGACGCACGAATGATGTTCAGAACAAAAAGAACAAAAGCCATAAATGGATGTTTAGCTGAGGCCCGTTGACAACTGCTGTGCAGTCGTCTCTAGGGTAACGTCAGTCGCTGCGTCAGCACCTAAGCGCAAAAGCGCTAATGCTATTGTAAGCAGGAGGTCTATGACTGGTAAAATATAAAAAGGTAAAGTATGAGTGGAGCTGAGGTGGAGCAGGATGAAAAGACAAACAGATGAGGTGGTGGAGGGTTAAAACCCTGCACTTAATGCCAAGAAAAAACCAACCAAAGTATCCATTCAAATCACTTATTGTTATAACTCATTATTCATCACTAAAGTAGAAGAAAGGGTCACTTATTTAAAATAAAAACTTGACATTGTGGGTTTTTCTTAAGTGTTCGTGTAGCTCACAGGATGTACTAAACGAGGTTGTTGACCTCTAATAAAGCTTTGTAGGCCTCAGGTTTATACATTAATTTCAGCAATTAAAATTTCATGTTTAATTAACTGAATGAACAGTCCTTTGTTCCCTAATCAGGCTGATTTTGATCATGATATTTCTCCGCAGAGCTGCAGTAGCAATGTACGCAGTGGGTTAACTGCATCAATGTGACACGGGTGAGACTTATTTGAAGCAGAAACAAGCCAAATCATTGTTACCCAGATTTGGTCTGCACTCACTTTCAGTGTGACAACCACATGAATCAGTCGATAATATGGTTACACTGACGCAACCTATTGTATGAAATATAAAACAGTGAATAGTCAAACAATATTCTGTTGCACTACTTGCAAATCATAACTAAAAGAAACAGGTTATTGAGTTGATTACAATTTCATATATTTTGAATTATAAACTTATGAAACTCTGACTCAATAATCATGAAATAGAAAGGAAAAATTTTCTTTTGCCTTGGTTTGATTCAGGCTATAAATACTTATAGCGAGGAGAACAGGAAAGAGAAGGGAATCATTGGAATTCAAAATAATAAAACATTGCACTGGGACACTATCAGCATCAGTCCTTTTGTAAGGCAAAGAGGATGACACCCTGCATGCCATTTAAAACACAAAACACAAATCCAACACATGCTGTGATTAATTGGTGCTACATTATTTCCACTGATCTAGACAGACCGATTTTCAGCTGTTCAAAGTCGGTTGTAGCGTTTCAGAGAAAGGGAAGCAAGGCAGCACAGTCCCTTCCTGTATGAGATCATTCATCCCTCTGGTGTGTACCCAGTTGGCCAACACTGAAGTTCCCTGTCATCTGCTCAGAGTGTGTCTTTCTGGCCTTCGTCCTTGGCAGGACTGACATTCTCAGGCTGCGATATGCTCTCGACTCTCTCTCTCTTTCCGCCCCCCCCCCCCCCCAAGAACTCAGCACTGGTTCTGATTTGGAGCTGCTCCACTGGAGATGCTGGAAAAATATGCCAAACAGCACAATGCTGCGCTATAGAGCCTGGCACCACATCCATGTGTCCTGCAGGGATGAACCCGTCTCGCTCTGGCTCTCCTGGTGGGAATCTGGCCTGGTATACTGTAAATCTTTGCTTGACATGAACACACTCTAGCACGCTGAGACTGATTAAGACGGAAGGCAGAAATTATATCATATTTTCCCACACAAAAATAGAACCCGGGTGAAAAGCAACATAAATGTTTGAAGACAAATGAGGATATTTTTGACAGGTTCAGAGTTTTGTTTTTTTTGGTCCACTTCGGAAACATTCTGAATGTTGCAATGAGCTCCAGGTGTCAAAGGGGGAGTTACTGCCTTCCTCACAGTTTCCTGTTTTACGATCATTTTTTTCCCCTCCCTGGTGAAGATGACAGTTCATGGGGTTGATGGGTTGACAGGTATGGGAAGAAGGAACACCAAGTGGAACTAAACACCAGGAAAGGCAGAAAGAACAACAAACTAGAATGAAAGCACAGCGGAGCAAAGCAAGCTGTGCTTCCAGAAAACAATATGTGATGGTATCTTGGGAGTATCTGGCATTTCCTTAATGTAAACACATCTGCAGTGTGGGCTGGAGACAGATTAGCTCTAGAAAGAGAAATGACACAGAGTATAATAAGGAAAACAGTGTGTGGAGTATGAAAACAAATAATGTCGAATATGAATGGCACTGCAACTAAAATTGCCTTTTCATTTAACGCAATATCTACTGGTTATTTTTAATGAATAAATGAAGTGACAAGAATGTCACAATTATTGAGAAATATTGATTTCGGATGACATTTAAAGTTACAGATTCTGTCAGAAAAACTGTCCACATACTCTATTATTAGAGAGATAAACAGTAAAACAAACATTTTACCTGTTGCTGCATGTTGAATATTACATAGTAGTTTTATTCATTTTCTGTCCCTTTAAAAAAACTCTATAGTTAAGAGGCTGTGATTAAAGCTCGTTCAGGCTTGAAAAGTAGTTACACTATGTTTACTCCTGTATCAGGATGTTAAAATTCCACTTGTGGTCACTTAGTCTTGAAAAGTCCCAGCAATATTGGACTCCGTTCCAAAGCAAGACACGAAAAACAAAGCAACGCATCATTGGGGCCAAAACTGTTGGTGCTACCAGCTAGCCTTTGACAAATCATTTCATCACTGGTTCTGTCACAGATTTCTTCCTGTTAAAAGGGAGTTTTTTTTCTCTCCACTGCCCCCTAGTGTTTGCTCATTGTGTGCACTGTTGGGTTTCTTTCCTCTCTGTGATATTGTAAAGGTTGTGGCCTTACTATGCACAGTGCCTTGAGATAATGTATGTTGTGATTTGGCGCTATACAAATAAAACTGAATTAATTTGAATCACTCTATACAAGACTGACACCACTGATTAGTGATAACTTACAACACATCGCCTTTGTGTCGGAGCCATAAAAACAACATCACCAGAGGGAGGGAAAAAAAATCACTCTGCAATAACAACACAAAAATGAAACTAAAGCCACCCAAAGCTTCAGTGGCTGCTATAATGAGTGGTCTATCATCAAATTGTGCACGTACATTAGAAACAGTGGAACAAGGCCTTTTAGAGTCTGGTGGAAAAGCAATAAATTGTGCAAATGGATGGTGGTAGAGGCGTTCCACAGAGGTGCAAATTGTTCTGTCTTCATAAGAGCCACCTAAAACTTCCTTGGACAAAAGAGGCCATTTTGTTGATAAAGGCAGGGAGTCAATGGGCATGATGGAGAGAGAAGTTAAGTTCTTTTTGTTAACCCTTTACTTACCCACAGTTGACCCAGGCAATAGTCCCTTGGCCTTTTACTGTCTGGGCCACATCTGACAGCAGTTTCAGGTGGGAGTCCCCCGATGTAGCTACAGACACAGAGACGAAACCATGATCAGTCTTTCTTTCCGAGACCATTCAACAGCCCAGGACAACCCAGAGCCTGGAGACACAGAGGATGCTGTCATGTCAAACACAGAACAGTGGGGTTGAGTTTCACTGGTGCACAGTGACTTACTAAAGCACCAAGTGATGAAGAGAGAGATCACAGCGTGTGGGTTAGAGGGGTGATGGAGGAGCGTTTTCTAATACCTTTCACCGGATGGGTTCAGGGACAGGGCTTAAGTTACATCTGCTTTCAACATCTTACAATAGTGCGACTAAGCAGGAGACAAGAGGATTATATTCTCTGCCACTATGGAAGCACACCCACTTTTCAGCCAAAGGGGGGGGGCACCGTAGAACTTTCCAGCAGTTGAAAATATTGTTGTATGTTTAATATACACTACCGTGTACACTTTCTCATTGCGGTAGTGTAAGTGAGATATTATGTGTTAGGGGGTTTCCTGCAGACTTAACATGTTACTTTATTAATATAGCAAGCAACATGAGGGGCAGGTATATTTTACATTTATGTATCGTATATGTTAATTAAACCTGATTGCTATGTTGACTTTCATATCTTTCATCTTACTCTGAAGTCTATTAAGTATAATTCATGATCTCCAGTATGTGTATATGGGGAATGCACAGTTCTTCAGAAAGCGTTTTTAACTAAACCTTTAGTCTCATTTTGCTAGAATAATGATCAGGACTGGTACGCCTCGTCGGTGAGTGAGCATAAGCTAGTATTGCTGGTAATTCAAACAGGTAATCAATGTCACATGAATAATATTAGTCACTTCTGGGTTTTGTTTTGTGGTTTCATTGCAGGTTTACAAACTAACTGAAAGTCCAACTAAACGTGTGTGTGTGTGTGTGCAATAAACGTGGGAAAAAGACTTGAGTTGTATCCGCCGTACTTGTTCTGATAATTTTACTAAGCCACAGCAGGTAGTTTGGTAAAAATCTGGACAGGCACAGAGGGCTTGTATGTGCTCCATTCTCTTTATTAGGATCGTCACGTTTTCATGACCACATGACTATTAATGCTATACTACTGTATGTACCAGGGTATGTGATCGGAGTGGAGCTGAGGAATTTTGAGTGCGTAGAAAATGAAACAAATAGCCAAAAATAATCATAAATTAAATAATAATAATTAGAGCCACTTTATGGCTCTTGCTCCATCTCAATCTAATTTGGCTATACCACTGTGTGAAGTATATTTGAGGAAGAGGAGGATGATTAGCTTATTGGGAATAAATCTGCCTCCTGTGAAAAGTCTGCAGCTGACTTCGGTCGGTCTGTTTACACCACTGTATTTTAATGTTGGTGATAATGTTGTTACTTCAAGAGCTCAATATTTTCTCAGGTTATTTTCTCAGGTGGTACTTGGTATACAAAGTGGTACCTTGACCACTGTTGCAGGACATGAAGTTTCTGGCTCATTAAATCCAAGGAAAAGGTGAGACTGGTGTGAAATTGGCATCCGAACGTTTATTCCACAAAGCCGTCAGTTACAAAAACTATGTGGGGGACGGAAACTATAGTTTATAGTTACGATCAGAAAACTGTTGCTCCTCATCCTGCTCCATCCACCAGATGCGGACCTAGACCATGTGAGGTCCAGTGAAGAAAAACACAATTTACCTTGATTAAGTGTGGGGTGGGAGATTATTTTCTGGAGCTTTTTTTATTGAATTGCTTAAAATCCTCTTCACACCGTGATCATAAGCGATTAATTAAGGCATTGTCACAGAAATTAGGGAAAAAATGAGTCACCTGTAGAGAGGACAGGACTGTAAAAACACCATCCAATCATAATGAACGGCCCCAACAAAAAATATCAGATCGTGATGCATCAATCAAACTGTCATCTACTCCTCCCTCCCCCTAAACGTGTCCCCGTCTTCATACACTAACCACGCATGCGCAGACACTGAAAAGACGTCAGGGCTCATACTAGCTTGTAGAGACTAGAATCTCTGCCCGAACCAAAACCGGGCAGATTTACTGTCACCTTCTTCAGGCTCTGACGGGCCGAGCTCATGTCATGTTTTTCAAAAAGAATTTGCCTGTGTGTTTAACGTCTGGACTGACAGTCCTGAAGAATCACCGCTGTGTTGTCACTCACTCGCTCTTGTCTCTTCTCACAGCATTGTCCACACACATACACTTGTCCTGTGTCCAATATTGGTAGGGACACTGTAGGTTTCTCCAAATATTGGTGGGCACATGTCCCCACTGTCCATACACAAACCTACACCCTCGGTTATAATGGCCCAATTTAGGTTTTTGAGAAAAACTACAGCCAAGAAAAAGGCTGAAGCAGAGCGATCCAAGACCAGAGTGAACATCGGTGCTGCGTTTGAACGGTGGAGACGGTGAAGTGAAAGTCCAGAAAGTCCAGAAAGTGATGTCACTGTGGTCCTGTTTCTACTGGACATTTAGGGCAACTTTATGTCTTTGCGATCTTCTCAGAGTATTTGTTATTTTCCGGCATTATGTCGTCATTGCCCATGAATCCATGTGATCTTAACGCTCTTCATAAATAACCGGAGCGCGTACCCGTGATCTGGAGGCGTGGCTTCAGAGGGAAGTCTGAGGAAAGGGACTGAATTCAAAATATAGCCTGCTCCAATAGATTTTCCCAGCATCTCCCACCCTACCTTCAATAACACTGCTTGAGAACCACTGCTTTAGAAGATACTCAATATTCCTTACTACTCATTTTAATAGTTGCTTGAAGTTGAACGTGCAATGGGCCGCACATTTTTCATGGATGACACAAGACTTAAGTCCAAGCTGAGCACCTTTTGCTGGACCAGACAGCGATGATGTGAGACGGCCTGAAGAACCTCTGAGCTGTAGATGTCAAATAGCAAGTTTTAAGGTTCAAATGTAAACTTGCCCTCCCAACAAATTCAAATGGAATGCTTACAACCACATAGTAAACCATGAAGAACATCAACCTTAGTCAAGGAAGACACAAATAGTTCATGACCACAGGGAATCTATACACTTTACCTTGACAGAGAAAATAATTCTGCTGAGCTATTCAGTTTTTTTGTGTTGGTGGAAAAAAAAATAGGAACTTGGGTACAATAAAGTGTACCAGCTAAAACAACACACACAGTAATAATACTGATTTTGATCAGATACAGTGAGCAACGTAGATTCCTTTGAGTAAAGTAAACAATGTGTAATATTCTGGTCCATGTGTAACACAATAAATCATTCTTATACTCCCACGAAACCAAAATGTGTTTATTAACTACATGATGGGAGTAATTCCTCTCAACCGTGCAGACCAGGGCTATATTAAGGTTTAGGGGCAAATGCCATGCCTCCCTAAGGTCCTGCCGTCTACCAGGTCAGTCATCGAAACATCCAGTAATTAAGTCTCATCTTATTACCGTGTATGCAGCAGGAGTGGAGCTGGTCGATTTTTGAAAAAGCTCATTGATGGGCAATAACACAAACCCAACAGGGATGTGAGTAACTGCAGAGGGTGAGAGGCTCCAGATGATGATGAAGAAAGGTGAGATGGACATGGAACCTTTCTTTGGGGCGTCACCACAGTGTGTTCATGTTCCACATTGTTGATTTCGTGTAACCCTTTCAGAAGCGACCCTGTCCCCCCTTAACTCAGGGTTTGGACCGGTACCAGGAGAACACATATGCACTCCCAGCGGCTGAATATACTACGGTATAAGGCCATTTTTGGGGGTTGAATCTTCTTCTTCTGGTACTTCTGCCTGGGACCTTGAAAAGGCTTGAAAACTCCAGACTTTTAGCATCTTAAGAGAAGAAACCACTCGGATTAACAACTGATCAATCCGAGTTACAGCTCAGTATATGGAAGCCTTAACCACCAACCTAAGGCAGATTAATATGGAGCATGAATTATGAACCAAACAAAGCTGTGGCTCTGGGGTTTTGTTAGTCCTTTGCTGCTTATTAAAAGGTTAAAGGGAATCTGTAATATCAACGAGGTTCTTCATCAAAATTGCCGAGTACTTTTTTTTCGCTCTTTCTTAAAAATATGCAAATGAAAGTAGAAACAAAATCTACTGGGGTGCAGTAAATGATCCCTAAAGCTGGAAGAAAACAACATTTTTATAACTGTGAGGATTTGAGTTTCTATTTAACAGCTTTAGTCTCTAATTCTACAAGATAAGTGTTTCCAAGTTCATTACTGAGACACACTTCAATGATCATCATTTTAAAGCAGCGTACAGGCTAAAGGGCCACAGAATATTATGGCAAAAAAGATACTGTGGTACAGTGTTTTTAATTAACTAGACCAGATTTGGACAAAATGCCTCTGTTCCACTTTTACAACAGAGTGATCAAATAAATTTTAATTAATTTGGTGTTTTAAGTTTTCCACTTACTCCCCCACATTTGGAAGAAACGGCAATTAAATGGCATCTTGCGTCTCTAAACCGAGAGTCTCCATTCTTTGAATTATACATTGGAGCAAAACATAACATTTGTGTCACAATACACGAGTCACTTTCCTGATCATACGTCTGTAATGATGCTTGTACATCATTATGATGTTAAAAAAGATACTTGAAGATGTAACAATCATAAAATACATAAAATGCTCAACATAATGTGCGTCTATGAAACAGTAAATGTTATTTAGTTAGCTTTTCAGCTCTCCAGATCATCCTCTGAAGTGATGTGCTATTTCAGAGTGTTTCACATGATCCAATTATCTTTCATGATCCATTACTATGATTGTCTGGCAGGACTGCTGCCCCTGCCTCGTCTGCAGAGAGAGAATCATTGGATTATCAACAATTTTTAATGTCACTTCATTCACCAGGTGAATATTCTGGTCAAATCTACAACCCATGAAGTACCTGTTTTTGTGAAGAGCACCAGAACGTTGGTTCTCGTCCTGAGGAGCTTCTTGAAGTCTTTGTGGTCACTGACCTTCTCGATGAGAGGAGACACCTTCACAGCCTCCAGCACAGGCAGCAGCCACACCTGGTGAAATATACAGATAAGCATTAACCTCACCCGTTTTACATCCTAATAATAATTTATGTATCTTAATCAAACGGAGGAACTGGCAAGTTGAAGTAAATTATATTTAAAAAAAAAACCCGTATGTTTTTGAGAATATTAGAGGAGTAATGGTGAAATGGTGAAACAAAACAAAGGGATGGTGAGTCACTGATGGAGAAACAGCCTATACAAACAAGAAATGCAAGAGGCTCTTCAGTGCTCTGCTTGAAGCAAAGTTGTGCTGCTATTAGATTAATGACTGTCTGCTTCCAGCTATGTAGCAACATCATTTTCAGCTCAGACATAGGATGTAATCTCATTTGATATCACTACAGTAGTCCACTGAAGCCGTTTCTAATTGCCATAAACAAAATCAACATATTTTGCTTGACATTCACCCTGATGCTGAAAGCCATTAGGAGCTTCAACAATGCATTTATATAATTACCAATTTTTTCCACCTACTGTGGCACAAAGAGGATGGGATATTACTTCTAATTTCAACCTGTACTAAAGGTGCCTTCAAACACAGCAACGGGTGGACGCATCAGGATGATTAGTCTGAATGGCTCCTTTGACTTTCCAAACACTAGTAATGAAGCTAATGGTGTGAATCACCTCATAAGAGAAAGATTCGGGTGGTTTTCATTTAATCAAAGACGAATAAGGAAAGAAAAAAAGGCTGATTTCACTCACATGAAGTTCATTCTTTGCATTCTAATAGTCTCTGTGCCAACACCATTCTTTAAAAAGCAATTCCTTTCTGCCAAGAAACAAAGAGATGAGGCACTAAACATTGTCTGCTCACTCAGCTGATCGTTCTTGATGACTGATATCACATGAAAAACAAACACCTGTCAGGCTGCTTTTCTAATTTTTATTCCCAAGTGGTTGTTCTTCTATAGTGAATCTTACACGAATCTTTAAATACTGCACTGACAGCAGTTAATTATCCTGGAAAAGCCGATGGGCTTCAAAGAAGACGGAGCAAAAGTGTTCAAGTGCTTAATTATGTATACGGTACTGAGGATATTTTTTTGTGAGCTGGGGTGCTGCAGAAGCAGTGCAGAGCTGAACAGACATGGCTGGCCATCTCACTTATTAAAGTGATTTAAAGGGCAATTAAATCAGTGTGTGTGTGTGTGGTATCCCAATAGTGGCTCCACATTGTTAAAGTACCATTTCAGTCATTTAAACACACTGGCACAATTTGAAAGTATCGGTAATAAACAATACCCATTCCTACTTATACTGAACATACACCTTTTGTGTTTACATTTTTTACATTCCACCTGTAGCCTAAAAATAACAGCTGAGACCTACATCCAGCTGAGAATGACGCTGAACCAAAACAAAGACGCATTACGTGAAGAGTGACAAATAACTAGACTGTGCTGACAGTTTCACCACAGAGCATTAGAGACTGGTATAGCAGCATTACTGCACGGTTGTCACTTTAAGCTGCAGTTACATTACAATGACATACAGGCAGCTAAAACAGAAGACATGGACGCAGAAAGGCAGAGTTACAAAGAATATTAACATAAAAACTTAAAGTAACATTAAAGACAGTTGTGATGAGAATGTGAATGATGAGAAGTGACAAACCACAACAGATACAGTAACAGTAATCTCTTTATCTCAGCACTTTTCTCTCTCAAGGAGATAGTTACAGAGTTTTGAAAATGTAATAATTTAAACAAAATGAAGTAAATGATGATCCTTCATGTAATTTTTGTGTCATAATGGTCAAAACTTTGCAGCTCTGGGACCATAAAACCTGAATTTTACTAAATAAACGAAACAAGTCTGTTCAATTTCATAACACATGGCATTAAAATGTGGTTTTCAACTGCATTTGGTTAGTGCTTGACCACATGTCAGCGTAGGTTCAAATGCACCAATCCCAAACAACCAAACCACCGTTAGATAGGAGCAAACTACCAGCTACATGGGTGAAAATTCTTCAACTTCTCAAGCCCAGCTACGCAGCACAAGACGAGAATCCTCTCCTTGTCCAAAACTGTGGATGTTATTCAAGTCAATCATGAATCCATTCAAAATGAGGCCATTTAAAAAGCAATCTTTCCCCTCTCTTTCTGTTGTGTCTACAAAGACCAACGTGTCCATGTAATTGACATCCGTTTCTGCACATCTACCCATCACTGAGCTCATGTAGCAGAGGAGAAGTGAAAGATTTCTTCACTCTGAAATCACAGTGAGAGCCATTAAAATGGTGCCCAACACCAGCGTCTACCTCCACCATCACTGCCTCTTCAGACACACTGCAGGAAGACGGCTTCACCAGTTTGAAGCAGATCACTGGAGATGAGACCCAATGACACAGAATGTGTCCAACTGTTACATGTACTGGGCACGGACAGCAATTTTATATCAGAGCATCATTCATTTAAGAGCAATGTATCCGTTAAGCTGGTGATATGATTCAAAGAAAAGTTTAATTTAGAAGTAAAAAACAAAAATGTACATTAAACGACATTAGAGTGACCATTCCTTTGCTGTCATCACGCCCGAGCTCTGTAACAGCTTAACCTTACTGACCTGGGAGTTTCAAAAAAGTTAACCTAAAAACTTATTTATTTAGAAAGGCTTTTAATATTTAATATTCAATATGCACAACGACACATTCTCTCTGTTCTTAATTGTACATTTTCTAATTTTACTGATTCTTATTTTGTATTATTGTATTTTTTTCTATTCCAACAATTATAGTGTGTATTTTTTATTATTTAATCGATTACCTTGCAGTGTTATATAAATAAAAAATGGATTGATTGATTAATTAATTATTAATTAAACATCTGAACAATGATGTAACCCCATGTTCTTTGATGAGATGAGGAACAAATATCAAAACATGAAAAAAAACAAACGTTTAAGACTCAAAATGCTTCAACAAAAAAACATTATGAAACTATTATGGCCTCAATTATTTTCATGTAGCAAATGACAAATCAATTGATAAAGAAAATTAGCAACAGATTTCTCAATAATGAATAAAATCACTACTTGCAACTCTATTTAAAATTGTTTAAAGAAAAGCTAAACATTAGTCAGGTGTTAATGTTTATATTAACAGTGGTATGTTGCATTAGTGCATTAGAAACTGTATGTTTAATTAATAAAACTGGCAAATAAGTGACTATACTGACACTGATACATCTGTGCTGTGATATGACCAATATCAACAAGTCTTGACCCGACAACTTACTTGTCATGCGCTCAATAAAAGCACGGGTGAAGGAAAACTGCAAAAGTGCACAAAACCTGAGCTCTGTTCAAATGCAGCTCTTTCTGCTGGCGGTCAAGAAGAAAAGCTAAAATGTTAACAAACATGTTCCAAATCTAACAACTATCTCAAATAAAGCCACTATGATGAAGCTAACCCACCAGATTCTGTCTCATCATCAATCATACAATGAGCTAGTGCTGGGCAGTACGACAAAACATTTATATCATGTTAGTTTCCAAAATATAATTCACAGTATTTCTTTGAGCATGAGCATGAATGAGTGGTCCAGTGAGAGAATTATCACTCAATGATAATTATAACAGAGAATCAAAACATGCTCCCCATGTCTTCACAGTGTCAATGGACTGAGTAGTGGTGTCATACAAAAGTGATTCTGCACTGGAAGCATCATTTGATAGGGGACATTGGCTCATCGAGATACGCTCCCCCTGAAATCTTTAATCAAAATAAAACATGCTCTCTGTGTTCTGACACTGCAGCTACAAAGCTGTCGGGCCACACGGTTGGTGTAAAGGTTAGCATTCCTGCCTTGCAGCAAGAAGACCCAGGTTCGTGATTCGGTCTGAACAAGGGTCTTTCTACATGGAGTTTGCACGTTCTCCCGTGTACGTGAGTTTTCTCCAGGTTCTCCAGTTTCCCTTCCACAGTCCAAAAACATGCAGATTTGGGGATTAGAACAAGTGGACACTAAATTGCCCATAAATGTGAATTTCTATGTGGCCCTGTGATGGACCATTGACCTGTCCAGGGTGTGACCCCGCCTGGTATTAGGCACCAGCGTCACCCACAACCTTCATGTGGAGGATAAAGCGGTAGAAAATGAGACTGAGTGAGTGAGACTGAGTGGAAAGCCGTAAGGTAGCATTTTGTGACTGAGCATGTGGTCCATGAAAAATATCATAACATAAAAATAAAAACAGAATTTCAGTGTCAAGCGGAATATCGCCCAGCACTACGATGACCCTGTAGCTGACAAAAAATGTCATTTTATGACATTTCAGGTCAAACACAGCTGCAAAACTCTGAGGAAATCCTTGGCGCTTGCTTTACACACCAACAGGACATTGATTCATCCGCCCTGAAAGTATGTCCTGCTGTCACACTGGCGTTAAGAGCGCGGCGCTCACTCAGCAGCAGGTGCTCAGCCCCTGCCTGCAAACACACACACCACACCCTCCATCTGCTTAATAAATGACATTCAGTTGTAGGGGCAGAACTGAATCAGCACAAACGACACCAGTGTTTGTCAAGCACTTGCCTTGAGTTTCCTATGACTAATGAGGCCGGCACTTGTGTGTTGTCGAGTGTGGACAGGGCGATTGTAAAGGAAGCGACATGATGGCATCTGATAACACACACACACGCACACGCACACACACACACACACACACACACACACACACACACACACACACAGCACTGATTTAATGGCTCTTTAGCTCTCAAATGAGCAGAGGAGCGATCAATTAGCAGCGTTTGCAACAATCACATTTCGGCAATCAGCCATGGAAGTCAGGGAACACGCAGAGCTTAGTAACACACTCACAGCCAAACTTTTTATTAGTATTGGATTGAGTCAATTTTGAAGCCTGATTACTCAATAAGACTGACATTTACTGTTTTTAAATCTAAAATATTACTCTGTTCCTACTCTGTCTTTCTTTAAAACATGTTGGGATGGATGACATATTTACAAACAGTTCTGAGGGACTGTGATGGCAATTCATTATAATCATCTGATTTTATAGAACTTTAAAGATTAACTCTACTGCGGCACATGTGATCAATACACGAACTGATAATGAAAACATGTTGCAGATTTGTTTTTGTTTTTCCTCAGATGATAAAATCTCTCTCAAGTTCGCAGCAATCAGGAATTTTAAGATGAAGAAACATAGACATAGGTAGATATACAAAATTCAGATCAGATCAATTCAGATCAGCCAAGATACATGAACAGGGTCATAGAGTTTTTCCTCTTTCTTTTTTTTTAAAATGAATCTAATAAATATTGATATATGGAATGAAAAAAAGTTCAAATGGGCCCAAACACAATATTACAGAAAGATCATGTTCCATCCTTATGTTACATGTTCTGCCTACTTTCAGTGATTTGGGCAGAAAAGCTGCACATTGTATGTTTGGCATGGTTTCCATTTCAGCTGACATTCCAATCAAAGTACACAACTGTTCTGTGTCACAGTGTTAAACTGGAGTCTTTAGATTGTGAAACCCAGTGTTTAACTTGTGGCTCCAATTCACGTTCATGTATTCATACATAACCTACTTATTTTATGACCACAAACCTAAGCAATGATTTACCCAAGGAAACCAAGAATGGGCTGGAGACTTTAGACGGTCATTAACTGTCAAGGATTAGCAGTTAAATCAAAAGGTAAAAAATAAAAACACCATTCACTGTCAATCTGTCGGGCATGTTACACTTTCATATGACAGCAAAGAGTCAGCACAATTAATCCCATCAGCAAAATTTTATTTCATGTGGCACAGGTTCAAAATACAAAGTAGTGCAAAGAACTAATGTACGCACCGTTGTACAAAGACAACATGTATCAGGAAGCAAAGCAGGAAAAGCTGGAGTGACCGAATGATTTTAGTTTAAGCTCCCTTGCTCCAAACATCACACCAGTTAATGTATTTTTTCATGATAATTTACTTTCTCTAATACGTCCAGGTTCATCTTCCAATCTGCACACTTGCTACAGTTAAACTTTTGTGACAATATGCAACTGGTTTTGTAAAGACATGTGCCCCAACTTGAACATGATTTTCTAATATGGTTGACCGGTATGGGAAAGAGCTACATAAGTTGACCTTTATTTACAAAATTAATCAATCTGTTGATTATTTTCTCGATTAATATGGTAATCTATTGGCCCGTAAAAAGTCAGAAAATGTTGAAAATTGGTTTCAAATCTCAAAATAATAAAATAAAAAGTTATGTCCACAAACCAAAATTATAAGGAACCTGAAAATATTCACTTTTAAGAAGCTTAAAACATCTGAGAAATTGTTTTTATTTATAAAAAAAAAAAAAAAATAATTAATTATGAAATTTGCTGACAATTAATTTAGTTTTATCTCTGCAGCCCTACCATTTACTAGTGTGGTCTTTGCAGTCATTAAGAAATTAAAAATCTAATTTATGAGGATCCTTTTTGAAGTTGGACTGGAGCAGAAAGAAGACGTCAACTTGGACTTGAGATATGACAAACATTTTTTTACCATTTTGATGAAAAATAAGATTCTTGTAGTCAACTTTCATTTGGGTCATAATAATAAGATATTGGAAAATGCACTGAGAATTGCTACTATAAAACATTATCTACATGACCAAATATTGTAACCAAAAATGCCACACCACAAGGATATTTATATTTACTGTGATTTCAAAGTGAAAAACAAGAATCTTAAATAAGAACAGGGGTTTCAAACTCATCTTAATTCAGGGGCCACATACAGCACAATTTGATATTGATATAAATTAAAATAATAGCATAATAGCAAGAGGAACTCCTGTTTTTCCCCTTGTTTTACATTTAATAAATAAGTCATAAGTAGAGTATAATCATAGTGTGAAATTTTCTAACAAATGTCATCCTGCGGGTCAGATTGGACTCTCAGGTGGGCCAGTTCTGGCCCGTGGGCCCTATGTTTGACTCTCCTGTCCTAGAATAATTGGAAAGTTTCATGTTTCCCCATTTGGCACTTCAAAATAAAGAAGTAGGAGTCTGTACATGAAATATTAATACATTTCTTCATTCGATTATCCTGAAAATGGTGAATTGGAACATGCGATAAAATCGTATGGTCGTGTCCATTG
This sequence comes from Brachirus orientalis, assembly GCA_016785285.1. Classification (NCBI taxonomy): domain Eukaryota; kingdom Metazoa; phylum Chordata; class Actinopteri; order Pleuronectiformes; family Soleidae; genus Brachirus; species Brachirus orientalis. The sequence goes on from JAFBJR010000310.1 coordinate 3,205,158, forward strand.
TTAGAATAAAAACTGAAGAACACACTGAAGACAGGCCTGTTTACATGAACCTGAATATGAGAACAAGTCTCCAACTTCTGAATTTTCAGTTTCTTTAACTAAAGGAAACATGGGTTTTTTCTGTGACTCTGAGTCCTGACATGATGACCATAAATGATCACCATAAAACACAACATCTACCTTTCTGAGAGAAAGGTAGATGAGGCTCATCAGGTCCGGACCTGATGAGGTCCGGTCCTCATCAGGTCCGGTCCTCATCAGGTCCGGACCTCCTGTGTTTACTCTGCTGAGACACAGGACACACGGGAGACACGGGGACTGCAGCCGAACACAGGACAGGACAGATCCGTGTCCACCAGCGCCACAGAAACCGCAACCCGGCCCCACATTATTACACTAAACCGGCGAGACGAGAGCACCAAGTTCCGTCAGCGGCTGTCAACTTTACCTCCTGCGCGGATTGGAGGCGAGGAGACGCGGTCAAGAACACTCGGCTTCTCCCTCCACACCGAGAGACACGCACGGCGTCCACAGCGTGACGGGGTGTCACAGAAAAACACGCGGAACGTTACACGACACACGGACGAGCTTCGTTGGACTCACCAGTAAGACCACCATGGACATTTTCGCCTCCCTCATCCGACTCCCCGAGCTGTTCCAAGAGGCCATGATGCCGTTGCCACGTCTGGTTACGCAGGCGCAATCGGGTTCCCGTGGATTCTTAGGCAAGGACGCAAGGCTTCATGGGAAGTGTAGTTCCAAAGCGCGGAGGGGAGGGGGGATCTGGGGGATCTGGGGTTGAATCTGGAAATAGTACTGCATCTGCAATTTAACAATAATAATTATAAATAATACATTTTATGCTTCATGGCATCAATAGACAAATATCAGCAGTCTAAATGAAACATTTGGTTTTTCAGAAGGTTATACATTAAATCAATATATGGTTACAGAATTAATCTAAAAAGAAAATAAGGACTCACTTTCCCATAAAAGTATCAATCAATCAATCAATCAATCAATCAATCAATCAATCAATCAATCCATTTCTTGAACTTTTTTTTTAAGAAATTCAAAGTCCAGTTGCCTTTTTTTTACTACACTTTTGGATACCATGACCTGGATGACTGAGAATCTTCACAGACACAATCAACCCATGTTTATTTATATAGCACTTTACAATATCTACAAGGTTCTCAAAGTGCTTCACATTGAAGGGAAGAATTAAAAAAACTCAATATGTTAGCAGGAGTGAAGTACACAATAAAACAGTAAAATAACAATAAAATTAAAAAATGTATAAGTAAGAACACTGTGCTGCTGAATTTTGAAAGACATTCTTCGTAAATATGTTTTGAGTTTACTTTTAAAAACTTCCAGGTCAGGGATGGAACACGCATGAGGGTTTAACCTGTTCCAGAGGTCAGGAACGGTCACCACACTGTTTGTATCGTGACCTGGGGAGGACGTACTGTATGTCTTCAGAAGGGACTTAAAGGTCCAATGTACAAGAATTATACAGAACACACCTGAGGGGTTCAGCCCACTTGTGGTGCTGAGTGCTGTCTTCTTTACTTTTCAACAAAACTACAGCCATAAGTGCTATAGTACGTGGCATTATTTCGTTTTTATCAGCTTTATACAGCCACGTTGAAAGGAAAGTGATTACACAAGAAGGTCATTAAGTAAATTGGCTTGTGACTGAGTGGCTCTTAATTAGCATTTTATCACATAGTTGTGTTCTGTCAGAATAGCCTCTTTGTTTTGATTATGACTGTGAAATGGGCTCCACAGCTTTGATTTCACCAGTGCTCAGCCCTGTAGCTATATATAGTAATACATATACAGTATTCTACCATGTACTGTATACAAATAAAAAAAAGTTGTAAAGCCCCCCCCCCCCCCCCCATTTTTACTAGTGAATGTGGAATCCACATATGAACCTTATTCTAACCTGTTTTCTAATCCTGTGTAGATACAGTAAAAAAAACAACATAAAAAAGTTTTTCTGAAACAAGTTTGGTTTGAAATGATTCTATGTCAGCCTCATATTAGTTAACTCACTCCTGAATCTGACATCATCATTATGTACAATAGCCTAAATAAAGCTAGACTAAAAGAAAATGAGTCAGTGGGTCGGTTTAAGACTGTAACATTATCATTCACTTCCCGGCAGAAAAATAAAAAAATGGCTGGACAAACTTACACCCAAATAAATTACGTCAAAAACTAAAGTCACACTGAAAGAAAAATGTCATGTTACTTGCTAATTTTAATTTGCAAGTTCAATAAAATTGTTCTCAATAACTTGCTAAATTAAGTTTGTTCAAATTTAATTGATTTAGCTCTTATCCAGTAAATTTATCTTATTTATGTCTGTCAACAATTTTATTTTTAGAGCAGTTTTTCCAATCACTAAATGAAAAGTGGGTATAAAAAGCAGCAGAATGTTTTAAATTCGTGTTACTTCCCCTCAGTGTACAATTGAATAGAATTCATTCAGTCAATTCATTTTCTCTGTTGACTTTGACTAATAACACAATAAATCCTTATTTTATCTCCTTCTACACACAAAACATTGAAAATGTGCATAAATAATACCATTAAAAATGTTTTAAATGGAAACTGGGTAAAATGAAGTAATGCAGCAGAATGGTTTTCAATTTTGTGTTACTTCCTCTCAGTGTAGAATAGAATAGAATAGAATTTTTAGATTCAGATACTAATGATACAATAAATCCTTATTTTGTCTCCTTCTACAGACAAAAACAATGAAAACGTGCATAAATGATACCATTAAAAATGAAATTGGAATGAATGAATAGAAAATGAAACCTGGGTTCATAAAATAATTAAAAAACATAAAATAAAATCTGGTTTCATAGAGTTGTGTATTGCCACTTTATCTACGCAAACCACAGCAGGTGATACAGGAGGGCAACCCCCCCCCCCCCAAACCACAGCAGGTGATACAGGAGGGCACCCCCCCCCCCCCATACCTCTGTCTGTCTGTCTGTCTGTCTGTCTGTCTGTCTGTCTGTCTCTCTGTCTGTCTCTCTTTGGTCCACGCTGTGGTTCGATCCCTTCTTCCTTTTTTCCCTGTGGATAACCGCGTTGTTACAACACTCACCGTGAGTGTGTGCGCGCACTTCCTCCCCTACCGCAGCCCCCCCACCCCCCAAACCGGTGGTATCGTCCGACGATCAAGAAGAGAGAGAAAGAGAGAGAGGGAGAGAGAGAGAGAGAGAGAGAGAGAGAGAGAGAGAGAGAGAGAGCAGTTGTCGGCTGCAGGTCGTTCAGAGAGACAGAGACGCGCAGTGGGTGAGGACGCAGCAGGAAACCCAGTCTCTGTGTTTGGTATCCGCTTCTCATCACCTCTTCTCGGCGTTTTCATCAACTTGGGGAACTGAACCATCTTTGAAGGTAAGAGGAGAATCACATTTCTTTCTTTATTTTCACATTTTCCTTCTTTCTTTTTTTCTTTTCTTTGGCACATGAACACCTGGAACCATTGCAACTAAAGAGCACCACTTTCCAGCTTATATTGTTTTAGATTTGCGTTTTACAGGCAACATAGATGTTGTTTGACTTTTGATTGAGGTCGTGGGTTTTTATACCGGAGACTGAATCGCCACAGTAGCAGCTTTACCTTGAGTAAGACACTTAAAAACACCCTCCATCACTAATGGATCACTAATGGAGCTTTAGCTGAGGTTTCTGTAATTTCCCCACCTTTTTTAAATCTCAATTTTAAATACTTCCTCGTCCTCTGGCGAGGTGATGTGTGCGCATTTTGTTCAGAGCAGTTTCTTCTTTATGCCACGCCGGTTTTACTTTCCACTCACGTTTCATCCCAGGATCAGAGGAGCGTTTGTGGGCTGCTGGAGCTGCTGGAGCTGCCTGCGCCTGCCACAATAGCACCGTCACAAACTAACTTTGTGCTCCACGCTGCTCTGCAGTCCGCACACTGATAACATGTGAACTTTAAAGACCTCAAGGGGAAACTTAATGGATGTGACCTTTTGGAAAATGGGCTGTAGGAGATTCAATTATGCGTTTCATATGCTTCATTTGTTGACTTTTTAAAAACGCCACAGTGTCACTGAGGCAGCAGATAATGTGATGTGGAAACTGACCAGCGTGTTTTCATCTTCTCTAAGGTGCTGGTGAACTTGTGAGTCCACTCACTCACTCACTCACTCACTCACTCACTCACTCACTTACTCACAGTGACCTCATCGCTCATCAATTTAAATGAACTCATTGGCTTTTACGCGCGGAATGAGCAGTTTTTGCGCACGACATTCCGTATGTTTTACGTTCTCATGCCTCGTCCAAATCACTGGTGGGATTAATTCTGCGTGAAAACACTCAATAATCAGCTCAGAAGGTCAGTATCCGTCATGATTTTCCACACTCCCTGACACAAAACTCTCTTTAGTTTCTAAATAAGTGTCTCACAAAAAAAGATCCGTTTTATAAAGAATGTCTTTATAAATAATCTTGCAGGCATTTAATCAGTGTAAAGTGCTTTGTTGTGCATGGCCAGTGTTGTTGTGGAGCGACAGAGGGCAGTGTTGAGCAGCACTTTACAGCTGAGACAACAGCACACCAGGTGAAGCTTCCTGCCTTTGCTGCCTGGACTTTCTGCTCTTCACAAGTGACCAAAATCAAAACTGCAGACAAGAGTGTTTTGTGCACTGGAGCAAAAGTGCAGCACTCAGCCTGAATAAATTACTATATATAGGGACACTGCTGAAATGCCTTGTACAATGTGTGATTTTTTTCCCCCTCTGTGATTAAATGTCAAGCACTTTTGAAAAAGCTTTTATCAGCATGTACTTTGGTGGGAACACAACTCTCAGGGATATTTTGTCCATATAGCTGTAATTTTTGAGATTTAAAATATCAAATTCATTTGAGTACATTCAGTTAAATACAATTCTTCACCACTGGCGCGTTTACCTTCTTTGTTTGAGTGCTTTGCTGTTTTTGGTCAGAAGATTTGAAGGACACTGTGTTTTTCATTAATTGAGGATGGCTGGTTTGCATTTGGGAAACAAGGTCATGGAGCAATTTAGCATTTATTTTTTAAACTTAATTACTTCTCTTTGTAACATGTCAGACAGGAAAATATAATAATACTGTCACTATTTATTTAAAAAATAAATAAGTATTCATATTATTAGTCTGTCTCACTTGGACACAGCCAGTTTCCTTCTCAGTAGACAATGTAGCACAGGATCCCGTTCCACATCTAAGCAACTTCATTCTCTCCCTCTGAAATTCAAAACAGTACTTTGGCACAACTCTCCCTTTCACGCTGTTCATTAATCAACACATGTGAAAGTCTCATGTCTGCCCCGTGTTTTGATTGATATTCATATATTCTTACAGGTTTTGTCCGGCCCACATGCTTGTCTTATGGATGATTAACGCTTTTGTGATTTGAAGAGCAGTTTTAGTATCCTGGGTCAGTCCTTTCACATGGAAAACAGGTTTTCATCTTTTGATGAACTTATGAGGGCTCTTGACAGGTCCCGATGGGGGAACCAGTCCAGTCCAGCAGAGCTTAAGAGATCCAGAACAAACCTCACACACACTCTACTCTTCCAGGCTACCTTTATGTCCACTTTCCGCCTCTTTCTATTTCTTTTTCTCTGCTTGATGTCTTTGTAGTTACCGTGTGTGGTGGTGAAAGTCTTTTGTTTTTGCTTATACTCTGTGTAAGGGTCCATATCGTTGTGGCATCTGATGTCGACATGAATAATTCAGTTTCATCAACAAATATGATAGTTGTGTGGAGTAGACAAGCAGACAATGTCTTCATCAAATTTTTAATGATGCATATTTAAACTGTGCCACGCGGATTACTTCTGTTGTCGAGCTTCAACCGATATAAAACTTTAATGTCTGGGGAAGCTGATCTGTCCTCTCCTCTGCCCTGTATAATCTGTCTAAGAAAAAAAAAAACAGGAAAATGGTCTGACCACAAGTGTGTGTGTGTGTGTGTGTGTCCAAAGAGATAACAGTTGGATACAGATAACACATATGATTTAGTCTGGTCTGAGGTCACACTCACATCTTCAGGTCTATAAAACTAGAAAATACATTTGAAGAAAATCATAATCTGTCTTCCTGCTGTCGCCTGACAGTTTTGTTAAGGATTTCAAGGTGAAACTTTTCACCCACTGAAACCAATGTGGCAACTTTTCACAGCATGATATTTCTGCTGTGTAGAGACGTCTATACGGACAAGACTTGCACAGTAACATCTCATGCTAAAGTCCCACCCTAAAGCAGCTGTCATGTATAGATCACGCCAATGCTCTAAAAAGAACTGTTGTAAGGCAACAATAGATGGACAGATAGATATTCAACGTATGTAGTAGCTTATCAAGGAGAACACACTCACATATCACCCCTGTATAAACAGCAGATACACATCCTGCATTACATCTGCATGTTACAAAGACAGTTACCCACATATCTGTCACATACAATGTCCACATGTAACAACACATTCACCAATGGGACTTAAAGTGTCACAGAAAGTGAAGAGCAAAAGGAATAAAATATAATAGCAGATGAGTGGCTAGCAGAGAGGTGCTCTGTTGAATGTTGATCCTGATTTTGTTTCTTTCTTCGAGTCTTGTATTTGAAAGAGAAGCTGAGAGATTTCAGACTTTATTTTTTTTTTTAGAGTAGCCTCCTCCAGCTGGATTCACATGGTAATTAGGTCAGAGGACACACAGGAAAAACAAAGCTGTCTGCATGTCGAGAGAGCAGAAAACAGACCGAGTTTTCATCAGTGATGTTTTGAAGCGATGCAAAGAGATCCTTCCTTAAAGTGGCTCTCTGTATATATACATTTTCCAAACACTGCAGCCCCACAGTGAGACAGTTGCTTTCTCTTATGTGAATATAATGCCTGATTTGCAGTCACAGTTTCAAGAGCCGTGGCTTGTGGCAGCAGCGTTGTGCTCTTTATTTTCTGAATACAAAGCTGTGCTGCCTCTTCACCTGAATTTGACGATGTTGTATCACAGTGGTCACAGAAATGTTGCCATGCTCTCTGAAGCCTTGATTGAGGTTCTGCACCTGAGTACACGTCGTTTGATGTGAAGGGAAATCATTCCTCTGTTATTTGATGACCTGCTCAGAAAGGTTGGCTCAGGATTTTTTTTTTTTTTTTTTTTGGAGGCTAATTTGAACATTGTGTCACCATATTTACTGTCAGCAGCTAAGTGTAGCTTGACAGAGACACTTTGCCCTGATGAGAGTCAGCCTTCAGCAGAGAGAGCCCAGCGGTCTGCGTGCTGCAGTCTGAGGCAGTGGGTGGAAATGAATAATTCCACAATGTCTGTCTGGGTCCCCACAGCCTCCCAGGATCTCATTGTTTCCAAATGCAGAGTGCACTTGGCGTGGCCTTTGCTTGCAGTGTCTGCCTGTGTGTAATCTGGTCTCTTTTTGCCTGGACTCACAACCTTGACGTCTCTGAAAGCTGATTCGACTGCTGCTCTGCTTCACTTTGAAGCCCTGCTAATTAATGGCTGTTGCAACTCAATAGTATCAATTTGTCTCTGGAACGGTATTATCATTGTTTTCTCTGCTGTAATTACTGTAATTAGGGTAAACAAGAAGCCTTTTCATAGTGTTTAATGCAGGATTATTTGACTAATATCAGGTTTTTTGGTGGATTTGCATGTTGCAGCTGACTATCCAAGTGTGCTGGAGAACCTACTGTATATAGCCTTTTGTTAGTATCAAAAGATGTTTAGTTTTTCCATTGTGAGCTACACACATTCACATTCTCTGACATTTTATAGTGTTTTTCTTTCTGAAGTTGCACTATTGCTCCTCTATTGATAATTATTATATTTACTGATGCATGTTACATGTTTTCCAGTGTTTCTGTTTCTTTTTTCTCCACAAATATTTATTGTTAAGTCTCTGACATTGGATGAGTGTGTGAAAGTGTGCGTTGTTGTGCATGCATGCGGATTTTTCTCTTTGTATGCATGTGAAGCGGACGTGAAGGCATGTGCCTTTTCTCTCCTGTCCCTCCTCTGTTCAGCCCCTGCAAAGTCTGAGTAGGGTGGGAATAAAAGGGTTGCAAGAGGAGGAGAGAGTGCTCCCACAGTTGATTTGGCCATTGTGGAGGGAAGAACACTATTCCTATTGATGCCGTGGACGCATGGCTGAAACCCACAGACGCTGTAGGAAGGAGGCTCATTCAAGACTGGTTGTGACCTGGAGGAATGGGATGGAAGATGGGTGTTGTGGCTATTGTGGGGATGGTGGGAACATTGTCCCTGCTCCACTGCTTTAATACCACTCTGAACCACTGGTTCTGTGTTGTGGATGGTCTCTCAGGTTGTCTCAGGTTTTTGCTTAAAAGACACTGAAGAGGTCTCACACGTAAGAGGTCTCTTGAATTTCATCAGAGAAATGAGAGACATTTTCCAAGAGGCTTCCATAAGAGATTCTTTTGTGTGTTTTAATTGAATTTATAGAGCTATATAGGGAGTTGAGTTGGGCTTTGTATCAGAATAATATCAATATACTGTTACACAAATTGATATAATTTAAAAATCTGGAATAATCTAATATAAGCTTTTTATAAGATTCCTTATTATGAGATTTTGAGATTGTATGTTGCCGTTAAATAGAAATCTCTTTTTTTTTCCCCTATAGGTGTAGGTTTTGCATCAGCATAAAATGTGTATAAGGTGTTGTTCCATTTGTTGTTCCATAAGAATTCTGTCTACAATCCTATAAAAATTCAAGTGTTTTCATAAAAAAAAAAAACAATATCTGCAACAATGAAATCTTATGCAAAACCTATATGATGTATCTCTGTCATTTACTTTGAAACTGACTGTCAAGTGCATGTTCCCAAAGAACTAAGTGCTCCATGAAATCATTACTTTCAGTGATTCACTTAAATGCTTCTATTTCTTCTAAATGTTGCAGAGCCTTTTTCCTTAGTCTGTCCTTGGTGATGTAATGGTTTTTGCAGTGAGCCGTCCAAATTAGGTTTGGATTATGACAAATTACCAACTCATGTGTGACTTTTATAAAACATTTTGCTAATTTTTGCTGCTGTGTTTTCAGTTGAAGTGGACGTCTTGATTCACTGTGTCATCTCAACAATTCAAACTAGATTCTTTTTAGACTTTTAGCTAAAACAGATCAGACCTGGTCCTGTAAAGTGGTCCTGATGTGACCACTTTACTTTTTATTAACAGTGGTTTCTTTCCAGTATTGGACTGTGAATAACAGCCTCTGACAGGCCACAGTCTGGTTTGTTCATGTGTCAGTACTGTATGTGTGCCATGTTTTTGCAGGTAATCAGCAGGAAATAAGCAGTTTGCAAAAGCAGGCAGATGCTCTCCACTTTGACTGTTTCATTGTCCACACCGCTGTGGCATGTGTCACCGGGTAACCACATGTCAGACTGTGACTTTTAGTATGAGCCTAATGATTTTACGGCAATAAATTTGATGAGAGCAGTGTCTCTTGAGTCACTTTGGACTGGAAGTGTGATGGAGAGTAGAGGGAGGGTAGTAGACAGAAACTTAATTATTTAACAGTAAGGCTGGACCATATGACCTTTTATGACAAATTAATATTTCCATAATTTGTGTTTGGCATTTTCTTTCTTTGTTGCTTGATGACTTCATTAAAAAACCAATTTGCTTAATTGTTATTATGTTACTCGAATGTTGTCTCTTAAATTATAATTGTTCCTGATAATTTGTTTAAAACTGTGGTCTAAGTATTAATGAATGATTGTTTTCATAATCAATTAATCTATCAATTATTTTTTTAAATGAATCTATTAGTTTGTGGCCCAAAATGTCTTGTTTTGTCCAAAGTTATTCAATTAATCCTAGTCCTAGCCTACAACGATCTGAAAAAAGTGACCAAAACTAACAAATTTTAGGGAGAAAATTCACTGTGAATTGCAACCCTTTTTATTTGTGCCCATCTCTTCCTCCTGCTGACACTCGAGTGTGACTGCTGTCCCATTAAGCTGTCAGCCAACAGCAAACACAAGAGCAGAGGCTGCATCACAAAGAGATTACTATCCAGAATACTGGGGGAGACATTATTTTTTTTTCATCTGTCCCGGTTGGAATCCAGAGCCTCTAAATGTTTTATACCACATGTTGTTTTACTGACCCTGACCTGAAGACACAAAGCCTCCGTGTGGGATGATTACACATCTCCACAGCCACGGCACTGAAATCATTTTACGACCCAGTCTTCACTCTCCTTTCTATATTTATTCCCCTAAGAGTGCATTCAGTGCTATCACGCTGAACTGATAATGTCATTTTGTTGATAATGTCATTCTATCATACCATATGTTCTTCATTGTTTTAGACCACATGTGTCAAACTCAAGGCCCGGGGCCCACACATGGCCCGCTGAACAATTGTGTTCGGCCCATGAGATAATGTGTTTTGTTTTTATTGCTCTGCTAATGACTCACTTATTAGAACCACACATCAATTTTCCTCACTCATAAAAGAAATAAATGAAATGTGGACTTTGAAAACACAGAACCAGAACCAGAGGGGGATTATACGAGCGCTCAGTCCCTCACTTGTATTTTGCTCCCTCTCTTTTAACTTTATATGTTTTGTAAATATTGTTATTATTGTTCAGTACAGCAAAGTGTCGGCTTAGATCTACATGTACAGTGCTGTTCTACTGGAATACAACAGAGGAAATGAGGTGAGACAGATCAAAACTGTCTTACTATACTGTTGATTTCAGTAGAAAACCAGTCATAAATTATTTACTGCATAATATTTACTGCTTTTCTACATTTATATTCGTTTGTGAGTTCTCCAAGTGATGTGTATATAATTTCTTGTAAAAAAAAAAAAAGGTAATTTTAATTTTAATTTTTGAAAAAAGTATCCATTGTGTTCAGTAATGTATTTCAAATTTGCTATTCGTTTCTGTATTTAATCTGTGCGCTTGCTTTGTTCTGATTTTCATTTATTACTTGACATAGTCTGGCCCTCGATTTGGACACAGTTTTAAATTTTGGCCCCCCTCTGTAACTGAGTTTGACACCCCTGTTCTAGATCAAGTTGTTTGGAGGGTGTATGTGTTCAAGACCCACGATGAAGGCAATAGCCCCGTTTGGCAGCTGAAGGCTTAAATATCTCCACATTTCACAGACACCATCAGATTATGCTTTTTATTGAGCGTCTGAGTTTGAAAGAGCTTCCCATTTGACCTGTGTAGCAGTGAGCACTGTACTCCGACATAGCCTGCCAGATGTTCAGCAGAAATTATTCGAGTGTGTCTGTTAACCTTTTTGTTTGGCCGTTGCCAGAAACCTGTTGGTCTTAAGCCAACAGACAGAGCAGAGTTTTTCCTTCACCCGTGGCTGATTTTCTTTGGTTCATGGCTTGAATGATTTAAAGGAAGATACATTTCTGGAGTTGAAACCTGCAGGAGGAAGGTTCAGCAAGAGGAGCCTTAATTAAGGGCTCATTAGTTAAACAGTACTAACAGGGAGGGTCACGTATGTTCAACCACACGTCTCTCATATGAGTGTAACAGCAAGCACGAGTTTAAACCCTTCACATTATGACCCTAGACCATGTTTGATGACACGGCAGTGCACCAAACAAAGGTTACTGTGTCTTCCACCAGTGACATGTCTGACAAACAAGGGTGGAAGGAAAAATGTTTGTTTAGGTCGACAACGAGGAACAAAATGTGTACATCTTGTCCCCTCGAGCATCAAGTGTGTGAGCACATTTTTGTCTCTCACTATTGCCACTGTGCCGCTGAATTCGGGTCCACAGTCAGCTTTGGTTACTATGACGATTGAAGTTTCTCTCGGTGGGGGAAGGAGCATTTGTTTCAGACTGAGGCAGACACAGAAACAGAGGAGTGTGACAGTGATTAATGTCCTGGCAGAAACAGAGACGGTCGACTCTCATGGTCCCGTCCTCACCGTCAGTGTTGAGAAGTGTCCTGCCTGCCAAGCAAAACTACGTTTCTCAAGTCTGAGATCGGAAAAAGTTCCATCATTGTTATGGAAATTATTTACTGTGTAAAAATCTATTACTTTCCAACTTGGTGAATAATAGCCAGGGTAAATTAAAATGTTGGAGCGAGCCTAGAGGGAAATGAGATTCACCTGTGTGCCCCCCCCTCACAGGACCAGTCCTCGAGCTGATTAATGGCAAAACATTTATCTTGGCATCCATGGCCTCATATTTTGAAACGTCAAACAACCCAGGATGGCCTTTCCCAGGTGGCATGGTTGGAGGGGCTACTAGTCAAGTGTTGAGAGTCACAAGGTGCTCCGGTTACTGTGCAGCCTGTTAACAAGGAAGCGACGTGATGGAAGCCTGGAGGCTAAATGTCTGCTTGATAGAGATAAGCCGCCAACTGTGCTTCTTCATTCAATGTCCCTCCCAACAAAATACTCCGCAATCATTGCTCTTGATATCGGACCAGCAGGGTCCATACTGTATGATGGAAGTCACGCAGTATGCCTGCTTCATTGTTCGGAGAGTCTGTCACCACATATGAACAACTCATTCTCTCTCTCTTGTTCACTTTGGTATAAGTCAAGTCAAGGCAACTTTATTTCTAGAGCACATTTAAAAACAACCAGGGTTGACTAAAGTACTTTACAAGTTAAGGCATAAAACATAAAAAATAAAGGAAAACAGTAAAATAGTGAAATCTAGTTAAAAGTGTCCGGGGTGGTTTTTCTTGTCCTGAAGTGAAGGTCAAGGAGAAGATGTGGGTGATTTAAAATGATCGATGCTGGGGGCAGATTGGATTACTAAAGTTAAATGGTCCCAGAGTTTAGGGGCACCTACAGAAAAAGCTCAATCACCCAGAGTTTTTAAATCAGGTTTTTGGTACTGCTAAAAGCAGCCTGTGATTTGACCTCAGAGCTCCAGATGGGGTGTGAGGAATAAGGAATTCGGAGAGGTAGGATGGAGCCAAACCATTAAGAGCTTTGAAAACTAACAATAACATTTTAAAATCAATCCTAAAATGAATGTGAAGCCAGTGGAGGGAGCGAAATACAGGTGTGATGTGGTCTCTTTTCTTTCCTGTCAAGTGGCGAGCGGCAGCATTCTGGACGACTTGGGGTCATTTGACAGAAGACTGGTCTAGGAAAATTACAGCTGCGATGTTATGAAGGCATGGACCAGTGACTGGAAAACATTAAAAGGCAGATTTTAAAGTATCTTAGTGATGAGCCTCAGTTGGAAAAAGCTGGACTGAAATCTGTTTATCAAATTTAAAAGCACTGTCAAAATGGACGCCAAGGCTTTTAACACATGAGTGGACTTTTGGAGCCAGAGGGTCCATCACACCGACCAAACATTATGACCTCTGTTTTGCACTTGTTTAGGTTCAGGACATTTCCATCCATGTTCTAATGTCATTAACACAGTCAAGTAGTGGCTGAAGAGGGTCCCTGTTTCTCCATATTTTTAAATGTTGTACCCACAGGCAGCATGTAAAAAGAAAATAGGAGGGGGCCTAAAACAGAGCCCTGAGGTACACCACACATAAAGGGGGCCCTTTTAGATGAGTAATCCCCCATGTGGACACAGACGCTCTGGTCTTCCGCGTGATAGTGTGGTCAAAGGTGTCAGTTAGGTCCAGGAGGACCAATATGGTGGGGCCACCAAAATCAACAGCTAATATCAAGTCATTAAAAATTCAGTTGTGCAAGTGCAGTTTTGGTGCTATGGCGAGGTTTAAACCCAAATTGAAACTTTTCATAGACTTTGTTTTTTTGCTTAGAACCACTTTTTCCATGATTTTTGTCAGAAAGGATCAATCTCAAAGCTTTTTGTGGTGCATATTTCTCTTTCATGCCACAGGTAGTTTCAAAGGGAAGGAAGTGGGGCGATCAGAAACTGGACGTTTGATCGCAGAGATTGCTCCCGCTAGTCTTGGCCTCTATGATAGCAGATTTAGTCAAGCTCTTTTTAAACTATGGCTCAGGTCCCAAATGTGGTCGTGAACACACTGTGTCCTTACAAGACAGTTATATTGTTTTAAAAACCATCTGAATTGAGTACTGGGTGTGTGTTGCATGTTTCAAAATGCATATTAATCTCTGCTTACTACACGCAGGACAAATCTGTGACTGGAATGGATGTTTTATTACCTAGCTGCTTTTTGTCAGAAAGGATCAATCTCAAAGCTTTTTGTGGTGCATATTTCTCTTTCATGCCCCCCCCCCCCCCCCCCCCCCCCAAGTGGGGCGATCAGAACCCCCCCCCCCCCCCACCTGGATCTCAAAGTCCATTAGAGCTCCTATTGAAGGTTCTGGTCCCTGTCTGAGTTTTTGCACTTTATTGCACTTTCCCTCCCCTGCTCCTTCACTCCATCACTCCCCATCACCGCCGCAGGTGAAATGAGCCTGTGTTGGGTTGCTGTAGTACATAATGTGTGCATGTGAGCACCATGTTCTATAATTAAAGTTTATACTGGGGGTCAGGGGGCTTCCTCCTCCTCCTCTTCTTCATCTTCTTCCTCTTCAGTGAGCTCTACACCATGCACCCAAGCCCACAACCTTCAAATACTCCTCCTTCTCTGCGATTTGACCCTCTGGCTCTCTCTCATCATATATACTGTGGGTGGCTCAGAGCACACAAACTATGTGATGCTGGTGTAAGAACTGGAGAGGACATGATGAATGAGCTCCAGACATACACGCTATCCTTTGTGTATTCATCTACCTAAAGGAGGTCACATTACCTTGTCATTTTCCCCCACACCTGTGTGGCTGACTTCTTTGCCTGACCTCAATGGAATAAGTGTGTGGGCCTGTTTTCATCCTGTGGCTCATAAAATGCCACAGGTAGTTTCAAAGGGAAGGAAGTGGGGCGATCAGAAACTGGACGTTTGATCGCAGAGATTGCTCCCGCTAGTCTTGGCCTCTATGATAGCAGATTTAGTCAAGCTCTTTTTAAACTATGGCTCAGGTCCCAAATGTGGTCGTGAACACACTGTGTCCTTACAAGACAGTTATATTGTTTTAAAAACCATCTGAATTGAGTACTGGGTGTGTGTTGCGTGTTTCAAAATGCATATTAATCTCTGCTTACTACATGCAGGACAAATCTGTGACTGGAATGGATGTTTTATTACCTAGCTGCTATAAATATATTATATGTTAATATAATACGTTCACATACTATGTCCTGGATTTGTCAGCAGTGTTTTACAGTCCACTCAGGTGTGGACCTTAAAGCTGCAGTGCGTAGCTTTTGGTGATTTTTGATATTGTTGATGTTATTATTCTGCTTCTGGTCTTCGTGAACAAAAAAAAAGATTTGACATTATTGTGTGATGTGTCTTTATCTAAAATTGGGTTTTGTCAAGCAATACAGAAAGACCAGACTGAGGGAGTGTGGTGGTGTGGCTGGTGCAAGAAGCATCTTCCCTGTCGAACTCATGAACAAATGTGTTTTTTGAGCAGAATTCACTTTTCTTTATTTTCAGTCCTACTTCAACCCGTTTCCCTCTACAGCACTATAATGCACTATAATGCAGTTGCCTCCATCTGCCTTGGTGTAAAACCAATCACAGGCTAAACATTGCTAAGGTTAGAAACGCAGAAAAAGTCTGATAAGCTGATGGGCATAGTTGTTTTTGCCAATTCATTTGACAATACCTTGAATGTGACAGACATTTGTTTATGCAGCACAGTCATATCAGAAGTATGTTTGAGAAATCACTCAGAAATAGAAAATGTTAATGTTAACCTGACAAACTGAACTAAAAACAACACAACAGCAATTATTCAGTCAAATCTGCTCTGTTTTGTATCATGCCTAACCATACCTTTATTTTCTGAATAAAAATATGAATTATGTAATTTTTTTTGTATTTATTTGCATCACAGATTAAAACATTCAAAAACAAATGCAGTGAGTCCTGGCATATACACAGAATTTCTCTTGCCCTGCATTGTTTTCATAGCACCAAACCTGCTCTGCCCCTTCTTCATATTCTGTCTCCTTGTCGCGTCTCGTTTACTCTGTAACTGAATCAGTGTTCAAGGCTTTGACCTTGTTTCTTTTCTTTCTTGTCTCATCCCTGCTGTAAATCCATTTTTTACAACTATACCACACGCTTTCTTTACCTCATTCATCAAAACTACAGGTTTGATCTGTTCATAAACACCTGCTGGGTCAGTGTACACTGTCATGTAGATTAACTTTTGTCATGGCATTGCAACAGCACAAGCAATTACCACCGGGTCAGACAGGCAGGTGTGTGAGAGTGTGTGTTATTTAGACACATGCTGCTCTGCATGGCTCTTTGTTTCACTTCTCATTTTGGCTCCGGTGAATTATGACGCCCTCTGGGATCAGTGAGATGACGGCAGCAGAGGACCACTCTTCACACAGTGTCTCAGGTGTCTCAGTTTATGTGTGTAACGGCCTTCTTTATGCAGATGATGATATCTATCTGCCGCTCACCTTGAAAGAATGAATTGATTTAGCCCTTCGTGTTTGCAATATTCATGGAGATGTTGGCTTTTAGCCTGTGGCTGCTTCACATTAGGCCCAGGTTGAGTTCATGGAACATTTTGCTGAAATCTATATCTTGGCTTATGGATTTGCCTTTGGAAAAATCAGAGGTAAAAGTTTAGCCCCAGCTTGTGAAAACATGAATGAATGAATGAATGAATGAACGAATGAACTTGTTTCTCCAAATCTCACCACGTGGCTGTCTTATATATGCTGTAGAATCCAAAAAGCTGAAACTGTGTCACACTAAATAACGGAAGTTCTCTTGCTATGCTGCTCAACCCCTGTGTGTGCTGTAGCATTCACAATTCTAACTTGAATTTTCATAATTTAAAACTTAAAATGGTCAAGTTTGCCTTAATATTTAATTTGCAGAACTTCTACCTCCTGGTTGAATGCCTTCAGTCCAGTTGCAGGAACTATGATCTGAGTAATGATGTTGAAAACCGGCCAGAAAGAGATATAATAATCTCATCTGTACCTTTCTGTCATTTATTGTTAAATTTAGATGTAATTAGCACTTTAGTTCTCGACCAAAAATAATTTGTGACCTTGTTCTTTGACATTTGACCCACATTTGTCAAAAGTGAACGTTTGTGTAGGATGTAATGAAATTCCCTCCCAGCTTCTCTGGAAGTGAAAACTATGAGTCAAAGTAAATATCACATATACAGAGATTCCTTCACTGTGTTGCTGAGATATTGCATACACATGTGCAGCATGAATCTGAAACATTAGGCCAATGACTATGGACGACACAAGTGCAGATGCACAGAAATGTGTCACCTATATCTAATTATAGACAAATTAATTGTAAAACCCATTAATTAAAGTAAAAAAACATGCAGAAGCAAGGCAAGGTAAAGCAAACTTAATTATAAAGCACATTTCAAGATCAAGGCATTTCAAAGTGCTTTACAATAAAAAAGAAAGAGAAATATAGCAGCAGCATTACAGATACAAAAGGCATAATAAAACATTTAAATAGAGAGGTTAAAGAAAGAGGAGAAAAGAGATTAAAAGAGACTAAAAGTTGCAGTTACAGCTGAGATATGATAATTGTATTTCTATTTAAACGCAGTGGCAAACAGGTAGGTTTTCAGGTCAGATTTAAAAGAATGAATTGATGTAGCAGATCTGCACTCTTCTGGGAGTTTGTTCTAGGTATTCCCATGTTTTGTCCTCGTTCTGGGGACACAGAGCAAACCTGACCCAGATGACCTAAGTGGTCTGGATGGTTCAGAGTGAGCCAACAGTTCAATAATAAAATATAATACATAATTTTATAATATTATATAAACAAAGAAATACATAAATAGGGCCTAAACCATTCAGTGCTTTATAGACTAAGTAATATTTTAAAATCAATTCTTTGGCAGATGGGAAGCCAGTTTAAGGAGCTCAGAACTGTATTCTAGAAGTTAATCGGACACTCTAAATTGACCGGAGGTGTGAGAGTGAATGGTTGTTTGTCTCAGTGTGGCCCTGCATTGGACTGGCTATCTGTCCAGGATGTATAGTACCCTGCCTTTTGCCCTGTGTCAGCAGAGATTGGCACCAGCAACCAATGACAATGAATGAAAAAATCCAAATCAAGACAGTCGTAGATAGTTTAGATATTTTAGGACTGAAGACATTCAAAAAGACATCAGTGTGTTTCAGCTCATGTCTTCATCCGGATGTGGCGACAAAAGTGCTGTAGCAGAAAGCTTTACACCTGTTTTTGGAACTTGGCCTCAGCGATTCAGCCACAGGAGTTTTTCTCTTCTCCAACAATAACGTAGGATGTTAAGGCCTGGCTCCCATGTGGCGTTACCATACAGTACATCGTCAAGGAGTAGGATTGGGGGGGGGGGGGGGCCACAAATTAACATGGTCCAGATCATGAAAAAGACACCAGTGCTATGTAAAGAGGGACAGAGCTTTCTGCATACTTACAGCCATTTAACAAATGTGCATTTTACAGCCAGTGCACACAATAGAAATAAAAAGTCGCTTTTCCCTCTCGCCAGTTCTCGTAGTTCTGCGCTCACATGTGCTGCAGACTTTGCCACCCATGTTGCTCCCGGCTGCTTTGCCACCGTGGCCCTGCTGGCATGACGCCCAGACAGCCTGGCATTTTACAAACCAGCGGCGATGGCAGCCATGCCCACGCGTCTTTGACTTTGCTGAAGACGCTCTCCTATTCATTAAGGCAGAACACACTTGACAAAGAGCCATTTGTGTTCTGCTGCGAGAGGCATAAACAAGACATAAAACATGGGGCTGTTGTTTGGGGAAGTGTCAGTTTGTGTTGGTTAGTGTTCAACCTCAGGTGTCTCCTCTCCTTCTGTGCAGAGATGTGTCCTGTATCAGAGGGATAAATGGTAAATGGTCTGTATTTATTTTGCGATATTCTAGTCTTGATGACCACCCACAGCTGCTTTACACTACACGTTTTGCCATTCACCCGTTTCATACCCATTCACACACTGCTGAAACACCTGTTAGGAGCAACGTAGAGTTAAGTGTCTTCCCCAAGGACACGTTACCACGCAGACTAGTGAGCTGGGAACCAAACCTACAATCTTCAGTTTGACGACTCACTCTTCCACTGAGCTACCGTCACCGTGGTGGACTGTTCTCCAGCGACTGCTCATTTCTGTCAGAGATTTATATCAGCGTGGAGCTGTTTGCCCTTCATCCCATTGTTCGTTCAGGAGTTGTGTAACTTGAATTAGTTTCATCAAATGCTAGAAGGGGTTATTACAGTCATCACTCTAAGATCCGAAAGAGCGGGAGGAAGATTTAACCTTTTGCTTTGTAACAATCTGCTCTGCAAGTGTAGCCAACACAGTATAATATCAATCACTGCTGTGTTTGAGTGTTTTGTTTCTGCTGCTGTCACTGGTTCTGTGAAATGGTGTCAGTGGGAAATTGTGACACATCAGAGACAAAACCAAACCTTTTTGGAAAATAGTAGCCATCGACTTATTGGTTGGTTGTGTTTTTTCCTGTGTTTTCAATTTCATAATTGTAGTGTCGTGTTTTCACAATGTCTATGACCTCACTGTGATCATCTCACTTATCTTAATTGGGGCAGAATGAAATCTGTGCCAGCATTATTAAGAAAGGTGAGGAAGATGATGTCGGCGTCTTCTTGTCCTCTATATTGTCCTTAAACTTCTACAGCCATTTTGGTGTTTGTCACAGGACATCTCTGGCATAAACACTGACCTTGTCATGAGCAGTATTCCTCATGAAAACCAAAACCTGGTCCTAATGAGACATGAAATTTAGGACTACGATTTGAGTTGTGGTCACGGTTGATGTTTTGTTAAGGGTAATACCTGGTCTTCCTCATGTTGTGGGGACCTAAATCTGTCTCCACACTCACATTATGGGGACTTGTCTTCCTTATGGGGACAAAAATCAAGTCCCCATAACGTAAATGACTCCATTTTAAGGTGAAGACATGTTTTAAAGTTAGTCTGAGGTTAGGGTTAGGTTAAGGTTAGGGTCAGGGTTAGGGTTAGGACACTAGTGATTATGGTTAACTCAACATTTTGTTGTTTTTTTGTTTTTCCCTCAAACGTGATGATGTTAAAACTGATACTGTACTTTGTACTCACAATAGTAAAGCGACATCATCCATGTTTATATTGATCCTCTATAAGCCCTGCTTTCTTATTCTCTTGTCCAATGGTATTGGGTTTTCCTGGAAATGACAGAGACAACAAGCAACCATTTAAGGGACATGGCAGGAAGTACGTATCCTGTGAAAATGCTGAGTGCTTGGGTCGACAGTAGCTTAGTGGTACCGGCTCAGCTGGTCTACATGTTGATGTGTCCTTGGGCAAGACATGGGTGAATGGCAAAAACTGTGCTTTGACGCAGCTTTGAGTGCTCATCAAGACTAGAAAAGCACGATATAAGTAGAAACCATTCATCACTTGTTAAGATTTTTGGTAGACACTTCTTTGTGTCCACAGAAAACATGTGCTCAATTATAATCTTGCTATACTAGCACAATGTGGCTGTTGCTTTCATCTGTCTTTCTTTTGGATGTCCTCCTGTCCGTTGCTGCCTGAGCAGAGAGGACACTGTCCTAGAAACTGAGAAACCCATATCACTGACCAAACACTGCACTGAACGCTTTAGCCCTTTATGTTTATTCAAATGATGCAGATTGAGTTTCATTGTCCAGCACAATAATATGAAGCAGTTAACAAGTGGCACAGTCAACACCATGAAATGATGATTAGAATGATGATTTTTCTTGTCATGCACTGCAATAGAGGCAAGTGAGTCACGGAGCAGGTGTGTTTCCTTAATGTAGAAGCACTGCAGCTTCAGATTAGCATTAAAAACCATGTTGGTGACTCTGTGATGAGTCTGATGCGGCAGAGTGACCTCACTGCCATGAAATACTCTGACATGAAACAGTGTGGCCCGGATCCAGCTTCAGTGGCCCTTCCTCTGCTGACAACAGCTGTTTGATGCCGAGGACAGAGGACAGGACGAGTCCTATCCGTTACTCTCTCTGTGTGCGTGTGTTTGCGTCTCTGACACTCCCTGTGATCTAATGCGGTGGCTCTGGCCTCCAGGGATGCCAGGACAGCTGGCTGGCACTGGGAAGTGATGAAGACAAAAAGACTCCTCCTCCTCCTCCTCCTCCTCCAGTGCCACTCCTGTGTTTTGTCCTCTCTCTCTTTATGAGTCACATGCACCACAGGTGCGTCATTTCAGTCGACTGTAACCCCAAGGCTCCGTTTAAAGAAAAGGTTTGGCTGATGATAAAAAGAATAGTTTTGCATTCGATCTGAGTGGATGGATGCAGCGTATGCTCTCTGGAGTTCGTGTTTGTGATGGATGTATTGACTGTAATGCATCAGTGTACCATGTTTGAATGTGAATAATATGAATAGCATGCTCGAAGAAGAATGTGAAGCTAATTCAAATTCTTGCTGACTGAGTAAACCACACCGTTTTTCCAATAAACGATTCATTAACTAACTGTGGTGCAAATATCACAATGCATCATTTCTGCCTCCTCACTTGTTTGTGACACTCTATTCAAATGGCGTCTGTGAAATTCCCTTATCATCTCCTTACTTATGGCCCAGTAATCAGTTTTAATGAAATTGCAATTCATTGGCTTCACATCCTCAGCTGGAGTTAGGCACCAGCGCCCCCCGCGACCCTCAGTGGATAAAGCGGTAGAAGATGAGTGAGTGGCTTCACATCCTGCAGGTTAACTATTCCAAGGACAGGAAGCTGTGATCTGCTCTAAAATTATATATTTTTTTCATGATATTGTGCTTTTTTAAAATCGAGGTAAATAGCTTTTCATGCTGCCTATACGTGTTATAACGACATGTGAGGTCACGAGTTGTATCCTTTGGCTACTGAAATGCACTTTTTAACACACATTTTAATGATACCCAGTCCTCACCTCTGTCAGAACTGCAGATCCTTTCTAACATTTAATGGTTCTCCTGAGTGGATGCATTTTAAGTGATGAGATATTCTTGAATGCTCATTATCTGCCAAAGTGCATACTTGTTGTTTCTCATGAGAAATATCTGTGTATAATTTCCAGTGCTATATTATCACTTGTTTTCAGCATGGTATCAGAATAATATAAGGATCTGAGTGTGATGACAGGTGTTGAGCTTTCAGGTGAGAAATAACGACACTTATGTCGACACTCGTGTCTACATTTATGTCGAGTTTTCAGGGGCTTTAACGTCTTTATCTGGGTTTATGCTCCTTTGTTTTTCAGTGTGGTCCTTGAAATGAAGCAGAAATTGAATAAAGGTCAGTAAGGTTTGAAGCAATAGTGGAGCAGTCTCATTCTGAATCCCAGTGAGATTTGATCTGCTGCTTTAGAGTAAGTGACAGCAGAAAGAAGCTGGACTTCCTTTCTTTTTGCTCAAATAGATATATTTCTTCACATGCCTCATGAATCTCAAATTAATTATGTATCATTTACCAACTGGCTCATCTTCTACTGCAGACAACTTAACTTTATTTGAGGTGTTGTCTACAGCGAGCTAATTATATTATGTTGGCTCCAGCTTTGGAAATCAGTGGGAAGCTGACATTCAGATGGTGGATGCACACTGATGATTACACTTATCCACATTCAGGCAGTGGAATGTGGTTTAAAGCTTCCATTTATCCATTTATCCTCTCACCCCAGGCCATGATCTCTTTGAAACCGAATCGACAGCCTCTTTCATTGGATAACTTATAATTTCTCTGTCTTCTGCTCATCAGTTTTTAATTGCTAAGTACTTTCATTTCAGAGACTGATGGCAGTAAACACTGTTTTACTTAATCAAATGTTGCCTCGTTTCCTGCTGCCTTTTATGAATCCAGAGACTCTTTGCTGTCATCCCAGGAGGACAGATATGAGACAGGGGTTCAGGTCATCTGCCACTTTCTATTTTTTAGTTGTACCATTATATCACAGTGACGAATGGAGGTTTCAGTCCTGCGCTTAAAAAGATGGATTAGGAACTTGATTCCTACCTCTTGTATTTTAAAGTGTCTCTTTACTTGTCACACTTTCAACATTTATCTCTGTCTTTTTATCGTCTCCTATTTACTGTGTATTATCCTCATCATTTTTTAATTCCTGACATTTCTCATTTTGCCACTCTCTCTCGCGGCACTCTTTTCATTGTTCGCTTGATGTCTCTCTTACAAATGTTCTGCTTTTCACTGAGTCAATCTCTCACACTTTTTTGCCTCTTCCAGTCTCTGCTCCAGGTGGAATTCCCATTGATTAAAAGCAGACGTGTCCTGCACTTCTGTATCCACCTAATCAAGCCAAGCTCAGGAAGATGAATCACCTGCAGCCCTTTTCTATCAGTCTGCTCTCTTTCTCTCTCCTCATGAATCCCTCACTCTCCCGACTTCAAAATGAAAAGAGCCACAGAATGACTGTGTTAAGGTTTAGTTGACAATAAGGTGCTCAGCTTTTTTTTCTTGTTGGGTTTACTGTGGGTGACAGGGGATTAAAAGTAGCAACAGGAAGCCTCATGTCTGCAGCTCTGCAGCCCCATGATGCAGCCTCGGTAAAGACTCTGGTACTTTTTCCTCATGAAAAGCTCCCTTGCATGAAAAACGTGAAGATACACGTGTGTGCCCTATTATCTAATGCATTTTCTTCTCACAGAAATGATCATCATTTGAAATTAAGAAAACAGCCTTGTCAAAGCAAGGCTTATAGGGGATCAATATCATTTATCACCATATGGTGCAAAAAGTGTTCAACTACAAAATGAATTGCCAATTATTTTGAGAATTTGTTCATTTTTTAAATAAAACTCTCTGATTTCAACTTGACTATAAGCTGGTTTCTCTGGTCCTCTTTGGGATAAGCTCAATATTTTTGGTGTGTGGACAAAACATGACATTTGAGACTAATGCATTTTCTTCTCACAGAAATGATCATCATTTGAAATTAAGAAAACAGCCTTGTCAATTTTGAGAATTTGTTCATTTTTTAAATAAAACTCTCTGATTTCAACTTGACTATAAGCTGGTTTCTCTGGTCCTCTTTGGGATAAGCTCAATATTTTTGGTGTGTGGACAAAACATGACATTTGAGACTGAGCCATTTTAAAGGTTGGCAAACACCAGTCAATATTTGTCACCATTTTCTGACATTTTGTGGACCAAATTAATTAATTAATTAATTAATCAGTCCAGAAAATCACTGACAGATGAATGAATAATGAAAATATCGAAAGCTGTAGCTCTAAATGAGTCAAAGGGGTGTTGAATATTATATTGTGGGTATTAAATATTCAAAGGTGGATATATATATATATATATATATATATATATATATATATATATATATATAGTAACAGCTCATTTTGCATGTATGAGATTGTGAAAAACAGTGTTTGGATCATGCTGAAAATGATTTTTCCACAGCACAAGTGAAAAATATAAATATAACCTACAGATATTTTGCACAAATAGATTTTGATCGGGCCAGTGTTTCCCTGAAATATATTTACTAATATATTCTTAATACGATTAATTTTTTTGGAACGTGCTGAACATGTTCCAAACATAGTAATCACACAACCAATGTGTGTTAAATAATGAATTAACTAATTAATGCTGCTGGAGTAATTAGAGCAGTTTCTACAGAGGCTATAATACATTCTTTGAGCTGTGAGTCTGGATTGCCCTCATTCTGAGTCACTGTTACTCTGACTGCTGTGAATCCGCGGCTGCCACCCTCCACAAAGCAGCACACACGCTGTCACTGTTTGATGCTGAAAAGGGAATAAAAAAAAGAAATTTTGTTCTACAGCTCTTTGTATGATTTGGCCAAACACTTAACTTCAAATAGAAGGACATCTTAATGCTGCAAACTAGATTCTGTGCTTTCAACTTCAAGGCAGCAACTTGGAGAGGAAGCCTTCCTGCCTCAGTCACCTTCAGGCTGCACAGAACACTGATGACCTCATCACCCACATCACCCTGCAGCCAGCCTCTGAAACCTGCTGCAATCTCTTTCTCTCTTGTAGTTTCATTTTTTTTTAATTTATTTGTCAATTTATTATTTTTGTAAATATGGATAATTTTTTTACTGTACTCCTTTGGCAAGTTCGTTTCAATCGTTTAGCTATATCTGGGTGCTAAAATACTACTTTTCCACCAAAATTACCAGGGACTTTTATTACCAGGAATTATTTACCTGGGTAAAAAAGTTCCTGGTAATCTGTGTAGTTTGTGTTTCAACTGGACCTCAAAGTTCTTGAGTGTTGTTGATGATGTACAGTGAAACTATTTAACACGCCAGTAGATCATTTGATTGAGTTTGTTTCTCAAAAAAACGGTTCTTGTTAATAAAGAATAAAGTATAAAACAGTTACAGATGTGTGGAGGGGGGTTGTAAAGGTGCTTCAGTAAGATGGTGGGAGTGAAAATCAAGCTTAAAATAAATAAAAATAGTTTTTACTGACATCACTGTGAGCTGCATCAGCCAGAGAACAGCAGCAGCAGCAGCGGCGAGTGTGTGTGTGTGTGTGAAACCTGCTCTGCTCACAGACGGATATGATTTTTTCCTCCTCCTCATAAATTATTAGATCCTTCTCATCATTCTTGATGTTTATGAGAGGCTGCGTCGCATCAGAATCATTGGCTCGTTGGTTCCGTCCGGTGTGTAAAGACCTTTAGAGCGATACGTGCTTTCATGTCAGTGTCTCCAAAAGTCTTAAATAACACAGGAAAAAAGATGCTAGATTTGTTGCTAGTCACTTTTTTTGAAAAACAGTAACTAGAGGATCTGAATACTCGCTAAATATAGCGACTAAATCACAACACAGAAACCTTCCCTCCAAGGTTCCTGCTAATCTGAAAAGTTCCTAGTCATGATTAGGTACTACATTTACCTGGGTAAAGTGTTTACCAGGTAATTTTGGTGGAGGTTTTTTAATTAAAATGGTAAATGAGAAGAGTTCCTATGGTGGAAAAGGGCCTTATGCAGTTTGGGAATGACATGTTTTATACATATAATTTTTTTATGGGGCAAGAGTTTGTTTCCCATGCAGCAGGAAACAGACTTTTAGTTCTACTTCTATGTACTAAAGCTGTGAATTTCTCTGGATTTGCGTGGTGCTGCAGTTTGCCCTTCCTCTCTTGTCCCTCTTGTTTCCTCCTCCTCATCGCCCACTCTATTTCTTTCTTCCTGAGTCTGGGTTATCCTTACTGCTGCTCAGCTAAGCTCAGCTCAGCTCAGCTCAGCTCAGCTCAGCTCAGCTCAGCTCACTTCTTCCCTTGATGGCATCTGAGCAACAGGGGAAAGACAGAGCCTCATCCTTTCTTTCCCTCTCCATGGAAGCCAGTGCTTAATAAATCATTTTTGGCCTCAGTCCTTCAGGTCCTCATCCTCAGGACCCCACAGCTCACACCCTCCGGTCTGTTGGGGTAAATATGCAAGTGAACAGCAGGTGCAAACTGTCTTCTTCTCCTGTCAGTGCCACATAGTGGTCGTAACCACTTCACCACATGAAAAAATAATTTCTGTCTTCCCGTGTTTCCGAGTGCAACTGCTCTCCTCCCACAAAGTCTGGGGATTTAGTCGAATCTTATCACTTGGCATGTTTTAATGATGTAGCTACAGTCGGTACTTTTTCTTTGTGAAGCTCTGAGGTAAATGGAAAGTGAGAGGGAAACAGAGATCAAGTGTTTTGGATAATGAGGGATGGAGGGTTTGAATGTGCACTGTTAGGAATGTTCTTCAAATGCTTCACTGAGGTCTCCGGATTACAGAGACAGTTTTAGGTGAATGCCTCTTTCATGGTACAGCCTGAAAAAGGAGCTTTAATGCTCTTTGCTTATCAAATAAACAATTATATAAGAGGTTTAAGAAGAGACTTAGGAGATTTAATGACAGGATATTTTGCAAACAGGAAAGTAGATTCAAAATGGAAGTGGCGTTTTAAATGTTGCAACGTGCTACTAATAAACTAATGAAGACACAAGTCTTAAAAAGAGATCGGCTCAAAAAATATCTGGATGAATGCGAATCCAAAATGGAAGTGGATATTTGAACCCAGGGTTACTGATCCATTGTGTCCATTGTGGTGCATGTCTGTTTTGTTCTTGGGTGAAAAAGACAAGACATGAAAAGGAAGGATTCATTTTTCAGCAGAGAGTGTGAGGATTAGAGCCTTTAAACATTCTGAAGGCTCCTGTCTCACTGTTCTACTTTGTTTTTCATGCTTCTATAGTTCTGGCCAAGCCTGACATTACCATTATGTAAATGTGTGTTAAAGGATATGCAGTTTGAATGTAAAGCACATTATAGATGTGAATGCAGTCACTCATTTAAACCACACTCAAGAGTCACATCATGCTTCCTATTTCGGCTAATGAGGGTGAATAGGAAATCACACAGAGGCACAGTAAATAAAACAGGATTTCATAGCACTATAAAAACACCAGTGATTGTAGTGCTTGAAACAAATGTGCATCACATGTTTCTTCATGTTTGTGTCTGAACCTGGAAAATGGATTCAGGTTCCATTTCGCTGGCTTGGAAAGGCTGGCACGGCGATTTGGCTGCTGCACAGTTTGGAGGCTTGGGTCAATATTCTGTTGGATAAGTATAATGTGGATGTGACGCTGAGGTCGTCGCTGCCGGCTGCATGCAGACAGTTTAGTCCCTCCACTGTGCTCTTCATTTCTGCACCAACTCAACAAGCTGTAATTGGAACGAGTGAGTTCAATTACAGACACATGGATGTGCTGCTTTTCCACCGCAAGCACTCAAGGACGCAGAAACTCGGAGGCAGCGACACGCCTAAATCACTTGAGTCTGTAAAACGCTCCGTGGCACAAAAACATCCAGTTGTGTCACTTTACTCCTGTAGCAGACTAATCCACAGCCCAGGGAACACGGAAAACAGCAGCATGTCATCAGGACAAATAGGACAGGCAACGCTTGAGTAGTTAAAACAGACAAATTAACTGATACACAGAAATGGAAGCAACGTCTCTTTCTTTGTCTCAGAACAGCATTCTTTTCTGTAAAGAATCTGAAATGGTTTGTTTTCATTCATCTTGTATTTCAGTCGCATCAGTCAGACATCACATCTATCATGTGTGTCATTTCTGTCAGGGACGTTGTTTTGTCCCGTTGACGATAAATGGGGTTTGTCAAGCAGAAGAGGGACCAGCATTCTCTGGATGTTTGCACTCTGTTGATAATCATATATATCTGATGAGAGGGCCTGCATTGTGAGTCGGGTAACTGCATCATCATTTCCAAAAATCTCAGTTTCTGCTTGTCCAGACCAAAACACAGTCCCAGACAAACACGGAGCCTGCGGCATTTTCAAACTTCTCAGATTCCTGTGCTGTAAATTGCTGGGGAAATGTGGATGACAGGCAAATCTATAGCACAATTAATGCATTTTTAAATAAAAGTGGACACATTGTAATTCATATGCATCATTCCGTTCTTGTGACGATTCGCGAGAATCGTAAAAAAAGGGAGAACTAAAGGAGGACCCAAAAAAGGCAGGGACTAGGGAATAAAACTAAAACGATTTATTTACACACAAAAACTAAGGAAACCAGTCAATAGAAACAAAAAACGCTGAGGCTGGCCGGCTGGTGAGGCTGAGCTCAGGAAACCACGGGAGTCTAAGGAGAAAAGGGAAACGAGGGATCAGAACGGTAAAAAGTACAACCAAAAGGGAGGCACTAGAGTTTAAGCTGATTCGGACTTGACGTGAGTTACCCAACAATGCAAACATGACGTGCTGACGAGGAGGAAACAGAAAATCCAGGTTTATAAGGGCAGGTCCTGATGAGGAGATTAGGTGCAGCTGTGTAGATCACTCAGCCTGCCCAGCTGTGTTACCAGCCTCCAAAAAAGCACACGTTAATACAGGAAAAGGCAAGACAACCCCCAGCCAGGAGACTGATCATGACAGTTCTGTTAGTTTTAAATGGCTGCATCACTGCCTACATTCAACAGTAACACTAATGATTTTACAAGAGACTTACTTTTCTAATTCTGATTATCTCTATTACCTTTATACTTTACAAAAATATTGGACGTTCATCTTTACTTTTCAATATTTTACCCAGCCTCGGTAGAGTCTGGTGTGTATGAGGCGCTATTTAAATAACATAGTTTCCTCTCTGTGATTTTTCTAAGCCAGTTGGTCAGCTGTGCAACTTGTAAAGTTAAAGTATCAGCAGCTCCAGGCTTTTTTAATGGAGCTGCCAGTAATTACAGCAGAGTCTACACAAACACATAACACACAGGCTGAATTTGGTTAACAAGAGCACACTTGTTAATATAACAGTATACATTGTAGTATATGTATGAAGGTGTGAGAACATGGACACACACAAACCTGGTCATATTTTAATTAGCAATGCTTTTATTCCCTCTATGGTCTTTAAGCTCAGCCCTTATTTACATCTGAACTCTAACCCTGTTGTTCATTTGTAATCACTTTGGTAAGAACAAAAGTGACCTTTCCACTTACCCAAAGAGATTGTCTATGAAAACAGGGAGTATGGGGTCAGAGGTCATGCTGTGTATAAACAGGTGTCAAGTGCTATGATAGAAAGCCAAGGACATGTGAGACCAGGCTGAAAACCCAGCTACCACCACTGTAGACAAGAGCGGAGCGGAGCAGAATAACAAGGTTAATGGATGACTTTGCTCGTCAATGTGATGTCATGGTTTCATGTTGTGCAAGTTAAGCTGCCTTGTCGTCTGTAAGAGTCGACCTTTTGCCAAGCAGCATGCATGTGTGTGTGTACGGTGTGTGTGTGTGTGTGTGTGTGCTCTTGTCTGTCTAAACCAGCACCATGCCTCTTGATTGTGTCAAATCGTTTCATGGCCACTGTCTCAAACTCAGCCTCCTTCTTTTGCTCCTTTGCAGACTTTTTAGGTCGATAAGTCACATCCAGCTACAGAGTCTTACAGATAAACCTTTCTCTGTAATAAGATCTTGGAACTGTACTGATTCACATGAGTTTTGCTGAAATATTTGCTTAAATTTATGTCTCTGAATTTGCATTTCAGGTATGATTTCGAATGCTTTTTTATCTGTATGTACTGGTATTCCAGTTTTTGGATTCACCTCTTACTTTACTTCCAATCCACTCCAATCCATTCCAACTTTATTTATAAAGCACTTTAAAAACAACATCTGAAACAAAGTGCTGTACATTAGCGATAAATAAAATACTGAAAAATACAACCAAAAAGACTTAAAATAAAACACACATGCATGCATACATACACAGTGCATACATATACAGTATATATGCACATACACACACAAACACCCTCTCTCTGTCACTTTTCCTGTCTTTGTTTGGTTTCCCTTCATTGTGATTGTCTGCCCCACCCTGAATTCACTTGTGCTCATTTAGCTTTTGCTCTCAGTTCTCCCTGCTGCCTCTTCATCCCCTGTTCAGTCAGTCTGTTTTATCCCCTTGTCAGTTTTGCACCCAGTGTTTTCACAGTTCCTACTTTGAGTTTTTGAGTTAGGACTTTTGTACTGAAATATTTCTGGAGTGCCGCTGTCGTGTGTCATTGTTTCTGTCATGTTTTTATCCACGTTTCTTTTGTGCTGCAAACCTTGCCTGCTGCGTTTGGCATTTTTGTCACTCAGTTTGCTTCGCTACATCATGCTGCTACTGTCTGACTGATCATAATTAGACATATTTTCTTCACTGGCCTGAAGAAGAAACCACTGTTGTCGTTGGCGTGTATTCCTGTGTGTTTGAGAGACTCCATGCGTTGAGCCGTAAACTCCTGTTGTTTTGTAACTTGTCTCTTCACCTACTTCCCGCTAGGTCTGCGTTTAACTGTCTGATTCAGTTACCAGTAACTGCTGCCTAATTTGGAGAATTTGATTTTCACTGCTGGATCTGATGGCGACTGTTGATAACAACCTCTCATGGACAGAAATCAGGGAAACGCACTGCGGAAAGTTCCACATTGAAGCATGTGATCTGTCGGCCGCTTTGTCCGCCTGGTACTAATGCCAAGTTCACCACACACTACAGAACATCTCTCGGTAGACATCAATTGTTTCCTTCTTCTTAGACTAAAACAATAACTGACAGAGTTGGTACAAAAAAGGTACAAAGCTTGTAGTATCTTAATTAATTAAGATACTAAGATTAATTAATGAAATAAAGTAACCCTTCTGTTTCTGTTGGCTCGCACCATGTTGGATAGCTAATAACTTAGCAATGTGCCAACAGTGCGGCTAACCACGTCTAATTTGAAGACGAACACACCAGTGAGTGATCCTGTTGGCCAGGATGTTAAACTGAACTGTTTTTGGGAGCTGATGCTGAGCTGTTGCACTGAACATGATGTCATGTATTAGCCATGTTGATTTTAAGCATGATTGTTAATTTGCCCACATCTATCAACAGCGAATTGAATACAAATTTATATTCTTTTAATCAAAAGCAAAATTAAATAGTACATTTACATCGCTATCATCCACACTTTTTGTCCACAACACTGATTTTTCAGTTCTATTTCTTCTTCTTTCCAAGATTTGGAAACAGTTTGGAATCGTTTGGGCACGAGAGCAGAAATGTGGAAGCAGACAGAGGTTCAGACGTGATCGACTCACGTGTGTTTTTTTGTTTGTCAAACCACATGTGATCAGGTTGTTTTTCATCAGGCTGAATGTCACATTCCTGTCAGTGGTCTGGTCACCAAAGTTTGACTGAGTCTGAGCAGGTTTGACGTGTCCCTGACTTTCTCTGGCTGAGGAGATTGAGGTATATGTGTGTGTGTGTGTGTGTGTGTGTGTGTGTCCAAAAGAGAGTTTAGGCCACAGACCAAGTCGTTAATGAGAATTCCTTCTCCTCACTTGTTTCAGTTAAAGCCTTCATGATCTCCTGTATGACACTGATTATGGGTAGTTTTTTTTTTTTGTTTGAGTGGAAACTTCCCACTCCTCAGTTCTAAATTCTCATTTTAGCTCCATAGAAAATAATCTTTACTACATTTTTCTACCTGTAGTTGCAGCAGAATCTCTGAGCTGGAGAATCAGGTCAGGGAGAATTTTACTTGACATTTATGAGGAACACATGCCAACATTTCTGCTACTATTTGCTGACTTTGGCAAAAGAATCTTAAATGTTCTGTGGACCCTCATTGGTTTTCAAGTGAATTTGGCAAATGTGCTTGAACTAATCAGTATTAATCAATAGTTTGTCCTAAATACAATAATGTGTGGGTCTAGTGTACTAGTGTCTAAGAAGTGGTCAGTCTTACTGGAGCGATCACATGTCAATAATCAATACCTCTTTTATTTCCTTGTTGCTGTTCTGTATGGAAGTGCAGCAAACAGCAGCCACGTCACGGCAGTTGACGCCACAAGAAGAGTGATGGCAAGTCTAAGCTGCTCTTTCTGGTTGCCGTAGAAACCAGCTAGGGCTATTTGTTCCAATTTGCTTAGTGGCGTTGAGATCAAAAACCCTGGAACCCGAAGTGGTCTCTGCATATTAGCATATGTGTTTGATTCAGTGCAATTAGGCATCCGTTCACCTCATTACATCCACTGTATACTGTTAGTTTACAGTTAATTAGCAGTGGAACATATTTGGCCTCTGTTTTCTGTGAATGTGTTTGAACTGCTGTGATTTGTTTTAGTCCAGTTGGACCTTCACTTGATGTAAAGGCATCTTGCAGGTGCCTCTCTCCTCCCCCCACATGAAGTCTCAGTTTAAATGCCATTCCTGCTCCGCCTTCTCCGCTCCATTGAAAAGTTGGCGGTGTGTTTACGAGAGCGCCAGCTCTTCTTTGTGGCTCTGCACACAGCTTATGAGAAGTAGGCGAGCAGCTACCGAAGCACTCACCCTTCCCCCTCCTCTTTTTCTCTCCCTCCTTCCAGAATTGGTTTGAAAAGGACAGACGGCCTTCTTAGCCCCGTCCCCACAACCCAGTGATGCTTAGCTGGTGAGTACTTTCATCATTCTTTATTCAAAACTTCTCTTGTCTATTAGTTTCTGCATCTTCAACCACATTTTCAGCTTTTATTTGTTTTTTTATTTTTTTTGGTGTGTGTGTGCGCGCT
Organism: Brachirus orientalis; assembly: GCA_016785285.1. Classification (NCBI taxonomy): domain Eukaryota; kingdom Metazoa; phylum Chordata; class Actinopteri; order Pleuronectiformes; family Soleidae; genus Brachirus; species Brachirus orientalis. The sequence continues at coordinate 3,238,306 of JAFBJR010000310.1, forward strand.
GAATTTTGCTGGCAATCACAGCTTCTCTCTGCTCTTCAGTGAATCACTTTGATTATGATTATGGATTATCATATTTTTTTCCTCATTCTTCAGAACTCTTAATGTCCCTCTTACCCCACCTGTGCCCCACAGAGAAAACATCTCTGCTCTCTGCGGCCTCGGTAGTAGAAGCAAGGCAGCCTGTTTTTTGGTGAAAGCCCTTTTTTCTGACTAAGTGAAGTGATTTGAAAGCAGCAGTGAGAGTATGGCAAAGGAGGCAGAGGAGAGGAGGAAAGGCAGGGGAGGTGGAGTGGCTTCACACAGGCTGTTAATGGTTACCTTTCCACCCCTCCTCCCTCTCTGTGAATGTGAATCAGTGTCCGTTGCCGACAACCTTGAGCCTGAATGCTTATTTATAAATCTGCGTCGAATCAGTGCTGTAGACAGAGTATACAACAAAGCTATAACGACCTGATGAGCACCTCATCGAGAGTCGACTACACGTTGTCGTGATCTTATCATTTGCCTCTTCGCCGTCTCAACCACACAAATCTCCATCAGTATCCTGTGTGTTTTCTACTTATTAGTCATTTAAAAAGAACAATACACACAGATATGAGGACTTGGAGCAAATATTGATATTGTCTATGAAGTCATTTATAAAACATGCAAAACCCACCCAACATTGAAAGTAATAAAAACCAGCACAAACCATCAGTCAGTTTTATTGATAGAAACATTAGGATTCAGGATTTATCTATTGATTCTGGCCCTGAATGAGCTCACATTCTGTCCTTTCTCATTCTCAAACTATTCTCAAACTGATCCCAAACATTCAACTCATCAAGTAAAACCTGCTGCCAAAAAGAAAAGAACTTTGGAGGAGCACAGGCCAATTTATCACAGAAAGCACAGAGCACTTTGTTCTAATCTCACCTGTTTTTCACCCTCTGTGTTTAATATCCCTGAAGGCCAGACCTGGCATTTGCTTATGTTTTGTTGTTGCTCAGCACTTGTCTCCTTCCACTTACTCTCCTCTATTCAATTTGTGGTATAAATGTCTTTCCCGCGCATGTGTCAGTGGAGCAGAGCAGCGGCAGTCCCGCCGCTGCTCTGGCTGCTCTGGCTGCTCTGGTGAAGCTTCTCTGTGTTTGTCTTGGTTCTTTCCTCTGGGATGTGATCAGGGGCTCCAGTCGTGGTTGGCATGGTGTCACCTCCAGCCCTGCTGCTGTTTGCTGATATTTAGTTTATGATGACAATAAGCCGGAAGAAAACAAGCTCCTTTCAGGTCAACGAGAGAGAGAAGGGGCGGACTGAGACGGAAAAAGAGACCTAGAGGAAGAAGGGAGGGGGGGACATGGGACTCATCTTTTTTTAAAGGTTTCTGTTTGTGGCCCCTTGGGCCGATTTAAGGGAGCGTCATTATCCTTGGCAAATTACCATGCTGCCTTTGTGGTCCGGCCATGGTGCATTAGGGTGCTTTAAAACGTGGCAGAGCCGTGCCCATTCAGCTCACAAAGAGAGGGGCTGCTGGCAGATCCTTGGCCTGTTTCACAGAGGAGGCATTCACACCACACTGGGGGGATGGTGACGGTGATGAAGAGGGTCCCCCGAGATGAGTAAAAATCACTCCGGCCAAGGCCGACATGACATCATCTTAGAGCGCATGCCAGCCGATGATGTCATCACCTGGTTTTATCTAGAGGAGGATCTGCCTTGGAGGAATTAACATGCAAGGTTTTTAAGAAGACCTCAGCGCATTCATCCATTTCCCTTATCAGATTTTAATATAGTCATTAATCAGCCATGTATCAACTGATTATCAGTTCACATTTTCCTTCAGTTCCTTCACGCTGCTGCCAGAGTTCTAACAAGAACCAGGAAATGTGAGCACTTTACTCCTGTTCTGAGATCCTTACATTGGCTACCACTTACCTACAGAATAGACTATAAAGTGTTGCTGTTAGTCTACAAATCTGAGATCTTCAGGGGACAGTCAGGTGGTACATCCTCGAGTAAGAACCAAATGCATTTAGCTACTATGCTACATGTGCATGTACGTGGAATAAACTTCCTGTTGATATGAAATGTGGCCCAACTCCAGACACTTTGAAGGTTAAACTGAAGACTCTGCTGTTTTCCCATTGTTTTTGTCTATTCGAGGCTGTTTTGTTCCTTTTCTGTCCACATCAGTTTTTTCTGTGTGATTTTAATATATATGATGCCTTTGTGGAGCACTTTGGGTTGCCTTTGTGTATGAAATGTGCTGTATAAATAGACTTTCCTTTCCTTCAGTGTTTCAACCTGAAACAATCTACAGCGGCTTTGGTGTTTTGTCGGTAGAAAATCTCCGGTCAGGGACATGGACGTCTGACAGAGTAGCGTGGATCTGCTTGGTTGATGGAAATTTGCACAGTTTTATCTTGTCTCACCAACACATGGGCCACTGTGTCACAGAAAGGCTAATTGGAGGAGCTCAATGAAGAAGCAAATGGAAGAGCTAATAGGAAAAGTGAAAATGCAAATGCTGAAGGAAATTGCTTTTTAATAGCTCATTAGAACCTGTATTTTTATTTCACTTTGTGAATCCAGTTTTAAACACATCCTATATGCTGCATTTTCAAATAGAAACTTCAAATCTGTTCCTATTTATGTAAATCCCACTATTAAGATGATTCCCTTTTATTGCCATTATGAAAACAAACAGATAAGATTTTCATTTAGTCTTCTTACTTATGGATTAATAAATAAATGTTATATAATAAATGTGATAAATGACATGCTGACTATTACTATTTTCATGACACTCTTGGTTCTCCAGTTTGTAAAAGAAATCAAATATCAGGTCATATTTTGCTGGTCACTTATTTAAAGTATTTGATGCCAGGCAGAATTTTGAGTATTACTATTAAATTTGAAATGTATTAGAGGGATAGTTGTGTTTATCTGGCAGGTGCACAGTCCGGGGGAGCAGAAAAGGACTGGAGGTTGTTTGTTGTTTGTCCTGGTCAGTGCTTCTGTGTTTCTGTGGTTTTTTTGAGATGACCAGATGAACTCAGCTGCATTTTACCCTAAAATGGAAAAGCAGACACTTTGACTCTGTTTGAAATATTTCGGTTGTTGCAAACGGCTTGCAACATGCATGTCTCCTCTGTGGTAGACTTCATCTAGCACACTTGAGTGATCACAGTCGGTCCTCCGGGCCTGAGATGTTTGACTCAAGTTTTCAGAGTCCACTCCGAACTGTGATGTGAGTCTCTTCACAGAAAAGGAGGCTGCTGACGTTTCCTGTGAAATGTGTGAAATGTTCTCTGCTTGGTGACTTAACTTTATTTATCATCTAATCAAGTGGAAGCTTTACATCGCTGATAGATGTCTCCATTTTATTTTCCCTTCCACGATGGGTGGTAGAATTTCATTACTTTCCAACATTGTTTCCTGCTTTTTTATGAAGTCAGTCCCTCTGCTGAAGTAGATGAAGGAAGGGAGACGGCTTTTGTCCAGGGGCTGTGGTGGAAACGCTGAGCCCGTAAATCCTGTGCTGATCTTTGGCTCATTAAGCTGTGAGCTCCGAGTGCTTTGGTTCTTTATCACCAGGCCTGGGTCCCAGGCCATAATGGAGGCTAACTGGCTAATGATTAGCTGTCCTCCACAGCTACTCCTGACCTGGCTGCTGCTGGGAATGTCTGTCTGAATGGGAGAAGGTTATGAGAACACATAAATCAAACACTTTCTCTTTTTATCAGTCTGACTTACTGTCTTCTCTTTTCCAAAGAACTCACTGTGGAGCGTGATAGTGTAAAGTGGTGTTGACTTAAACTATTTGGAGCACTTCATCAGGAATGTCACCTCCTCCCTTTGCTTCCCTTTGTGACATTGATGCAAGATGTTCCTTTGGGAGTCTGGTCCATGTTCACATGCATCTCAATGATTTTCTGCATTTTGCTGCTGCCACATTAACTGATTAGATCATTCACAAATAAGTTGGTGTGTAAGTACTCCTAATAACACACGGTTAAGCTGCCTGTGGCCCTAAAGAATGCTGCTGTGCTGCTGGTGTTCAAGAAGAAGCACGCGTGTGCTTGTGAATTAGACAAGCAACATTTGGCCTCTCTTTGTGCTGCTGCTGAACAGATTGCCTTCTGTAAACAGTCTTTATCTCTAAAAACCTCAGAGATGGATGATTGGCTTCAGTAAAAATCAAGATTTAGAAGCAAATAATGAGGGAAAACGTGTAGTTTCCATGCAACTCTACAAACCTCTACATTCTCTTTAAAAGATGACTCACCTTGCAAACAATGACACACTTTTGCTTATGCAAGTAATACTTTAAGGTGGAAATAATGAGTACCAATTTTCCCCTCAGAAATCCTCAATTACGCTTGGTTTTTCTGGAGGTAATCGGCCATGTGACCAGTTGAATTGACCACAGGATGGGAGAAGGCAAACGTCAGGCTCTGTTGGAGCTGTGGTTTATTGTCTGACATCTGACAGGGTTTTCTTTGGATGTTTTAAGTGTTGAGGGTGTAATGACGGACACAGATTATAACATTTTAACAGAGATTTAGGATATGTGAATTAATAAGTAAACCAGCTTGACTTATTTGATCTCATTCTGTGTCCGTATGGTGTTCTGTACACGAGAAGCTGAACCTACATTCAAGTCTATATTGTCCCACCTGGGACAGTGCAGTTGGCACGTTTGGTACAAGGACCATAGCAGACCTCAGCCGATGGGAAAAGTATGAATCAGACTTACAGATAATTCTTTCCTATATTCTGTCTTCTTAGAAAAGAGATGCCGGTTCTTAATACTTTTTATTTTCACAGCCCAGGAAACTTTCTTCTTCTTCAGAAGTCTATGTGTCCTGTAGCGTTTGTACCCTCAGCTCGTGGTTATATATGGGGTGTGTAAGCCGCTACAGCACGAGTATAAATCCAGCTTTAATGTGTTAACATCTCTTAAATCCTATTGGAAACCCTTGATTTATTTTGGGCTGCACTAATAACTTCACCTGAATTGTTCCTCACAGCAGAAGGTAACTTTTCTCCTGTGGTTGAGTCTCCACAGCTGATCAGCTGTAGGTTTCTGGTCGTAAATTTGCTACTTAATCATTCAGTGAGGATTAGTGGCACTGTGTGATTTCAAATTATAGACCTGGACAGTGTGGGGGTCAAATCTAACCCACCAGGCCTTCGGTCAGTGGCCTACTCACACCCACACTTAATGTAAATGCTCTGTATTTACATAGTGCTTTTTAAGTCTTGATGGGTTTTTGCCATTCACCCATTCACACCCATTCACACAGCATATTTTCTATCATACATCTTTGGCACAGTTGTCAGGAGCAACGTGGCTGGCAAAGCCAGGAATTGAACCCACAACCATCCTTTTGAAAGACAACCCACTCTACCCCTGAGCCTCTGTGTTGTAAAGTTGCTGTTTTTTCCACTCTTTTTTTTCTCCTCCTTTTTTGTTTGTATTTTTTTATCCACCTTGTTGAGCTCACAACAAAGGTTTTCATTTGAATAAAATAAAACTCACTGAGGTAGCTGTCAAAATAAATCACCTCCTGTATCAGGGAATAGAAGACAAGGAAAAGTCTGAAAGAAAAGGGACATCAATTCTTTTTTCTTAAACACAATCAGTCGGTTGCCTTTCACATCTCTTTACATCTTTTCATTCTTGGAGAACAATAGGTTTGATTAAACCCTCTGGAAAACCTCATTATCCATTTCCATTACAAAGGTGTTGGTAGACACTTGGATCTGAAATGCCCAAGAAAAAAGTAAATCAAAAGGAATATACTGATGCTTGAAAATAATAAAATATGTCTGCCAGTGTCCTATTATCATTGTCCCCACTGTAAGTCCGGTCCAGATGCAGAGGTTTGACAGCAGTGGGTTTTTTTGTCGTCTTCTGTTGTGTCCTCTGCTGCTCACTGACATTAAAATGTTTCATTACACCTTTGTCTTCCTTTAGTTTACAGACGATGTGAGCTGCAACATTGGAGTATGAAATATACATATGGTTATGATTTTGTTTTATTATCAGCTCCTTTTTTTTTCCTAGTGTCACGTTGGGAAAACTTTGAATCCATTTTTGATCAAAGCATCATATTAAACAGGACATCAGAGTTTCTCCTTATTATCACTTACTTATTATGGCTTGTTGTGAAGATAAATAAATGTAGATGCACTGAAATAACCCAAATTTACTAATTTTCCCAATTAAATGTACAGAGACATTCAAGTTATAATAAACATGCATTTGTTTGTTTTTACCACATTTTAGTAATAAACTTCTTCTTAACTCGTGTGAAAACACAGTTTATGAATACATGTCAGGCTAATAAAGTTTTATGAATTTGGATTCGTATCCATCTATTGCATGTCTGGTTTTTCCAGTGGTCACCCATCTGTCTCCAAGCATCGCATCCAACATATATTACTTATTCACCATAAACAACCTGTGGGTTCTTAGTTTGGCCCCCACATTTTTCAAATGGGAGTAAAGAGACATGGGACGCACCAATTAGGAATCTGCTGGAATGTCAAACACTCGTTAGTAATACATGATTTAAAGCACACACTGAGAGACGAGGCACACGAAACGATTACTTTTTTAGAAAGAGAATAAAATTCAGAGTTCAACCTGTTGTTCCAGCCCTACTTTGTATGCACTCTCACGCAAACCTTGTGGACATCTGGGTTTGATTTCAGTCACTCACTTTGTTATATTAGTTTTAACAAGGTACATTCACTTCAACATCAAAATAGGATTACACGTTATCCTTGCTCTTGTAGAGGATGACCTCTTTTTCATAGCATTAGGTTTCTTTACTGAATTAATTACGCTGAGGTTTGGGACTGAGGAGATTTTGTGCGCGTGTGTTTAGTCTCTGCGTCCTTTGTGTCCCTGCCAGCATTAGGCAGCAGGACTGACAGAGAAGCTGTTATTAGTAATATTTTCTGTGTAAGAATAAAAAAATCCTTTAACATTTGTACTGATTATAGTGGTAATTAGATCTTTGGAAATCTTTCTCTCTGTACAAGAGAGTAATGTAGTTGTTGCTGAGGATTTTGTCATAAAATTGTCTTGCTTACTTGGACCGCGGCACATAATGAAACCAACCACACACAGCCTTTGAGAAAGACATCCATGCCACAGTCTGATTTACAGTTCCGCCTAATGAAACTGCTCATTCACAGAACTAATGAGAAAATGAACAAAAATGAAGGAATCATTTCCGTGTTGCATTTCATCGAGAAAAGAAGCTGCAGCTCCTTTTGTGATGCTGGTGATTATATGCAGCCCTTTCTGTGACACCTGTCTGTTCTGTTGTGGTGGCAAATAATGGCACCAGTGATCACACTTAGGTTTCATTTTCATCACCAAATTTGCTGGCATAACGCCTGGGTCACGCATCAAGAAAACTGTAACGAGAAATTGTGTTGCGGGACCACAGAGCAATTAAAAGAGAATACAAGATGTTTGTTTCTTCTAATTGCATCACAATGGATTTGATTACAGCAGCATGTTTTGCAAACAGGGTTCGAATTTATAATCTGTCTTATTCGAGACAAGACGTTCCTTTGCTTTCTGGACTAGAAGCACTGTTCAAATACCTGGTAAAGTCAAACCCACACAATAGTACCATTCAGGAGATACAGAGCATTTCTGAAAAGCATATGCTGCTGCCTTTTTTCCATCCAGTTTACATTTAGTGCTTTGAGGATATAACATGCTACATTATTTCTATTTTTGGTCACATTCTTTGGGCCTCCTGCCTCTGTAACCATGAAACATCACAGTGAGGACAGACATTTTGATTGCTATGATTCATTACTGGTCAGTTTTATTATGTGCATTGTTTGCTGCACGTTCTGCCGCCAAAGCTCTCACCGTAAAGTGCCAACGCACAGGGGAACCAAACGAGATGACAACTCCCACGATCCCATGCTGCTTCAAGACATCGTCAAATTAGGACTTTTGTTACTGTTTTGATTAAAAGACCCCTATAGAGGCAGAAATCACATACTGGGCATTTCAGAAACAACAGTAAACGTGGACCATCTCCCTCTTCCACACAGTTTAAATTCTTCAAATAAACATGTGCACAAAAGGTAGCGTTTCCTTATAAGTTCACACCTCTGACAGTTCAAAAGCATTGTGCTCTGATGACAGTTTAAAGTGCTCCTGCTGTCTCAAACCCCCTTCCTCCACACTTCCTCCACACTTCCTCCTCTTCCTTTGCTGTCAGTCTTGGTAAAAGCAGTTCAGTCTGACAGCAGCATGCTGAACCAAACAGTGTGAAGTTTGTGAAATGGAAATGGCTTCGTAGTTTCTTCTAAACATCTAACCACATTATTTCTTCCTCTCTGTGAATGTGTGCGTGTGTCTGGACTGATTGAGATGGTCTGTGTTTGTCTGCAGATTCATTTCCCCGACATCAACTTGCGCTCAGGATTTGCTTTCCTACTCTGTATGTAAATGATCCAAAAACAGTTCAAATGGACAAATGGCAGAATTTCCCTCCTGCGACAGCACAGGGCAGGATGAGCAGAGCACAAGGATTCAACCATAATGTTCTGTGTAGCAGAAGCAAAAATGTTGGGCTTAAACAGAGAAAAGCCAAATCAGAGAGAAAAGCAAGGGCAGATATTTTCATGCAGGGAGTTTGACTTGATTGAACTATGTGATGATATGACACATTGTCACATTTCAGCTCAGCTGAATATGTTTGCTAGACTCTGGACTCATTACATCATCCTGAAAACACTGTGAAGCAATATTTTGGCAATAAAGTTGTTCATATAACTCCAGGAATTTGGCCTTGGCAACTCGATGCCAATGACATTGTTTTTTGTTTTTTATTTGACACATAATATATTTTAAAAAAGTCAAAACATCAGGGTGTTGGTTATGATGGCACATGTAGATGCTATTTCCCATTGTGTATATACATTTTTATCTTAGATTGTTGGATGTATTAAGTATTTGTATAAGAAATAGTTTAAAACATAAAAACAAAAATGTGAAAGTGAGTAGGCCTTGGAAAGTTATTATCTCTGCCTACTTCTTTTTTGGACCATGGGGATTTAAAATGTCTGTTGAAAATTGTGATTATGATGATTATAAATTTCTTCTTTATTCATTATCATTTCCTCTGTTTTTCTCTGCTTTTTTTGCTTTGTCTTTTTTTATTATGTTCAAAATAAATAGGTAAATAAATAAAGAGTTTTTTTAGTTTATTTTTTTGCCAAGAACAATGGTGGTTGGTCAGCATAAGATAAAGAAACTACCCAGAAAATGTTCAGTTATTCTGACAACAAAAGCCACCTCTCAAATGAGCATCAGATACATTTCAACTACTTCTGACAAAAGAAACGGCTTCTTTGTTGCATTGTTGCTGTCCTTGAAATCCCTGCAGTCAAACTAAAAGCTTTTCAGAACATGCTGAGCATACGGTTGGGCAAAAGAGATGTGCACTATACCTTCTGCTGTCATATTTTGTCACTGTTGCTCTTCATTTTTATTATTATTAATCAATATTTTTCTGGCAGAAGCAAAAACTACTTTCAGCCCGTAAAAACCCACAGGTGATGTATTTGTGACAAATGAAAAGATGAGGGAGGACGTGGTCAAAAGTGGTCAAGAAAGTGACTGGTGTTGACTCTGCTGACACACACTTAAGTGTTTGTTGGCATAAAAACCACTGGAACCACTCGTCCCCCGCGCTCCAGGCTGATTACATTGTCAGAGGGTGTTTACTGCATTTACAGTCGTATTTTTAGCCGTGGAGCTGTCATTAGATCACAGGAGACACATTTTCACCACTGTGTGAAGAAGATGTGTATCTGTGTCACGGGACTTGTCAAATTCAGCGGAACGTGCCAAACTGACAGGCACACAAGATCCAGAGGGACCGACATAAATACTCTACTCTTCAGCAATTGTTTCTCACATGTCAGTGTGAGAAACTGTTATTCTACTGTTTGTAATTCATGCACCTAAACTGATTGGCATCAATGTCAAGTCATTTTACACGCACAAATATAAATTCAGCAGTTAAGACTCTGAAGCATTTGAACAACAGCAGCCCTAAAATGAGGCCAAGGTACTTTTTAAACAATAAATGTAATACTTTTTTGTAAATCAATAATATTACCAGCGATAATTTTCTGAGCCACCATTATTGCACCATCCATCATTTTATCGTTCTTGTTTTATCAACATAGTATATTTTTTTGCCTTCAATTCTCACAGAATTTTGCCTGCGTCGTCTCTTAAAGAACATTTGGTCATAGAAATGTTCATTTTGATGTTGTATCTTTTATAATATAATTGTTTTGTGGTTTACTAACTAACTGCAGTTGGCATATTAGCTCCATTTTTGTGTCAATGACAACGCAGACTAAAAAGCTTTTAGTAAAAGACAGTGAAGGAAAACAGAGAGGGAAAAATAAAATGACCCACTGATTATGCACATGACTCATATGAATACATACATTTTTAACTACATTAGTATTTCAATAGCTTTGCTTTTAAAAACTAAACATAAATGAGTCAAATTAGTAAAATTGGACTTAATCTTACCGTTCTCCTAATGATGCCAATGTGGAAGTAAAAAATATATCAAATAGTCACTAGGGGGCGACTCTGCTGGTTGTCCAAAAGAGTCTGTATGAATTAAAGTCTGTGAAAATCCTCACTTGATGTGTAACATGAGCTAACATTTTTCCTAACTAGTTAACAGCTTGGGTATTACTCGGTAGCATATGATGTCAGTTTGGTGAATTATGTTCCCATTTAGAGGAAAATAGACTGAAAATGGCTGCTCTGAACTTCTGTTTGCAAAACTTCAGCATGGCACCGGCCAAATCACGATCCAGTATTGTGGTGGAGCTGTGGGTATAAGTGACCTGCTGAAAGTGGGACTGAGGCTGATGATATCACATCAGACATATGAATAAGATGCTGCCGCTGTACTCCAGAGCAGCAGCCACTTAGAGTCTGATGAGACTGGTTAAAAAAGCAGAGCGCTGCTGCTGCTGCTGCTGCTGCTGCTGCTGCTGCATAATTACAAACTCATTTTTTCTTCCTCACAGAAATCCACACATGTGGCTGCTAGTGATGGCCCCCTTTGTGTCTCACCGTGTCCATATTTGCTTTGTTAGGACTAGAATATATGGACGCTTTTGTTTGCCTGGTTGTTATATAACCACCAACAACAAAATTAATGCTTCTAAATTCCTCTTTTTAAAATTGCAAAGGCTCTCTCGACAGATTTGGGGTTTGTGTGTTGTTATTAAAGTTTTGCAGCCAATCCCCATGTGGCACAATGGTAGAGAGTGATGAATGCCCACAGCAAGAATCCAATAAGATGGATTTGTTGGGAACAGCAGCTCCTGCACACTCGGTCACACTTTCTTTCTTCTTTCTCTGTCTCGCCACCTCGCTCCATCACGCAGACCTTGTCGCTCAGCGACCAGCAGGGTTCCAAATCACTCGTTTGTTCGCGGCAAATCAGGGCTCTGTAATCATCAGGGAAACTACATTTGCTGCTCTTTAATGGAACGCCTCCTACCTGGGCTGCCTCTCTGGTGTTGATTCACAAGAGGAGTCAGTGATGAACGGTGTCACATGCATTCGTCCCCACTGTACATAACAATTCAGTGCCTATAGATTAAAACTGGTTATGCAGGACCCTGCATTTGAGAACCATCAGCAGGAATTCAGTGAATATGCACATTGACATGAATGACTTAATGACAAAGATACAATATGTAGCATTTTTCCTTAAAAATGACAAGACTAATGGTATATATTTTGAGCACTGTACCTCTTTTAGCCAAATATCCATAGAAATCTGAATTCATATTCAAGGTAACATATTATTACTCTGTCTCTGAACTTAAACATGGACCTTGTCATATTTTATGAACTAATTTGAAAGCAAATGAAACCATGGTTGCAGCACTTGTCTAACATTTCGAGGCACAGTTCAAGTCTGCGGATGCTGCAGGACACAGATGCTGTAATGCCTGTTTTTGTTTTCTTCCTGTACATGATGCATCTTCACCCTGCAGGAGAAACTGTCTCTTCAGACCACAAGGCTTTTGATCACAACTCTGTGGAGTTCAAACACTAACGACACTCTCGTTACGCTGGTCTCGATGGTTAGTCATGAAAACTGTGAATCCTAGGATGGCGAACGTGTACCAAACCTGTGAAGGTACAACAGTAAGCTTTTCCAATGGGCATCGAACCTCCGAGTTAGGGTTGAGCAAAGGCTTCTGAGATAATTTATATTGTAAAACATTGTCAGTCATTATGGCTTTGGGTGATCGGTTTTATCATCGGTCGACAGAAACTCATCTCTCTGTTTGCGTTCTTGCTTGACACAGCTTTTAAAGATTTGTAAGAGAGGAACCAGGAGCTGTCAAGAAAAGTCACCAACCAACCAAAGTCCAGCTGCCATCCTGAGCTTTCTTATGAAACCTCTGCTGAGTCTAACTGAAATGTATCTGCATCAGAAAACAGTCAGGTCTGGCTAAAACTTGTAACCTTGTTGATTTGTAATTTATGATTGATATAAATCCAGATGTTTCCAGTTGTTTCTTGGGTTGTTTTGTTTAAAACATTGCAGGTTTTGCATTAACACGCGTCAACATTGTTGTTGTAGTGCAGTGTATGAATAATCCTGGTTGCTTGTACACATCCTGAGTTGCTGCACTGCCCATTAACATTCCAAATAGATAAGCGCGTTTGTTTTTTACCACCTGCTGCTCTGTGTGATTTTATGCCATTTGTAAAATGTTGAACAATCAATAAGAACTCCAGGTCGCCAAAAATTCTAAAATTGATAAAGCAAATAAAGAAGAAACATTGTAAAATAAATAAAGACTTTGATCTGCTGTATTATCAGGCTTTTGTTTCACAATTCTTTTAAAGTTACAACTTTCCAATATTAAAATCAGACCTGTCACCTACATTTTTGTTCAGCAATTTTTTTTAATTATCCTAAGTGTTTCCCATAATTTTAGTTAATTAAGGTCATGGTTGCAGTAGCTGCCAAGACTGCTCATAATTAAAAATTAATGTAATTTTAAGCCACATCTCTGCGTTCTGTATAGAAACAAGCTGGAAACAAAAATCAGAAGCAGCTCTGAGGCATTCTGTGTTTCTTCTATCTTTAGTGTGAAACAGTGATTTTAGTGGATTTATTCAGGGTCCCTTGTTTGGATCAGGCTCTACTGGATAAATCAGCATCCTGAACATTTGGATCACAAGGTGTTGGTGAAACAAACTGCTTCTCTGCTTGCAGTGTCTCCAAAATGTCACCGAACAGTGTCAGAATAACAATGATTTTTCAGGTCAGACTTTATTTGAAAATGAATAGACTTTAAACCCGATTGAGCCACCTGTCCTCTGCAGATTATTTGGTTCTCAGTAAGGAGGAGGAGATACTTTCATGTCCCTCTGTTATGTATTTATTTATACACTGTAGTTTTCCTTTTGCTTTCCATCCAGCACACTTTACAATTATTTTCTCAGGCAGTGACGCGGCTCACACAGAAACAGTGGAAGAGGAGCCAGATGAGCTCTGTGTTATGTCTGAATGAGCAAACCCTGTGTTTAGAGCCACAGTTCCAGCTGTGTCACTCCGAGAACAGACACAGTGTAGACACAAAGAGCTCACGCTTCATCATCACGCCGCCTGTATGTGTGTGTATGTGTGTGTGAGATCACTGTGAATGGACACAGTTCAGTACTGTGTCAATGAGCTGTCATTCCTCATAAAATATTACTGCTCATGACTGTGGCCCCATTCAACGCTGCTTGGATTGGGAGATAGGATTCGTATCCGTACAGTTGTGGCTTTGTGGTGTTTAAAGCTACTAAGATTTCTCACTTTAAATGTTCGTATCCTTCCAGTGTGAATGCTAATTCAAACATTTGCGTCATTCTTCCTTAAAATTCAGAGTCCTGTGAGACACGGCAGTCATGCCTTCTTCTGTGTTCCCATGTGTGCCATGTTGTCAATTAAACCAGAGATATGCTGTGCTCTAGTGGGCTGCCTCTGTCGAGCGGGGCTCACTTTGAAGAGACTATTTATAATGAAATTAATTAAGAGACACACTCGTGAGAAGGGCTCACTTATTATCATCATCTCATTTGCAAGGAATTATTATTCGCTTTTACAAAACTGGACAAAAACTCAAGCCTGGTCATAAAACCTACTTCATGGTGCATTAAATTTCAGTGAGCTGCCGTCCACCCAAACTTCTCTGTGATTAAAACTGCTCAGGTGGGTTTTTTGGCAGCAAAAGGGAAGTGGGATTTTTCGTAGAGTTACAGTTCAGATCTAGCAACAGAGAGAGAGAGAGAGGAAGGAGCAGACAAGGAGCACAGGGGTTTCTCTTTACCTGGTGCCACAGAAATAGAACAGAGAGGAGAGAAGAGAGAACTGTAGAAACCTGTGTAGAAACAAAACAAAAAAAGAAATAAAGTCACAAAATATCAGATTTTCTTTCTACTAAAATGAATAACCTCATGCTACTGTTTATCATTTAAGTGTTCTGGACACTGTGACTCTCATGAAACAAATGAAAACTAAAGGTCCAGGGTGAAACATTTAGGACGGATTATTGGCAGAAATTGAATTTACTAACCATTAGTGTGTGAACAACTGCTTAAAAATAAAATGTTTGTTTTTGTATTTGTAGACCACAGCTTTACAAGAGGCTGCCATCAGTTGATGACATAACTACATCACTATTACTTTACTTTAAAAAGGTTACTGCAGTTAAAAATGTAGCTTGCTACATTACAGCGTTACCATTTTCTGAGGAAAAATACTTCTGCGTTCAAGAAAACCAGCTTTCGTTTTTTCTGTCAGATACCCTGCATTTGTTGGTCATATGATTGTTGAATATTTGTTTTGATAATCTTACACAAGTTGGAAACTCCACAGTTGAACAGCAGCATCTGCTTAACACAGCTTCAGTTTGGGTTGTCTTGGTTTTGTGTTTTTGTTAGTTCCTCACAGTTAGTAGACTCTTGTTATCCGGAAATTTAGTATTTCATTGTGATATAATACTAACATGATGCTAATGCTGTCTGTTCTGTCATCTCACCAGATGAGTGGTAAAAAAGGACAATAGTTAAAAATAATACAAATAAATAAATTACATTTTCTTCAATTGCAGATGTAACACATTAGTTTATGTCTGCAACTATTGATTTTGATTATGTTCTCAATTCATTGAGTAATTGTTTGGGTCATAAAATGTTTAAAAAATGATTTTTTTTCTTACTAAACCCTGTAAAGATGATGTTGTTAAATGTCTGGTTTTGTCCACAAACCAAAATTATTCAGGTTTAATGATTCCTTTGTTATTTGGGGCAAAGAAACTAGAACTTTTTCTATTAATCAATTATCAAATTGTTGACAATTAATTTAGTAATCAATTAATAATCGATTAATTATTGCAGCCCTATCCTTGTTACATCAAAGTACGTAAGCCTGAATGGACAAACCAGACAGAAAGTGTGTTTCGTGTTTTGAAGCGGATGCTACTGCCAAGGCCAGCGTCATTTCCTGACACAGTTTACAGTCTCATCATTTAATGTCACTGTTTTTTACACAATGGCCATTTAATGAAAGCTTTATTGGTGTTCAATCACGTTTTGTTGCAGCTTTTACAAACACACTCACTCTGTTCCTCTTAATAAATGAGGTTGTCACACATTCAGTCTGTAATTATGAGTCAAGGAAAACGTTACGGGACAAAATTAATTTATGTCTTGCATTTGCTGTGTTGGTAACCTAATTAGAATATGTTACATGTGCATATGATTACTACAACTTTGCATCAGTATAATGTTCAAAACAACATTTTATTTTGCCGTATAGTGTTATTGAACTTTTTGTTAATATTCTGTCGTCCCTTGTCTGTATTTAGTGAAAATATCAACCTCCCTTCAGCAAAATGCTTTTGTTTCCCAAAGCCATAACCACAAACACGACTGTGAACATTAACTCTCAGTCTTTCTGCTGTAACTGTGTAAATGTGCTTTACCAAACCTTGTGACTCTGTTGCTGCTATTAAATGTAACTAGTCATTAAAACTATAGCTTGCCCCTGAACATTATGTAGCCTGCGATTGTGTTTTCTGCAAAACATATTTTGTGCTGCAGTTCAGTTATTTAGAACATTTATTTTTGCTTTCTTGGTCAGATGTATTGGGAAGGAGCAGATTAAAAGTGTGTTTATGGAACTTGGTGAAACTTATACCTCGTATTTTATTTCATATTGTGTCCAGGCTGTATGTTATGACTTTTTTTAAACGTCTATAGCTTTCAACCATTGGAGGTAAATGGGAAACAAGTTCAGGGATTGTGAACAGAAGGGAGTATAAACTAGGAAGGGTGCCAACTGCTGTGAAAAAAACCCATCACTGTGTGGTTTCTGCTGCAAAAAGTTGAATTCCAGCTCAACTTTAGCGGCAACACCATTATCCATTAAGGCATCACCTGATAAAATAATGTCCTTTATGGCAATAAATTACTAAAAAACCATTGTGATAACTGTTGTAAAATCATGTGACTGAGTACAAAGAATTGAGTTGTGCACAGGAGAAAGCCTTCACATCCCCAGATTTCTCAAACTTAGCCTCCCTGGTCTGATTTAATGTCTCACCGGTGCCTGATGCTGCAGTGCAACACTGGGCTACAGTTTCTGTGTGAATCTGAGAACTAGGTCTTGCAATGCTGTAATTCCACAGCACAGAAAATACAGCCACGTGTAACCTAGAGGTCTGACTTTTTCCTGTGTGAAACAGTGGTCACATAAATAAAAAGCTATTGTAGTTTTACTATGTCATCGACTGATTCTGTTCTCAGTATCTGCTGTTTTACTGCAACGGCGTTTCTTTGTCCATTTTTCTGGACATTTTTCTTTACTGTAGATCAAAAACAAACAAAACTGTGATGTCGCCTTGTAAGTGCAATGTCACGTCCACTTGCAGCTGGAAAGCTGTGGGTGTGAATGCATTTGTGTGGATATAAGACAGGGCAGAAGCAGAACCAGGGGTCTGAGGTGCGTGATGAGTGTTCGTGTCTGCACTGGATGGTGCAGATTTGATTCATAACAGTCGTGTTGTTTGTGGTTCGAGAGCAGCCGTTTTTCTCTCAGTGGTCATGGAGATGCGTCTTACATAAGATGCAGACATGGTGCAGGAAGCTCTCATTCTAAAAAAGTCCTTTCAGCATGGATGCTCCATTAATTTTTAATGCATAGTCCTTTTATGATGTTTCCATAACTAACAGGTGTTCAGAGATTTTGTCAACATTATAAATGTCTGAGCGGGTGGTGAAAATTCTTTAGGATCCTCTACGGTCTCGTAAGCATTGGTGTTTCCACACATCAGCAGTGTAGTTGTGTATTTCTATTATTAGTGTGTGTGTGTGTGTGTGTGTGTGTGTGTGTGTGTGTGTGTGTGTGTGTGTGTGTGTGTGTGTGTGGTATGGGCACTCTGGCCTGTGGCCCAGGGTGAGTGATCAGGGCAGACTGTGGAATTGAATGCAGCCAGGTTCGCCCAGTGTCCCAGCTCTGCGACAGGCAGAGCGGTCTTTCATTGTCCCCCAGTCTGTCCCTGATTATGACTCCAGCTGATGGGATCATGGCTATGGATCACTAATGCTAAGAACACTTCTCACCCTCCACAGGCGAGAGGGCATCGCCTGCTTCCTCCTCTCACAAACACGGCACTTAAATGCCACGTCGGCACGGGCGGAAACCGATCAGCTGGAATGATACGATGGAAAGCATTTGCTTTTTGATCCATGTTATTTTTAAGAGAAAGCTTTTTTCTTTATAGTTGTGTGCACTCATGTATGTTCGGTTTTTGGCCAGCTGATGATGTAAATGATCATCAGCTACAGCCCTGTTTGATATTTGTTCACGTTGGAAGTTGATATACTAGAAGCAGCGATTGCTGGTTTAATAAAAATGTCTCCAGCTGGACCAAAAAATGGAGATGCCGGCTTTATGTGACTTGGATGAGAATTATTCCAGAATTTAATCATCTAACACTAAAATAAATAACTGCATGTGACAGAACTTCTGCCAACTCTGCAGCTCATGTGGATATTTTTATCCTTTTTATGGTCATGTTTTTGGTTTTACATATTCAGGTCTCAGCACTCTTGTCAGGCTTCTTTCCAACAGCTGTTTTCGGAAAACTAGGAGTGATAAATACACTGTTCATTACCTGCCCAGCACCAAACAGCTAACTCAACATCAGACACCATGTTTCCGAAAAAGATGGAAGAGACAGGGACAGATATTTTCCTCCTGGTGGACGCCAGGCACAAGCTCAGTGGAGAAACATTCAGCTGCACATGATTGATGCTGCCGCTCAGGTGCCGCTTTTCTAAAAGATTAACCACAAAATAGTTTCATGTTTAATCATTTTCCTTTGAACATCAGCAAAAAACCACTTTAATGTCACAGTTGTAACAAAAGTTTAATGTACTGGAGTGAATGATAAAAGCTGAATCGAAATCATCGAATTTCATCATAATGAAAGAATGAGATGAACATTTTACTTACTGTTATTAAACATTCATTTTTTATTAAAGCATTTGAGATACAAGATAAGATTGGATGAATAATGATTATTACAGCCATGCAAACATTATTTACACATGCAAACACACAGAGCAGTTGTATATAGATTTGCCTCATCATATCATATGTTATGTTTTTGGTGCAGCCTCTCTTTGAAGTCAGATGTAATAAATTTGCTCATCAATTACACTGCCGGGCTCAGCCTTCTGTGTGTGTTTTGTTTGGTGTCTGCTTCAGTTAATTAGAACAGAACATGTCATGTCATCCTTGAGAAAGCAGCTAATAAATGGGAGCTGTCTGAATGGCTGCTTCATAATTCCTGCTTTGCTCTCTATAGCAGAAAGGAGCAGCATGTGGAATGAATGTGTCATTTTGGTTTTTGTATTTGAAGATAATTCAAATGGTCGTTGTCCTGCTCTGTGGGACACCTGTGCACCAGGTGACAGCAGGAGACCACCAAAATGGCAGAAATGTATCAGTCCAGTTGTAGCATGACTTCACCATCTCATCAAATATACTGTATCCAACAGGGAACTGCTTTACTGTGTATGTCCAACTCTGCATGCACAGGGCTCCTAAGCCACTTTTTCTTTTTGTCCAGTTGAACTTAAACAGTACTGTGCATAAGTCTTAGGCCACCATCAGATTTGTTGTTTCAGCAATGCTATAATGACCATAGTGTACAATTATTTCTTAATCACTTTATTGGAACATATGCTGAAAATATGGAGAAACACATATGCAGTTTGAAAATAACAAAACAACAAAAATGCTTGTATAATATCAGATATTTAGTGTGAGCTACATTTCCACTTGAACAATAACACAACCATGGCTCTTTAAAACCTGGAATGGAACCCTAATGTTATTGGTCAAACCTGTGTTTCTCCTACTATTTCATGGCAACAAATAGCTGCTGTGAAAAAGGTCTATTATACCTGGTTTACTCCAGACATGTTGGAGCATCACATACACATGTTGCACAAGTTCAACTCACTGACAGGTTGATCATATAGTAGAAGACTGACTTTTAGTCACAGCTTTTCAATCTGAACGCCAACGATCACAAAAGTGACAGAAAAACAAACAAAGATGGTGGAGGCCTAAGACTTATGCACAGGACTGTATACGTAATTCAACTGTGTTAACCCAACTTTGACAAATTTCATAACACACAATATCAGCTAAACTACTTGTATTTTAAAAGTTTTATTTGGACCAACACGGTCATTTTCTGTCATGTTTTCCTAACACTTGATGTAAACACATTCAGGTTGTGTGAGAGCTGCTCTGGGATTCTTCAGATAGCTTGACTTTGCGATGCCTTGATGTTTTAAAGTGGAGAGACAGTCTTATGCCACTATCTTGTGTTATCAGCTGTTATCTGTGCAGCCAACATTACCCTGCTGTGTCTGTGACTCATCACAGAAGAAATCACCAGGACCACAAATACTTTCACGCAAGTCCCTTGAAACGGAGCCAGAGACCACCAGGGTTCTTCAAGTGAGCAAACGTTGTGTGTTGACAGATTCAATTTTAAATGATTTAGCAAAAATGTGACGTGAAAAATAACTGGAATTCATTTATCAATTTTCTTATTTATTTAAAAAACAACAATGCCAATTATGTCAGTCTATCCATCTGCAATAGTCCTCATTCCACATCTATTTATATCCAGTAATAGCATTAATAGTGTATGTGGAGTGGCTGTGGTTCTGCGGTAGAGCAGTCCGGGGTTTGATTCCCGGCTCCTCTAGTCTACCCCCGATGTGTCCTCTGGTAAGACACTCAACCCCAAAATTGCTTAACATATCGAGCAGCTGGTACACAAGTTTAGTCCTGATCACTATCAACTAAGCAGACAGGAAACATCTGCTGTGGGATCCCCGAACCCAAACTGCTGAAGGAGAAAGGAAAATAAGAATAGTTTGATAACATGGTTGGCCACAGGATGTGTGACAAAATACTTGGTAAGGTCGGGTTCGGTCATGTTATTAGGGCCGGCCTGAGTTAGTGTCCCGTTCTATGTGTATTTTTAATTCACATCTCTGTGCAAATTGACCATCTTTTACACTGCACATGACTTTAAACAAGGAAAACAAGCAGTAGCCATGGTGTCAGATGGCAAGAGAGAGGGTAACACAAACTAAACGCAGCTTAACTGCATCGCGCTCATGTTTGAACAGCAACATGTGGGCTGCAGGCTGCCATGTACAGTAGCTCAACTGGCCCATTCAGACGATAAAGGCTGAAAAATGCCCAAACGAATGTTTCTCCCATAAACCAAAAACTCTTACCCTTTTTAACCTGATTTATAAACATCTAATCACTTGATTTTGGGCAAGCACAGAAACTCGGCGGGAAAAAAAAACCTTGCCTCCTCCTTGTGACCTTTGGCTCCACAACTGACGACCTCCACTCTGAGCATCGGCCGCCCCTCTTTTGTGACTGCGTCATGCCAGAAATGTGTTGGACAGAGCTTTTGTTGGAGTGGTTTGTCATGTCTCTGGCTTTTTGTTCCCTAACAGCGCCTCATCTGGACACTGTCCCTTTGACCTCAGCACTCTGTGGCAGTGAAAAGGAAGAGGCCGTAACTGTGGACGTGTTCCACAAATCATACCAGGCTAACCAAGTAACTGACTAAACATACTGATTTACTGAAGAGGGTTTATTGAATTTATGTGATATATATATATATACATGTATATATATAGAGAGAGATGCATTCCTTGGACCGAAGTGAAACTCATATCTGACTCTTTCATTTGAAGATTTTTTTCTGTTGGCAGTAGTAAATAAAAATTCAATAATATACATATGTATTGTCTTCTTCCCTGTCCCATAAGTCAGGTTCTCAAACAGATCATTTTTGTGATAGGATATGAAACGTTAACATGTCAACTTTGGCACGTGGATGTTTTCATGGGCCGTTTTTTTTTATTTCATAATAACTAATAACTTGTTCTGATAAAAGTCTTGGATGTGTCTGTCTTAGTTGTCGCTTATAAACTCCTTTGGTTCTATCAGCAAATATAATGAAAGTATTACAGGCTGGTGATTGCTTCCAATGAATATCTTTGATATCCTCAATTAAACAAGCAAATTACTTTTTTTATGTTTCTGAAATATCACCTTTGGCATGTACACTGTGTTTTAAAACTACTCTGAGATGAGATTCTTGCAGGGAGGACAACTGAAACTCGTGCTCCATAATGTAATTGAGCTCAACCTGTGTAGAACTTTCTAATGTGAAAGCGGTGGCCAAAATTGAACAGTCTGTTACTCCCTGAGCTCCGGCTGAACTTGTTGGGTGAGTTCAAATCAATACCTGCCTGCGGCCGCACAGTCCACACAGTGAAACAGGATCAGAGAGACACAGAGAGCAACGCAGTCAATAATATCACATTATAGTCTCTGTGTGTGAATGAAGGCGTTAGACTGTGGTTGACAGTGCCAAGTGAAATCATAATAGAGTTTTCTGAGGGCCAGACAGAGTGTGTTATTACAGACTATGATATGGAAAGTTATAAAAGGCCTGACTGTTCCAGGTGTGTGTTTACAGTGGTGAGGTTTTAAGTCTCTCTCTCTGTGTGTGTGTGTGTGTGTGTACTTGTCTTTCTATAGTTGTGAAGACAGTTGTGAGATATTGAGTCCCAGTCCTCACAACTTTAACGGAGTTAAGATGTGGTTTAAGAGGTTTGGATTAAAAGAGGACATTGAGTGGAAAACCAAATGTCTGATGTTTTTTGGTGTGTCCCCGTGTCCTTCCTGTATCTAAACATCACTAAAGTGTCACAATAAACACTTGAGCCACTTCTGACAAAGAAGGGCTTCTCTGTTTACCTGAGCTCCAGCAAGAGGTTTTGAAAAGTCCAGTTTTGTTACGTAACTAGGACCCATGACTAGCTCCCAGTCATGGGCGTGAACATTCAACCTGCAGAAGAAGAAGAAGAAAAAGAACCGAGGAGCAGTCAGTCAGCTGGTAGCTGGCAAATCACAAGAGACTCAGTGTTCTGGGGGGGCGGGCATCAGCTCAGAAACAGAGTGCCTGTTCAGAGGCTGGCAGAGAGCAGCAATAATCTGGCTTAATCTGAAGAGACTATGAGGTTTTTGACTACAAATATTATTTAATTTACCTAAGTTGACATCAGTAATCTGGATTTTTGGTTCAAAAAGATCATTCTATGTGACCTTTAAGGTTAGGAGAAGGATTCAGGTTAGAAATACATGTGTGAAGTAGAGGTCGATGCTGATTTTGTATCAGATTAAATTAGGTTAGAAAATTCTACTAATCTAGTGTAGGGGGTGGGCCCACGGTTGGTGTAGTGGTTAGCACTCGCCTTTGCAGCAAGAGGTCCCAGGCTCACAACCCAGCTGGAACAACTTCTTCCCCCCACCCTCAAAATTGCCCACCCCATGTCAGCTGGAGCTAAAGTGGTAGAAAATGAAAATGAGTGAGAGCGAGTAGTGTAGGGGATGGTGGTTACATGATTCTGATCATTTGGCCCATATGTTTTTCTATTTAATAAAATATAACATTTGAATAATAACAAATTATTCACAAAATTGCTTATCTTAATTGAACATATTAAACAACACTTCTGCATTTTGCATCATTGCCAAAGTTTTAAATAAAAAAAAAATCATTCTAAAACTATATAGAGAATACATGAAAAGTACATTTTGTTAAATAGATGTTTGAATAAAAACCTTTGAGTGCACTGAGGAGTTTATCGAGTTTTTGAGAACAATAATGTGGAACGTTACGTATGATTCATCAAATAATGATTGGCTGGAACACTTTTGGCTCACACAGATCTCCATGTGACAGCAAAGAGCATGTGCCAGTGTGTGTTTGAAAGAAGAGAACGACGCAGATACAGGACTGTAGCTGCCCTCAGCAGTGGCTGTCAATCAAACTCTAGAATAACAGAGTCTGATTTGTGCTTAATGACCAGTATAAGTGTCTCTCTGGCCTTGGCTCACTGTTCTTGAATCAAACACTCTCCCTGTCGCTGCAGGTCAAATTATATGCTTTTCCTTCTCTCTCCTGATTGATACTGTTGGTAAGAGTGGAACACATGAGGTCCACATTCTGAAATTACACAAAAACCTGGTGGTTTAAATGTTTAAAATGGAAAAACAATCAAAGAACTGTAATCATTTCTTGCTTTTGGAGACGGGACTTTGCTGGAAAATACAGTTCTTCAGCAAAAGCATCACAGATTTGTCTCAGCAGACAGATTTGCATGCAATTTGCTAAAATTAATCAGTGTGAATTACTATATGCTGTGATTGAGCCGTTCCATTTTCGTAGTCCATTTATAGGAGTGGATATTGTTTTAATTTGATCAACTCCAGTTCCAGCTCCGCTTCTGCTTGTCAGTGCTAGTTCTTATTATTTACATATTTCATTCCTATTTGGTAAACAAAGATTAGACAATAAAAATCGTATATATATATTTGCTGTATATACTGTGTCATGTCAACCAGAGCTGTGATAAAGTTAATATGTTGAACATGAAATATTTGAATATGAAAACATGTATGGAACATTCATTCAGTTCTCAACATTAGCTCAAGAGTTCTGTGTAAGGAAATCTGCATATGAGCATTATTCTGAAAGTACACGTGATCGTTTTTTTAAAGGTCAAGTCTGTCAGAAGCCTTGGTGGTAATTAGGTGTGGCATTCTGGGAAATTAATTTTGTCAGAGCCTTGTTGTCATTAGCTGTAGCCGCAGAAAAGGTGGATGACTGTGTTCTTCATGTCACTCACAGCAGCTGCGACTGGGACCGCAGAGTGTCAGGCCCTGGTTGTGGTCATTCATATGAAAATAGTTCAGATTCAGTCAGTGTTCTCCTTTGCTTTTAACTGTTGTGGAGCTGATTTCACTCCATCGAGCGTTTGATTGGTTTCAGTTAATTGATTATGGATGGATTTCACTGTCAGTCTGCTGCTGCTGGAACTCTTTTTAACTGATCGTTAACCTCTGACCTCAGTGCCTACTGCTAGAATAACTTGATATTATGATAGCCTCATTTTAGAAAAGTAATTATTCAATACCAGTACATGAAATAGTACTGGTATTATACAGTTTCTCATTTAGTTTTTCATTTTAATGGAACGCACATTGGTAATCAGAGCTCACAGTTAATTTGAGGATACAAATTACTCATTTGTGAGCTCAAACATTATAAAGATATAATAGTAGTGAATGAGTGAATGAGCAGTGGACCAAAGTACAGGTGTTACTGATCACATGATGATGGCTCAGTTCACCTGTCCAAATAGCTGGACCCAAAGCCTGACAAAGGAGAAAACTCGGATCAAACAAAGTAGTGGATCTTTAACAGACACTGTTTTGACAGCTTTTACAGTTCTATCAGTTTTAACAAAATAATTACTTACAGGTAAAGAGGAAAAGGAAAACAAGCATTACTAAAATGTTGTACAGTCAGTGAGGTAGTCCACAGAGTCTTCTTACCCCCCCTACGCACATCCACATGGTTTGACCCACACTGTAGGGACAATGTAGTGTATGTACACATATCCAGTGTCTTTTCATCTTTGTCCCTGTGTTGCTGTCTCACCTCACACCTCTCACATCACATCTCACTTGTCAGTCCCACGGCTTTATAAGAGTGTATCAGGTGCCACAGTCCCTCAGGCACCATAATTCCACTGCAGCCTCTGATTTGATATCAGACATAATCCAGACAGGGTCTGCCATCTTCACCACTGCATTAACCCTGTCACTCACTGTCTCACACACACACACACACACACACACATGAAATATGATCAAAATCGCAATATGGCCTACTGCATTCTTCGAATCGCAGGAGGCGCAATGTTTCTTAAAGCCACACTGTCAAATTACCATTTTAGATTAAATATTGTCCTGACCTATACACTGACTGAAGAGAACATCTTTGTTTTACACACATCTGCACACAATAATCATTTTAAATATGTTGGCATGTAAAAGTAGCCACTCCTTCTCATATCGCGAATCATATCGCAATTGCAATTTCTGTCAAAAATAATTGCAATTAGATATTTAAATGAAATTATTTATTAGACTCTGCCTTATTAGGACCAGGTTCTGGTCTGTATGAGGACTGCTGGTCCTGACAAGGCCAGTGTTTATTACAGAGTGTTCAGCCCACCCTCTTTTCTCTGCTCGTGTCTGGCTTCTCAAGCCTCAGTGAAGCGACTCGATAACAAGGGATGCGTTCCGAGACGCGGCCATCGCCTTTTCTCTCTGAGAACACAGAGAGAAAAACATCCTCTCTCTCTCTCGTCCTTTAACTGTCTTCACCACACATTCCTCCGTCCTTCCCCCGAGTGTGTTGTCTGAATGTTCAGCCCCATTTGTTGAGGCCTTTGTTGCCCCTGACCACCCCACATCACAATGCAGGCATTAAAGAGATTGGTGGGCTTGAGCTATTGAGTTGAATTAGACATGGTCAATGTAGCCTTTGCTGTACCAACCCCCCCCCCGAGCCCCAGAGTGGTAGAAGATGAATAGGATGGGAATATGGTGGCAATATGCAACCGTAGTGTGGTTGTCGGCGTTCATCACAATGTTGTAAAGTTGATTTGATTTGTTAGTTTGATTAAACGGAGACACATGTAAACACACACGCGTACTGTATGTGTTTTTGTTTTGGGAAAATGAGCTGATTCCAAGATAAATCTGCTTAATTTACATTAAGAATAGAAGGAATTGATCTTTCGGGAAACAGGTGTCGTATCCTTCTGTTGCATTTTATTTCAGTGTGTGTGAGAGTGTTCCTGTCAGCTGTTGGATGTGGAGATATTGGTATTCCTCTGCCATAAAAGCTAATGATGTGCATTTGGAGGATCACAGCAGGCTCTGCAGGAACAACACATCTCTCATTCACTTAAAGCTCTAGAGCGGCTTAACTTGAAATCCTGTTAAAAAATGCTTAACACTCATGTCTAATCGCTGCTAACGAATCGAAGAGAAAGTGGAAAACTCTGGGAACGTCGATGCAGAAATTACCAGTTACATTTATTTCTAAAAGCAACACACACAAACACACAGCAACTGTAGCTCAGCGGTAGAGTGAGTCGTCTGTCACCTTGAATTTGTTGTGGGTTCGATTCCCTGCTCTACATGCCTTAATTCTGGCAGCATGTGATAGAACATGTGCTACACATAGATGTGCTGGATGAATGTGTGAGTGAATGGCAAAACTGTAGTGTAAAGCAAAGCAGCTTTGAGTGGTATATGAATGTATGTAAATACACACACACTTCTGTCCCTTTGTTGGCTTGTTTTAAAATGACAGACATTACAATTGTTCTCTTATGTTGGCAAGTTCTTCCCAGAAGGTCGGAAGCAATTTAATCAGTGTCATAATGGATTTGGTTGAGATTGTGTTGAGGGAGTTAGCACAGGCTTGTAATTACAGGTGCTCCCTTTGCAGACTGGGTTGAAATGAGGTGGCAAACAGCCACAAAAAGTGCACTGCACACTGGAAACTTCTGGAGCATAACTGGCTCTAGAGTGGTGGAGGAGAGAAATGACAGAGCAGACTGCAAAGCAGAAAGGAGAGTTAAGCAGAGATGAGTGTTCAATGAATGAAATGAAATGAAATGAAATGGGGAGAAGTATTTTTCTGGCCTGGTGCAAGCCGCACAGACGCACCTGACATCTGACTGTCACATGGAAGAGGACCTGTTGTGGTCCTGGATTCCTTTCCATAGTTGAAGATGAACGTAACATTGGAGCCAAGGCATCCGAAATGACAGTTCTATGACTCACTGAAGTTATATACACTACATTCTTATGTAACTATTAGCTCATTTTAACACAGTTTTGCTCACATTTGTCGACTTCAAGCTTTTCTTTGTCCTCAACAATCCACTTCCTCACACTGTGTTGCATCCAGCTCCCACAGGGATACTGTGCCGAAATACATTCAACCTGGTTCCCGCTGCTTGACTACCAACTTGCTGCACGGTTGCCATAGATACATGCTGGCACTGGCAGAGACTTATGAGAGCCTGTGCTAAGGAAAGGTTAAGATTTACTGACTGCCATCTGGATAAAGAGTGGAATTTCTCTTTAAAGAGTGGAGCTTACCTTGTTTATCCAGGTTGAGCTTTCCAAAATTATCTTGGCACCAAGGAACAGTGGTGTTGTTTTAACCGAAAATGATTAGGTTGTTTACCAAGCCACTTCCTACTGAAGCATCATAGTGAGGTATCAACGCTTTGTGCGCCAACTGTAAATTTTCAAAATATAAAGTAATAATAATTAATTAACACCCAATATTATTTTAAAAGGTAAACCAGACATTTTCAAGATATATACTGCATGTTTGATAAAGGCATCAAAGTATCATGTTAAATCTATTGTATTTAATAAATCTTAAGTATTTGGTGATCCAAAATCTTTTGCATGACCCATCTGTGAGTCTCATTCACTGGGAACGACTGATATTTGACGATGAAAGCAGCAAAACCTTGCATTTAAGAAGGTTTGATGTCATATTGGTTGAGTTCATGATCTTTCATGTAAAGCTTTTCCTGTTGTATTCTCCTCTCAGATTGTGTTGTTTATAGAGTTGTTTTTAATTTCATTCTCCATCTTCATTCTCCTCCTCCTCTTCCCTCAGCCTGGCTCCTTAACTCTCCCTTGTGTTTTGGTGTCTTGTACAACTGAAAACATAAATATTGGAGCTCCAGTCTCTTACATGAGCAAACTGGGCACCAACACTTAACCTTTGTTCATGGCCAAAGATTTCTGTGCCCAGGACAAGAAGTATTTCACTCTCTCAGCAACTTTAGACAACACAGAACATTTTAAAACTACATTTTTACTGCAGAATATACATTATACTGACTAACTGTGTAAACTGTACCATGTTCATAAAAAATAGATATCTTGTTTTTCAAATCAATGTAAGTCTGTGATTGTTCATGTGGGACCAGAGTGGCACAGGTGGGGCAGCGTCTTAGCGCCCCCTGTTGATGAGCTGCCACTGTGGTGCACCTTGATGAATATCAGAATGACTGACTGACAAAACTGTGACTCAGTGAGGACCTTTTCTAACATAATCACTGACCTTGTCAGGACCAGTTGTCCTCATGGAGACCAAAACCTGGAACTAGTTAGGTTTAGAGCTAAAATTTGAATTGTGGTTGGGTTAAGGTTAATGTTAATTTATTATGGTTTAGGATCAGGGATAATGATTTGACTCAGCTCTCCAATTGAATGGAAGGTAATGTAAGTCCTTAAAAGGATAACTCTGTGTGAGTGTGTGTGTTTGTGTGAAAAGTTTCTTCACAGTTGTAGACCTTCTTGGTTCCTTGTTGACCAACACAGCAGGATGGGAAAT
Source organism: Brachirus orientalis (assembly GCA_016785285.1). Taxonomy (NCBI): domain Eukaryota; kingdom Metazoa; phylum Chordata; class Actinopteri; order Pleuronectiformes; family Soleidae; genus Brachirus; species Brachirus orientalis. The sequence continues at coordinate 3,267,301 of JAFBJR010000310.1, forward strand.
TGTGTGGAGTCTATCAGGCCTCTTTGGAGTGGCCCCAAGGAGACATGCATAATTTAAACACACACACACACACACACACACTCAAACAGTCCTGTTCGCTGGTTTCCAGTAGTGGATGTTGGCACACAGCATGAGTCAGTTCTGCCCACTCGCTGTGATCCCAGGATGGAATGTGACCAGCTGTCTATGGCTGGATTTGCCAGTTTTCAAAGCTGTGTGTGTGTAATTCAGTTTGCCTGAGCACATCACATAACTTTCTACAGAGTTTTTCGACATCCACAGACTAACCTCTCCTTGCTGCTGACTGTACAGGTCTCTTTGTGTGTGTCAGTGTCAGCATAACTCACCCACCAAAGTTGGAATTTGCCGCAGAGTCCTGGTCATTCGTCACGATCTCTAGCCCTTCCTGCTCTCAGTCCAGCTTTTAGGCTAATGAGAGGATTTGTAGAGTCAGCCTTTGACTTTCAGGACTCAGTGATTTAATGTGAATTAAGCTCCCGCCAACACAGGCCATGCAGATAATACAAATGGAGTATTTGGTTGTTTCTACGTAAAACTCACGCACTGTAAACATTGTTCTTAGATTCATGTTTCATGTCACTTTCTGCTGTCATTTATCTAATAACAGTGAATTTAAGAGAAACAGCTTAAAATGTAATCTGCTCAAAGTGTATTTTTCAGTAGAGGCCATTTTTGCTGTAATGGTTATGGAATAAACAGGACGTGAGGGGAACAAATGGTCCTAGTTTGATTAGCCTTAACATTCTGAACAACAGCAGATGTCCTGCTTCACTCAGGTTACAGCAGATGTCAGTGGTATAGAGCTTTTTGACATGTCACTCCAAAGGAAAAGTGTCAAAAATGTATATTTTTCTTCTTTCAGCTTCTTCCTTTAGGGGTCACCCCGGAAGATAATCAGCCTAAGTGTTGCCCTATCTCTTGTGTCTTCTTCTACTACACCAACTGTCCCCATGTCCTCCTTCACCACATCCATGAACCTTCTCTGTGGTCTTCCTCTTTTCCTGCTGCCTGTCAGTTCCATCTTCAACATCATTTGTCCAATATAATCACTGTCCATCCTCTGCATCTCAACCTTGACTCTCTCCTCAAAAGCCAAAGCTGAAGCCAGGACGGGACGAATACAATGACTAAAAGCAAGAACAATATAAATTGTACAATTTGATAGCATTATTTTGAAAGCAATTTATAGGGATGCTACTGTAGTAACAACCATTCACAGCTGCTGTCTTTACAGTTTTACAGTTTTATACACTGTCCGTGTCTTCAGCCTTCCAAATTGAAATGTGCTGTACTAGTTCAGTGTGCACCTGTTTATACTAATATCTCTTGCATTTCTGACCTAAACAATGTCAAAGTCAGCACTGCACACACTGGTGCTCTCAGTTCGTCACCTGCCAAGTGACGTGTTGGACAGTTATACAATTAACAGACAGACAGTCCAGTCCTTGCACGTACAGATAAATATGGACAGGAAAACTGGATTAGACTAAGCATTAAGTGACATAACATACTGTTTAATAAAGTGCAGAGACTATTGCATACTTTAATATACAGAATATACTGTAGTACTATGAGAGTACTATTGTCTACAGTGTCAAAAACTGGACTCACTCAAGAGGTGTAGCATCAGTTCTGTCCAGCAGACTGTGATCATGTCCACCTCTGCGTTTGACCTTTGTGACTTTGATAATCTGAACTTTGTTATGTAGACAGAGACTTTGATTGTCAAGTGTTTTTTTTTGCTGCTGACCTTAATTTGGATTCTAAGAAGTTGTTTACCTGGATGTTGGACAGGATTACTGTGTGTGAATGGGAGGTAACTAGTATGAAACAGGTGGGAACATAAGGAACTTTACCAAGAGCACACAGTGTAGAGTTTTTTGATCTTTAGAGCACGTAGAATATTTTAATTAGTTAGTAATTAGGTCAGAAAATGAGGTCACTTGAAACCTTTATAGCCACAATCACAGCATATTAATAAAGAGAAGGGAGGGATGTGAAGAAACAAAGATAGAGGAGGTTAGATAATGTCACCATGTAATTATTATATTTGACCACATACATCGTTCATATTTGTTTTCTAAATTACTTTAAAATTTACAATCATGCATACGTGAGTAGAGTATTAAAGCTCCAGAGGCCTGTTGAGATTGAAAACTTTTGTTCTATGAGTAGGACAGATGAGTCAGTCTGTACTACATGTGTATGACTGAATATTGATGTTACCTTTTACCTAATAGGCCTTGTTGTATATTTGATCAGAATTGATCAGGAATATCAGTTCTTTATATTGTTATTTAGTGAACAACAAATACTACCATAACTAAGTGACAGATGTATCACTAAAATCAGACATTCTGGGTTGTAGTTCATCTTCTGACTGCATTAAATCCCGTACAGAGCACCTGGATGTATTTTGTCAGAAGATTTGTCAGTGAGATTCTATGGACTCCACTGTATGTGCAGGCTATGTGCATTTGCCTAATTAGTTGCTATCTGTAGTGAGAGGGATAATTGATTTCAGGGCAATATGGTTGATTTGCAACTAAACCAAGCTAATAATTTGGTATTGATTGAAACATTAGCAAGGGAAACACTACAGAGAGATGTAACAGAGTTATGTAGATGTCTAAGTTATGAAGAAGGTTGATGTTCTCAGTTTTTAATCTTCTTTAGATGTCCCTCCACAGTGAGGCTTTATGTTATCTGGTCATTAATCAGGTGTACACATACTGAATTTATAATATGAAAAGCTTTTATTGACCGAATTGAAGAAAAGACAAATAAGAAAGGACTGCAGCCTCTTGATTATATTATATGTTGTAATATCAGACAAATAATATTACCAGTTGCAGCAGTAAGACACCACCCTGATGTGTACACTATGTAAAACAGAAATAAAATCACAAAGCAATGATTCACAGTTGCCTTTTGACCCTTATTGAATTTAGTGGCTCAGGTTTTGCATGACAGTTTCAACTTGCTTTTGCAGATGCAGCGATGCACTGTTTACTTAACGATATTACACCTCGCTCAGCGAACATCATAAGGAGTGCAGGACGCGAGATGATGAACTGCTGGTTTCAGCTTTGCATTGTGGACTCATATGTTATGACTGAAGGAGATTACATTTACTCTGGAAAGCATAGGGGTGTATGTATGTGTGTGTGTGTGTGTTCTGTGTCGGAACGACTCTGCGTCTCTTTTTGTCTGTTGGCTGCATTTACTTGCATGATGCATGATTTTGGAGGCCAGGCAATGACTGGATATCATTCTTGTGTTAATTTGAAGCACATGTGCACTGAAACTGTCTTTTGGGGAACAGGCATAGACATAGTTGTGCAAGCTCTTTTACAGCACTTTTCTGAGAGACACAAATCTGAAAAGTTAACTAACTTCTGCTTCAGTGATTTGAGGAATCTTCTGCCCCGTGGAACAGTCCGCTATTGGTTTCCCTTTTCCAATTTTAATCAACCATTAAATTAACCTCCCCAGGTTTAATTGCACAACTTAAATAATTAGCTCCAGGTTAGAGGTTAGCTACTGTATTTCTTTTAGACAGCTCATTGTTAAAGCTTCAGTTTTGTCTTTTCTAATCTCCTTTTTCTGTATTTATTTTACTCTGCTTTATATATTGTCTTAACAGCCACCCACCAGTTACCTAACATACTTGATTTCATCCATTTGTACAAATACAGTACAGTATGGGCTGGAGTTGGAGATGGGAGCCCTCGTGATTGTTTTATTTTTGAAAGGAAATTAATTGGATGTTACTAAGAGAGAGCACGTTTTATTTGAAGTATTCAGGTGCTGAAGTTGTCTCCTTTCTTCACCAGCTGTATCCCAGAGGCCCACCTTGGCAGTTAGAGGAGAGGTCATCACCATGACAGCGTCCTCGCAGGACTCCAAACCCTCGTCTATGGCTAGCCTCTTCCTACTCCTCCTTCTACCGACCGTTTTCACACAGACCTCAGTTCTGACAACCCCGAGCCCATTGGTGTTTGACCCACTAACCCAGACAGAGTGCACAAAGAAAGAACATCCAAAGGTTTCCATCCAAGGTAAGGCACTCTAGAATAAGAATAACAATCTGCTAAAAAACTGATAATGTCCTACGTACATTGAGCATCCTGTTGCACTGCTACATGTGCTTTGTCTGCCATGAACATGCTTTCTCGGGTGTTGACACTGTGGAATTGTAATTTCTCTAATTAGCCTGCTTTTTCTACAGCATGGAGTCCACTCGGTGGATATGTTCTGAGGTGGTGCCAGTGTACTGGTCACTCAGTTTACTCCATCTCTTGACGATATGGTAATAAGTGATAAATGAAGGGACAAAAACAGCCAGAGCTAATTTTTAAAGGTGATTTATTAAGCTTTTTAAATCACTTTTGTGTACAGTGAGTATAAGTGATGTGATTTCAAATTTGATTGCTGAATTGTTTCTTTATTTAATCTATAGGTTTGGTTTGTTCTCAATTTCCTATTATTTGATCTCACCTGGCCCTTGGCTTGGACACAGTTATTAATTTTTGCCCCTTCTGCAATTACGTTTGACACCCCGCTCTAAATTGTATGTAGGTGTGAATGCGAGAGTGAATGGTTTCCCCTAAAAAAGACTGGCTACCTGTCCAGAGACTTTCATGTGAAGGTTGAGAATGAATAGTACATTAAGCTTTTAAATCTTTTTCCCCTTTACTCTCTGAGGTAGGCATCTTTATATGGGAAATGGTCTGCAAAGTTAAAATACCTTGTCAGTAGTCTGGCCGTTACTTCTGCACTATTCTGATGTCACATTTACATACTGTAATACGTGACTAACAGAGACCAGCAGGGAAGGCTGTGTGACATTTCCTACAAATGTTAGAAGCGGTTGACCACTCATAACAGAGTGGACCACCTGGCTCACTCAGTTATGGCTGCAAAATAAATCTCTCTGTAATGACAAACAAATCGACCCATGGGCACAAATAAAGTGACTGGTCTTGAATCAAAGCAGACTGGCTTTTATTGAGACGGTGAACTCAAAGAAACAGGTGCAAAACCCATAGACCGTATAATAAATGGTCTACAGAAGTCAAAAGCAAACTCCTGTTTTCATTTGAAAGCTGTCAGTCACACAGTGTCCTGTATTTTTTGTCTATTTTCCTCTAAATTGGAACATCATTTCCAAAATCAACATCATGTTCTATTAAAGAAGAACTGAACATAACAATTGAAACTACTACCTCCTCAGAAAATGTTTACTGATGTTATAAATCAAGTGAGAGGTAGGCTCATTGTCTCATAGACTAATTCAAACGGAGTCCTCTTTGCGACCAGCTGTATTGCCCCCTGCTGGAGATTTAATAAATTATTACTTCCTGGTATGTGGTCTATGGCAAAAAACCACTAATTTCAGACAGATTTTGAGGAGACATGCATTTTTGGAACAGTACAGCATGTAAAGCCTTTCAAGTAGTAATCCAACTTAGAGGTATTGACCTTATCATAGGTATAGTACATCTTCTTTGTTAGTGACCTATATGACATTATCTCAAGGAAAATAACTACCTAATTTATATATCTGGAACTTTTTTGCAGTCTTTTGATGGTAAATCATTCTGTGTGCTTTCTCTCTCTCTATCTTCACAGTGACAAAGCAAACTTTTTTCCAAATACATTATCCCTGTGCCAAATAAACAAATAGATAATGAAATAAAAGTGAGAGGAGACAAGACAAGGAGAGAGACAGAAGATGAATGATGTGTGGAATTGTGGTGCTCACTATCTTGTCCATTCATCTGTACAATGGGCCAAGAAATAAGGTCTTTCTCATGGCATGAAATGAAACAGGACAGTTTGGGTCACAGCATCAGATAGATTTGGCAGAATGAAAGGTAAACATGCACAAAATTGCTGTGTTTACTTTTCAGTAGGGCTGTTTGTGTTCCCCCTGAACAGCACAGTGAATTGGACAGGAACATGCAAGCCAGAGGGTTTTGTTGTGGCTAGAATTATACTTGACACCCTCCAAACCATAGTTTGGACATTTTTACAGCAGTGGTACAGCATTGGGTCTGGTTCAGTGCTTTGGGTCAGCACACCCCTGTTGCCAGAATGAAGCTGGACATTAAGTGCTCTGTGCTCCCCCGCTCCCTCTGCTTCTGTCTGCTCTGTGAGCAGAAACAATATAAAGATATTTGTATTCTCCATGGCCACACGTTGGTGTAGTGGTTAGCACTCTTGCCTTTGTAGCAAGAAGACCTAGCTTTGCGACCCGGTCGGAACAAGGGCCTTTCTGCACGCAGTTTTTTCCAGGTTCTCCAGTTTCCTCCCACTGTCCAAAAAACATGCAGATTTGGGAATTAGTCCAATTGGACTGTAGGTGTGAACGCGAGAGTGGATGGTTGTTTGTCTCTATGTGTCCCTGTGATGGACTGGTGACCAATGTTCCCTCTAAGCTGCGCGCTTGCACAATCGTGCACTGCTCCCGTGTTGTCCGCGCACAGCAAATCTATGCAGTGCATAAAATAAATTTATAGATTTATAGATTAAAGCGATAGAAGATGAGTGAGTGAGTGTATTCTGCATCCTTTATCTAAATATGGGCTCTGTCAAGCAATACTATCAGACCTGACCGAGGGAGTGTTAGTATGTATACACTGGCAGTGCCAGCATTCATCCTGTCAATGCATTTTTTGACTAGAAGAATTCACTGAAACTTTTTGTAGGTTTTTTTCTGTTTGCTGCTGTCTCACTTTGCTTGCACAATGTTGCTGTTGCCTCCGCCTGCCTTGTAAAAATGAATCACTTCCTGTGTGCAGTGAGGGCTAAGCAACACAGATGTGTGTGAGAAGCTTGAGCATTGTGCCAACACATTTGATAATGGTTTGAATGTCACAAACATCTGTATATGTTTAAAAGTTACACACTACAGCGTTAAGTTTGAATAGGGCAGATCATTTCTACTGGAGTTTTAATCCCCAAAACCAATGAAACGGCTATTTTCGTTCTCCACAAAACTGGGCTGAGGTCACCTATGTGCTGCATTTTTCCTCTGTCCTCTTCTACCCACCAGGACTCCAGATGTCCAGATTAGGCTGGACTCCATTGAGGCTTCGATTCAAAGGCATGCCACTTGAGAATGGCTCTCATGGCAGAGAGCTGCAGGGCTGATGGCCTGTCAAAGCAGGCAGAGCTGGGCATTATGTGGAGGCAGCCATATAGAAAAGGCCTGCACAATGAAAGTGTCAGCATGAACCTGAGATTAGCCTCTGTGATTGATGAGCGTTTCATAGGGGCCTGTTGAAGCGATACCTCAGTCACCTGGAGGAGACCAAAGTTTTACTTTGGGCATGCAGAAGCCTGGACATATGTTTATGTTCTTTTTAGATACAGTATTTGGAACAATAATAACAAATTATTGTGTTTGTTATCTCAGCTAAGAAAGTTTTGTATGGCACTTAATAGCTGCGTGTGATGCACTGAGATTTAATCCTTGTAGTGTGTGAATGAGCAGGGATTAGCCATCCTCCAGTCCTTGAGCTGGTTGTTCACTGAAGCATGTTATCTGCATGAAAGCCCAGCTCCTTTTCCCCTTGAGCCTTCAGCAAAACTGCCCCAGATTTGACAAATGTTGGGACATATTTACTGACACATGTATCACTAGTGCACAGTTTACAGTTTAGTTGTGTCAACAAAAGGTTAAATCCAAATATTTTCAAGGCCTCATTATGACGTTACATCAAATTATTTTTTGTTATTTTCCAAATGGTCAAAAAGTCAAGTGTGTAAAACCATCAACCATCATGAAACGTCACCAAACAGTGGAATTACATCTCATAACTTTTTAAAAAAGTGTCTGTCAAGGACAGTAAGTAGATTATGTTATGCCATTATTGACTCTGCTTCCTTGGGCCAATTTTATTGTGTTCACTGTAAATTCCTTAAATGCCTCAGTGATGACAGACGGTTACAGCAGCACATGCAACTCTGACAGGTGCATAACAAAAGAATCAGCTGAACATAAGTGACCAGGTAATCTATGTGGACGGGCCACCCAAGTTGAGATTGCAAAGTCAAATACATGACAGTCCTGCAAGTTACAGTAAATGCATGTGACGGTAGATTTGTGGTGTTTCTATTCTTACTTGTTAAGTTACTGTCATTGTACAGACAGTAAAAGTAGAACTAGAACTTTTAAAACTAGAATTGTTGTCAGTTTTCTTCTTCTTCCTCTCTGTCGTGACTCTCCCTTGTGACAAGTTTCCAGCAGCATAAATGCAAAAGTTTATTTTTGAAATGAGAAAAGATTCACACCTCACTCACGTATCTCCCCATGTTTTTTGTTTACTCAGAGACAGAGAGAGAGAGACAGAGAGAGAGAAAGAGAAACAGAGAGAGAATCACCTGATATAATTATAACCTACAGGGTTCTCCACATACAGCTGCTAAAATACTTAGACAAAATTCAAAGATAGCCATGTGCCTCAGGCATTGTGTACGCTCTACTCTGTTAACGTGATTGTCAAAATTATAAACGTGACAGAACGCAGCCGTGACGCACACGCCACACATCCGCTGTGAACCAGGCCTTTGCTCTATGACAGCAGCACGGATCAGCCTAAGGATGAGAGGTAATAAATAATACATAATAAACACTGGGAAGTATAAAACAATTTGCAATAATAAAAATAGAAAAAATATTTACAGTATAAACAGCGTTTTAACCAGAAATATGTACAACATGGAAGTAAAGAGAGGTACTTTGTGTGGGGCCATGTGGTTGGTGTAATGGTTAGCACTCTTGCCTTTGCAGCAGGAAGGGCGTGGGTTTTCTCCAGGTTCTCCCGTTTCCTCTCATAGTCCAAAAACATGCAGATGTGGGGATTAAGCCAATTAGACTCTCTAAATTGTCCGTAGGTGTGAATGTAAGAGTGGATGGTTGTTTGTCCCTGTGATGGATTAAGGTGAATTAAGCATGATGTGATGAAAATAAATAGATGAAAACAATAGTGGCATCCATGAAAATATTAACCTCCGGTGCTTATGATTCCCTTCTCTGGAGTTATGTTTGTTCACTAATTATTGCTTATTAAACAATCTTCATTTGTTTGATCAAAGTTTTTGAGGTTATCTGCTAAACGCTCCACTATATTCACCAGCTTCACTCCGTGTCTGTGGTTTGGCGTTTTACAACTATTTTACAAAATAATGGCTGCCTGCTTCAGGTTACAAATTATGAAATGTTGATTTTGGCCCCCACAGATAGAAAACCTCAACAATACACTGCCTTGAGATGGGATGAGATGTAAACACGTTTACATTTGCCACGCCATCAACCTGCACAGCGTTGAATTTCCCCAATCTGCTCAAACACACGTGTGTATGATGTGGCAGCGTTGTGTGTCGGAGATGCCACAGATCAGTGCAAAAACACAGCGGTGGAATCACGTAACCTCTACCCACATGTACACGTACAAGCTTATGATTCAGATGAGTGATGATGGTGATATTGGCTCACGGCATGAGACCACAGGGCTGATAAGAGCGTGGCATGAGGGCAGTAACTGGAACACTCGCGATGTAGATATGAAGCCTGTTTTGGAAGCTATGAAGCCACATGTGCTTTTTGGTAAAAGACCCAGATAATCAGCTTTGAAGTAGAATAGAATAGAATAGAACTTTATTGTCCACCGAAGAGGAAATTTGCCTGCGGCTCACCAGCATAAAATCAAAAAAAAAAGGAGATATAAAGAAAATCATGAAAACAATAGACATTTAAAATAATATAAGAAATAGAAACAAGAGACAAGTGTAAGAGACAATGACAAACATTTCTGGGATTTACAGATTACTTTCAAGGGTCAACTTGAATTGTTAATGGAAATAGATACATTTTGCACATTTATGGCACTGCAATGCAGCAAAATCCATCAAACAAAGAAGAAGAAGAGTTGTATGATGGCTTCACAGCATCGGACGACTGTTCTACTCAAATCATTTCAATGTTCCTTCCTTTGCAAACCTTGTCTTTCCCACTTTTATGCCCTCTTGTATCCCCCTGCCTGTCTCTGTTCCCATGTCTACCCATCTAATCTCTCACCCTCTCACATCTGTTCTCTTCCTTCTCACTTTCCTACTTCATTTCCTCCTCATCTCCTGCTCACATCGGTCCTTTCTTTGTTTTATAAAAAGGGAGAGAACAGTATTGTGCACTTTGTAAATCTCTATCTCCTTCATCGTGAGGGTAATGGTGTTGTCACTGAGCCATTGTGTTGCCGTCAGAACGGCTCCTAAGCATCAGACAAGCAGTTCCTCATGTAAGACATGACTTTGCCATGAATTTTTACTCTTCTGTTTTTCATTATAAATTCTGCTCTTACTCTGTTTTCCGCCTCACTCATGATTGCAGTGGCGGCCCTAATTGGAGCTGTGCTGTCAGAGCTTTGGTGAGTTTGCAGCCGTCAGTCAGGCAGCTGAATGGAGCTGAGTTTAGCATGCGTCTGGGGCCAGTCTATCACCCACTGATGGCATGTCAGGATAACTGGCCCAAGAGACAGATCATGGGGATAGAAAACATTTAAAGGCTTTATTGCCTCGTTCACTGAAAAGTGTAAAGGTTGCAGAAATATTGGCCTCTTTGATAATTTGTTTCTCCTGTCACATGGATAGTAAAAGCTGTTGCACCTCAGTGTGTTAATGCTTAAGTAATTTCACATCTTTTTGTTTTATTTGGTTTGTTTATTTATTTCTATTTATTATTATTTATATTAATTATATATCAGTGCACAAATGCAAATTCCCTACATTATAAATACAGTACATGCCCTTAAAATGCAGCTCAGTCTTTCTTGCATGGAACACAAATACTTTTAACTGCGGATTAAATCACCTACCAGTTTTGACTTTGAGGCTCTTTGTCCAGGGTATAAATAAGTTCCTCAAGCTCAATTCTAAATGAATCTTTATTAAACTTTAGCAGTTTAAACTTAAATACAGTGTAAACAATAAACCTACAATAAAGGATTTTCCTTTTTTTTGCATCTGTCTTTTCAGACACTGTGAATCAACATGATCAAGCAACTGTTTCTGACTTAAAGTCTTAGAATCCCTAAAATCATTGAAAGCGACAAACTTGTCTTTTCATAAATTCTAAAAAGTAATAAAAATACTTGTATTGTATAAAAATACAAAAAGCCAATGGTCAGTCAGTAAAAAAGTGTTTAAATTTTCCTCATATTTTGGGCCAAAGAGGCAAAATGTTGATAAATTATGATTTAAAAATTCTGCAGAGTTAAGACTGATAAATGTCTTACAGTGTTATTAAAAGGTGACACAAGGTGATATACTGTTCATGACCGAGGGTTTTTCTTTTTTCTTTTTATTCACAAACATCAAGAGAAGATGTTTGAAAACATACAATAGGAAATTAGCTCCATCCACATTTTTATTTCGAGTTCACTTATCCTCACAGTGGTCGCTGTATGTCACGTTTGTAAAATCATCTGTGAAGCTGTTTTCCAAACGCACTTGTTGTACAGCGACTGTTTGTTTGAATAACAGGAAACTGTGCCTTGATCAGACAGATGAAGCCGGCAACGTAACTGATACCATCACTGGATGTTTGTGCTGATACCACGTATCACAATAAAGCTCTCATTTCAGTCACTTTTACAAGGGGACGCTGACAAATTGTCAGCAGTTTTGGATGGTATTACTCCATTTGTTTTGTGAGAGAGAGGCAGGCATCTTTAACGGACTCTGACTGAGAGGCTATTAGCCTCGTGGCCCCAGCTCCAGTCCTCCTATGGCTGCTCATTCCCCAACACATCCTGGCCCTTGAATCAAAACTGTCTGAAGCCCGTGGACCCCTGTATCTGAGTTAATTCAACCAGGACGAAGGGGATGGGAGGAAAGACAGGTGAAGGAATGAAAGGAGAAAGGAAGCTGTGCCGCACTGTGACACGGCAGCCTCTTTCAAACGATCACCTTCTGAAAGGCAACGACAGTCGGTACGTTTTCATACGCAGTTAAGTCGAGCCACGATGTCCAATTGGACCACCGTCCTTGTCCCAGTATACAAGCGCTAATGGGGAATTGATGTGTTGAATGAAGTGTGTCCACCTTCACCACATGAAGGGGGGGGGAGACATGCGGCCTTTCAGCCTGTTAGTATTCTCTTCACGCTGCCTCCCTGTCTTCTTTAGGATTTATTTTAAGATCCTGTTACTTACTTTTAAATGTCTCAACGGCCTGGAACCTGTGGACCTGACGGAGCTCTTAAAGCCACACACTCCAGGCAGAGCTCTGAAGGTCAGCTGACCAGCTGCTCATGGCGAAAAACCAGGGGAGACAGGGGAGTTTTTTTCTGTGGCAGCTCTAAAGCTGTGAAACAGCCTTCATTTACATGTGAGAGCTGCCCAGACCCTTGAGCAATGTAAAGAATTCTGGAGACTGTTGTCATGTACTTTACTGTCCAATGATTTCATTGTCTTCCTCTATGTCCTCTCACTCCCTCTCTCTTGTCTTCAACCTCTGATCTGTCCCCCACCTGTTCTAGTTTCCGTTGTTGTTGTTGTGTTATTTTGCTGTTGGTTCATGTTGTCTCGTCTCTTGTTGGCTTTATTTTAACATACTTGTACTCATACATACTCCTTCTCTCTCCCCCTTTTCTGTCCCCCCACCTCTCCTTTGTCTCCCATTTTCATTTCTCCACAACCGGTCGAGGCAGATGCTGCACATCTTTGAGTCTGACTCTGTTTCTTCCTGGAGTTTATTTTCTCTTCACTTTTGCTCAGCGTTTGCTCATTGTTTGAACTGTTAGACATCTTTATTTTCTTGCCTTACCAGGAAAGATGCCTTGTAATATCTGATTAGGTGTGATTGGTCTGTTCGGCACTTTGTGACATTTGTATACAATTAAAGTATATTATTCTTCAGTTGTCCCTCCTGGAGCCACCACCTTATCGCGGTGGAGTGGTTTGTGTGTCCCCTTGGAGCTCAGGTGTCAGGGCCTTTATGCCTCTGGTCCGGTTACCTAAGGTAAACAGATCCAAGGTGAAGGATCGGACAAAGAGTGGTTCACAGAGACCTTCTATGATGGAAAATAAAAGATGATGAGTTTTCCTACCATTCATGAACTTAAAAATTTGAAATCAATCTTTCCATCACTCCTAAAAATTGTATTCTGTATCTCGGCTTCCTCTAACATTTCCAGGTAGTATAGCCTGGGGTCAGAACTGTGGTGCAGGCCAGCTTGAGTCTGACTGTGGTCTTACATGCAGTTCAATCGCATTATCTGGGTGTTTGTTTTAGTCCGACTTCTCATTCTGATTTAGTACAATTTCAGTCGGACTCACATGTGTACATGTTATTCAAAAGTTGTTAATACAATATTTAGTTTTTTCCCAAAGTGGTGTAAATGTTTTGGGTTTATATTGAGAGTTAGAAAAGACTCTCAGGAGCAGGTTTGACTGAAAAGATGAGGATGAGGATGAACATATTTTGGTCAGACAAGGCTGAGGTGTGAAAGATGCTGAGTGAAATTTTGCTCCTTTGAAAGTCTCTGTGTGAAAGCTCTGTGGTGAAACGTGGAAATTTATGATGCTTCTGTTTTGTGCTCACAGTAAATAGATATTGTATGTAAATTTTGTGTAGGTTAGAATGGGTTCATTCCTGCGCCATTGTGCGGCTACAGTTGTTATTTTCACACTTCCTCCTCTCTTATTGCATTCACTAAATTTATTCAGAATGTACTTATAGTGTATGTGCCAACTGACACTGGAGGTGATTCTTCACTCACAGAATTATTTGCCACATAGTAAATAGCAGCACATCTTCACGCGACCTGTTTTGTTAACAATACTGGATCCACAAACTTGCCCTGCATATAACCACTTTTTAATATTCCCTTTTTTACTCAGTTTTATTCTTGTTAACACGACATTGTGTTTCTGTATAGCCCCCGAAGGAAGATGATAATAGACAGCTGCTCTTATACAGTATGTGTCATTCATAGCTCATTAAAGAGAGCAGTGCTTGAGGGGAGAAATCTAATAGATGCCTGATTATAATGCTAATGAGAAAAAAATAACATGCAGGGCATCGTTAGGTAAACATTTGTTCTAATATACTGAAAAGTGCAGAAAAGAAAGTTTTCTGAAATACACATCTGTGCTTCTTTCTTTGTTTGTGTCATTAACAGCCACATTGTTCTTCCAGGACTTCTTCTAAATGGAGCTCAAAGCCATCACCCTTGCTAACACACTCAAACACATTGTAATCCCACTCACCAAATCAATGCTTTTATTGGCACCAGTCCCCCCCCCCCCCCACCTTTTAATTTATTTCTGTCCCAGCATGACTTACTCTCTGGAGGCTTTTTGCAGCAGGTAAACAATATTCCTGTTGAGTAACTAAAAAAAGGGAGTGAATCATTTCCTTTCTTCTCAACATGCAGTCAAATAACTACAAAGTTTTTAACCATATTGTACTAATTGTGCCCTTAAAAGACTATTTCTACACCAGACAACAAAAACCAATAACTTTTATTTTATCTGTTATGGTCCATCTGTTTCTTCCTAGTTTTGATTTATTGTGAAGGTGTTTATCTGTTACATATCACAGTTTTAACCCCCCCCCCCCCCATTCAACTCTTAATGCTGTTCCATTCACGTGTTCTTGGACTTTTATGCAGACTTTTATGCTTTAAAGGCCCCAAAACACAGACACACAGCAAAGCTTGAAGAAGCTTTTTTGACATAAGCATCCTGACAAATCCGTCATGAAACTTTTCATAGACGCTTCTTGGCATTTTCAGCCATAATCCAACTATTCCCACAATCCAGGATAGTCGTGGCTGACATGAAAACAAAACTCAGCTATAGTGAAAAACAAACACGGTGTTGTCCAGCTTTAAATGGTGAATGTATATGTTGTGTTTGTCTTTCTTCCTTCATTCCTCTCTGTAGAGGCTAAGCCAAGTACTTGAAGCCCCTGCTGCTAGATGAGCACCTATTTGACGTGCTTAGCTTTAGCCACTGAGTACGTGTCTATGGAAATAAACAGGCTTAACGTCTTATATGTCGGTGTATTTATTGCAGCTCATCAAGATACTCCAATAATCCAGTGCATGCAGTTAAATTAATCCACAATACACAAGCGACAGTGCAACAAAGCATCGTAAGCGAAGCATACGCGTAATTGGTCAAAAAACTGTGTGCTCCCCTCCGTCAAGCAACACCTGTTACCTGAACGGCAGTTCCCACCTATACTGGCATGACCCCCAGTTACATCATTATGCCACCTAGTGGACACATGAACCTAAAGAATGAAGAGGCCAAATGGCTCCCACACTTTCTTTCTTTGTCTCTCTGTGTGTTTCCCTGCTTTGACTGCTCTTATCAGATCAAGGTCATGGTGCCACTTCACTTTGTCCACATGCTGGTTGTGTTGGGGAAAAAGGAGATATGAAGGTTTTGATTTATATCTTTGTGAGACGAGTGTCTCAGCCTCTCTCCTCCTTCCTCTGGCAGCCACGGGCTAACGCATTAATCCGTCGACCCAGCATTAGTGAGGGGGGGGGGGGGAACGCAATAATCGTTCATCAAGTCCAGCTTGGGGCCCACGAGTCGACCGTGATGGAGGGGGGCTTTCATATTCATCCCGGCTTTATTGTCCCTTTTTACCTCACTAACCAACTAGACAGTTATAAGGGCAGAAAGTGAGCAGATCATTTAAAAGCACTTGTAGACAGAGGGATAAATGTCAGTCAATGAAAGACCCCCTCACTGTTAGAGAGGCCTCTCTAAGAGAATAAACAACAGCATGTGTCACCGTGAGCTCTTTTGCATGCTACTGAATGCTTTTGAAGAGATATTCACGTTGATGCACGTGATGTTCAAATTTCAAGTGATTTATGCTCCACAATAAACTCTCTGAACTGAACTAACAGCTCTTGTTTTCGCTCTGAGCCGGAGTGAAAATGCTTCTGTGTGAATAATTCTCTTCTTATCTATTTCACCACTGCGTTTTCTTAGTTTATGAATCATGTCAAGTCCTCTGTTTTCACGGCCCTATTTTATGTGGACAATAAGTCAGCTTTTAATAGCCTGCCTTTTCTCCAAATGACATCATTTTCTTTTTCTGGATGTTTTCCAGGTTATAGTTAGTATGTAATGTAGGAGGCAGGTCTCGTTGGCTTTGATGGGCGCTGTATTTTACCACTGCAGGCTGCACAAAGATCAGCTTCGGGTTTCCTTGTAGTTTTTATGGGCAAAATTCCCATCTCTGTTTTTGCCGGTACATTTCTCTAGTTGAAGAATCACTCCACGTCTCCACACTTTCACCTCCAGTCGTATGGTAATATGATCTGACTTTGGAAGCTTTCAGGCTGTGCCTGTTTGTCAATTAATGTTTCCAATTTCATGGCATTACTCTACACAGTTTAGTTTGTATAATGTATTATATAATCAGATGATGTTTGCACTTTTCAGTGCTCATTTTTATCATGTGTTTGTATTTTTATGTAGTGGTAGTGTTTCATTTAAAAAGAATTCCATTGTGCTCTCAGATCTATTAGAACCTCTGAGCAAGCCTGATTCTTCATGTCGTCTTCTGGTTTATTTATTCTGAGGCTAAAGATGGTTTGCAGGTTGCACTGCAGTTTCCCCTCCACTTGTCCAGGTTTGGCTTCTGCAGCCATTAATCAGAGGGCGACGTACAGAAGGCCCGTCTCACCTCCTTTCACCAGCTTTGCATGGTTCCTAAACCCCTTAGATGAACGGCTAATATACAGTATACCGTATGCACACACAGTACATGAGATGGTGTATTGCAGAACTGTTGTGGTGTTTATTATGTAATTTATTGTGTTTGTTGATATAATCAGTGATTTAATTTTATGTGGTTTACAGTTTCTTATTAATATTTAAAGGTTACATAACTTCTCTGTGCCAGCTGGTTGATTAAAAGTCACTGTAGCTCTCTGTTCATATTACACTTGTTATGGTCAAAGTGAAATCATGAATCGCTGTTGATATAATTAATTATGCATCACTTTGTTGCTGCAGGGGGTGTATATGTTGGTATGACTCTTTCTTTTCTCAGCTTCTGAGCACCAACAGTAAATATGATTATAACATGATTAAACATGTGATTATGTTCAGCTTTTTTTTTTTTCTCAGTTTATATTCATATGGTGCATAATCCATGTATAGCTGTGAAAAATGTGGCATAATAAGATGCAATTTTGTTAAATTCCAGCCAGTAGATTTTGACAGGCAGGAACTGTATTGAAGTCTAATGAAAACACATTTATAAATAATATATACATATACTGTATGTAGATATACGAGTATTCTGTTTATATAAAAGGTAAACTTCTGGTTATGGCAGTTTAGTGAAATCACAAGTCTTTTATGCTTTCTCACTGACTAAAAGTCAAAATAATCTATAAAAAGAGAAGCTCCAGTTGAAATGACAGAGTGAAACTTTCCTGAATCTCCTGATTCTCACTGTCGACAGCTTTACTCTGGAGCTTCCCACAACGACACGATGAGCTACTCCACTGACCTAAACCCTGGAGGTTTGGGTTCAGAGCCATTCAAGAGATTAACTTAAACACTGTACTGATGTATTGTGTCCAAAGCTTCAGCCAGAGGAAACAGACTGTTCACTGTGCACGTGCCGTCGGTGGCAGCTGATAATGCTCCATTATTGAAACTGTTATATAATTGATTAAAAACTTGCTGCTCTGTTGGTCTTTCTAAGATGGAGTTTCTCTCTTTAGCAAAAGGCGTAAACTAAAAACTAACCTAAGAGCAGTTCACAGTGTGTTTACACTGATGTGAGAAACGTTAATGAGTCACACTGCTGGCTCTGGTGGACATTATATTTTATTATACATTTAGTCGATTATCCTGCAGCTGGAAATCATGTACAATTAAATGATATTGGTATTGACTTATAATCAGCATTTGGTAACAGTTTACATTGTAGCACAGTAATTATATTATTATTTTGTAATAGGGAAGTGATACTATGATAATGCCATGATAACAAATTAGTAATAATATAGTAATGTGTGTTTGGGGGGGGTGAATGAGGGTAATTATCAGTTCTGATTCCAAAACATTTTAATGTGAACATGTCTGTATAGATTCTCTGTCAATTAGGTCATGGTATCCAAAAGTGTAGCAAAAAAAGGCAACAGGACTCAGTTGAAATTCTTGAAGAAGTTTCGCCTCTCATCCAAGAGGCTTCTTCAGTGCAGAAGATTTTTTTTTTTTTTTTTGCTACACTTTTGGATTTTAATGTGAAGGCACTACACTGATGTCTAAGCTTGGTACCATTATCTGCATTTTTCTTTGAAAATAACGTATTATATTATATCCATGTTAAAAACTATTATATTGTTATTACCAAACTGAAACTAGCATAAGGAATGAGACGGTATTACTATAATTAGAAAACTATTACCATACTATTATCATGTTGTGAATAGATTTCAACAAAACCTGGAGTAAAGTTCAGTCAGAGAGAATCCACATCTGGAAAAAGCTGATTACGGCAGATAGTTGTTATTTTCCTGATGTTCCTGATGTGTCAGCACCAACACCTTTACTCATCAAGGTTCTGTGTGTCTCTGTGTGTGTGTGTGTGTGTGTGTGTGTGTGTGTGTTAAAGGAAGAACAACATACTATAGTCTGTCACTCAAACCTCTGGTTTTGTTGCCAGGGGACGCAGCCATATGGACCTGGTAATCTTCAAGTCCATCCTTTTTTCCCTGCTGTTTGCACTTTGACGTAGTCCTGCACCGGAAGCCAAGTCAACATTAATCAAAACTATTTTTAATTGTTTTAAAATGAATTCTTAAGGTTTTAATTGTTTGACATCTGTTTCCATAATGAGCGCAGTCATCAGCAGTGTGTGGCTCTTTTTTAAATCACACTAGTCTCCTTTTGGGGCGGTTGGTTTACTTGTTATGTTGTTGTAATTAAACCACAACAATAAAGTTAACAGGTTCACTATGTTGCATTAAGATTCACAGATGTGCAAGGGTGTTAAAGTCCTCTTTTACAGCCACTTCTTTTTGCCTTAAAGGTTTTGTGGCAATAGCTATTTAACGCAGCTTTTCAAATTGGTTAAGGGAGTCTGAATTCCCAGTGGCTGCTGTGATTCTGTGTACAACATGGGAAATAGGGTAAATCTCTTTACGCTGCACAAACCTCCCATGTGGTGAGATCTGTTTAAAAGTCTGCACTCTGGGTCACACTGAGATTTCAGAGAAAATGCTCCCTTTCCTGCAGTTTTCAATGTGACATATAAAGCCTTGTCAGATTTGTGGAAGCCAGTTTCAAACTGTGCGCAGGACTCAGTCTTGTACGTCACACAGAGCCGCGTTTGTCCGAGTGTCAGCTCGTATCAGGATCGTTGTGCCTGATGTGGCCTGGACACTTTTGTCCCTCTCTGCAGGAGACAGTCCCAGTGGGTGAGGGACGTTTTCCTTGCACAAGTCACAGGATTTTGTTTTATGACAACTGGAACTTCATTAACATATTAGTCACTTGAAAAAGAAATGGATTAACTGATTATTTATTTCAAATAAATATCAAATGGTAAAAAAAAAGCCAACATTTACAAAGCTTATTTTATTTTGCAAATATAGAAACTACACCTTAGCGCTGGGCTAAATTATAGATTTTTAGAGTCGTATCAACCTGCATTTGAAAGATTTTGTTTATCGATGCACAAAATCCATTGATTGATCTATTAGGATGTGTCACTTCATGTGACTGTGAGTTTTCAGCTGAGCGACCACCGCAGCTAACAGTCGAGCTAACAGTCGAATAACCACAGCTATTTTTTACTTTGCCATCGATGGTGTAATCAGAAATACTCCCACATGCTGCTTTTCAGATGCTTAATTCTTGTGACTGACACGTCACCAGCACCCTCTGCTGGACACCCTCGTAATTGCTTCAGATTGTCTGCTGCATTACTAGGCTGTAAGGGTTCACTTTTTAATTATCACCAATGACTGTACTGTAGACTTTGTGGTCATGGCAAATAAACAGATTGGGCTCAATATTTAATGTAAACATTAATATTTCAATAATGCAGTGAGTTAGAGAGATCCAAAGCTTGCCCAATTTGCAGCATTATTGGATGGACACGGAAATGTAAATGAATTAATATTGACTCAAATTAAATCAAATGAGGACCTTGTGAATAAGAAGCTAATCAAGTCGGGAAATCGGTGACAATACCCAGCCCTGCTACATGCTGTTTCTTTTTTAGTACTGTCTGTAAATGTCACTGCTTTTATGTGATCCTACTAAACTTTTCTTTCTTTCTTTCTTTCTTTCTTTCTTTCTTTCTTTCTTTCTTTCTCTTTCTCTCAGCTCTCAGCCCATGGATATCCACTTTCTCGCACCCGGGTGTGAGAGACTTCTCCCAGCTCACCCTTGACCTGACCAGGAATGAGCTTATTGTGGGTGCCAGGTAAGAAACTGTAAATCCACTCGGCTTTTCACCCCACCGAGCACATTACCGAGAACATGATACCCTTTGTTACTCACTCATACATTTTAGATAATGACGGTGCTTAAGTGCTCTGCTGAGCAGTAGTTGGACTATAGTCGTGCTTTGCATTTGGCAGACTGGATGAATTTGGAAGAAATATGTCACGCCACATGAGTGTCACGCCACATGTGTCGTTACTAACATGAGACACAAAAACCACTCAGACTTAAGTAAAATCACTGACTTCCAATGGATCGTTACCTTATCACTTCAAATCAGTTTTGCTCTAAGTTGACAGCAGCTAATATTCGCTTTAGACTTTTCTGGATACATTTCTGTCATATTGTGTAAACACACAAAAATGTCTCTTTTGTCTCTCTTTATTCCAGAAACTACCTGTTCAGACTGGACCTCAGTAACATGTCACTGATACAGGTATGCGCATTAAATCACTTATTCCCTTTGTTTCTTTCAGCTGAGCAGACATATTTTCAGTTTTTACCTTATTTTATATGGAAATTATCCCTCCTTCTATGAAACCAGCAGCTTGATTTTATTTTCAAACTTGTTGTTAATTGTTAAGCGTGCATTAGAAGAAGACCCTCTTGAATGTTGTAGTGAAAGTGAGAGATTGATTGTTAGAGATTCTGTTATTCAGGACAGTCTGTGTCTGACGGTCATGTTTTTCTCCGGCTGGACTGTGGTGATCAACATCTGTAGCAGCTTAAAAGGAGAATCTGTCACATGCAGATGTTTTGACAAAAACAGTCCAGTTGTTCATGTGTTTTGAGACGTGGGAACATTGTGTGAGGTTTTCCACTCTGTGATTCCAGAGGATGGAGGCATGTTTGCCTGATTGAGCCATTTTGAAACTGTGTCTTGTTATCTTATATTACACTCTGCCTTACAAATGTTTATTACACCTAAAATTAAGTTTTAAAGGCTGCTGCTCTTGTAGCATGGAATGCAATTCAAAGAAACAGCTGCACTCTGAAATGCTGACAGTAATAACATTTTATCACTGGTGAAAACAACATTTTGTATTTTCTCTGCTGCAAACAACACACTTACACAATGTGGAAGGCAGCTTCTATTTTAATGCATCAATGAGCAATAAAGCTTGTGTGTGTTTACGTCTGTAGTAGGATGTGAGGGCAAATTTTCACTCAAACCTATTTTTGTGAGGACATTATGGCCGATCCTTGCAACTTTAAAGGACCTTTTGAGGGTTGAGACTTGGTTTAACCTGTTGAAAAACGCCTAAAAAGTAACTAAAGTAAAACTAAAGTAAATGAAAAATTACTCCACAATATTAAGGTTCATATACATGTTCTTGGTGTCTAAGGACATCGAGGGACCTCAGAGAAATATTGTATCTCTTACTTTACCTGAGTAAATTAGAGTAAACCAAAGCAAAACAGTGAAATTTCTATCCTCACCTGTTATTTTTTATTTTTTATTACTGAGGATAACCCCATGCTAACAATGATTCCATCCACACAGAGGCCATTCATCCTCTTCAGCAATTCCTTGACCACAGATGTACTAAATTTGATAGAATTTGCGAAGACTCCACAAACGTTTTACACCAGGTGGACACTCAACCTGGCACAAAAGTGTGCCAAATGGGTTATTTTCCACTTTCAATGGAAATTGCTTGAAACTGAAAATGTGCGTGTGTGAGTGAGAGTGAGCCACAAAATATATTTGTTGCATTGTAATATAGTCAGGATTTCTAGAAGCCATAAACATCATGGGTTAATCACAGAAATCTAATATGGCAAGCCTCTTTTTTGTTGTTATTATTGAAATAATCGTTGGTAGCAGCAGGTGACGACTTCTTTCATCTCATTTTCAAAATATTTTAAAAAGGTAACTGTCTTCACAACTGTCCTGGCTGTTTGTGACTTTGCACTTAAACTTGTAATTCAATGGTAAATGGTTTATGCTTTTCTAGTGCTTTTGTAGTGTTGACGACCACTCAATGCTGCTTTACACTACAGTTTTTTGCCATTCACGTGTTCACAACCATTCACTCACACTCACTCATCTGTCATAACCATTCACACACTACAATGTGGGGTTGCACATTGCTGTTTTGAAATTCAATTTGTACCCAGAAACGGTGCATGCTGTATATTTTAACAGTGGAAAATATTTGACGCTGCTGTTGACTGATTTAATTGCCAGCTGTGAAGCAAAAGCTTCCTGCTGTGACAGATATCACATGTCACAATTCTTCCTTTTGATTCTCTCTCAAAACTCAAGTCTGTCAGTGATGCGCCACCGTGATCCTCCAACTTTTAAGCTCTTAGATTCATATAAAAAAGAAAACTAATTCCCAGATATGCCCAAAGCAGTACAGCAGCGCATTAACTGCCACTCCAGTAAAAATAAAAATCGGATCAGTATCACAATTCAGATATATTTTGTGTTTTAATGTCATCATTTTTTGGTAAAAGTATATTTTGATTATTGTGAAAACCAGGGGGTTGAGGAACTTGAGCAAAACCATTTTTGGATCCAGTTGAGATGCTGAAACTTCCATCCATGGAACCTCCCGTGATGACCGACTTGATCAATAAAAAAAGATGCGACCTCCAGCAGTTCAGACGCGACCATTTAAAAATCCTTTGATGTGTCTGCACACTTATCATAATAATTACAGTAGAATCTCTCCTTGTCTAAAAAGGGTCATTTAATCTTTTATCTCCAGGCAGGGTTGAATCATGTTATGAAATGTACAATTCATTTTTTTTCATTACAATGTGAACCATACCTTTTACAATTAACTTCATATTTCATTTTTGCTGGAGTGACTGTATTACGAGGTTGTACTAATAGTATTATTTATTTGCATGATAGTTAAGATTACCTGCAGGAAACTGCATATGCTGAAGTAAGATGTTCTTTGTCTGCGTGTGTTCCATGAAAGGCCTTTGGTATTGGGATTATTTTACGGGACACTAGCTTTGGTAGAGCCTGGAGCTTGAGCTTCAGGGCATATACAGTAGGTTACCTTCTGGTTGCATCAGTCATATTAAAAGACAAAGCCTCAGTTCTCCATAGGACCATGTAACATATACTGGTGCATCACCTGTCAGTGAAGAAAGAAAGGCAATCCTCCTATAACCCAGAGATCAATGCACAGTTTCCTGTAGCATACTGTATATACAGTGTGTTACAGTTGTTTTCTTTTTCATTTTAAATTGAATATTCACTGCTACCACTGGAAATGAATTGACCATACTTGTAGTACTGTTTCAACATGTTTATAGACAACTAGGCAAACATGGATGGATATTGTAAATTTCTTGCTGCATCTGATTTTGGCTTTATAAAATACTGTGCCTTCAAAATAAATGAATAAAAACTGAATAAAATGTACTCAAGGACTAGGAGGTCAGTCAACTCGGTGCTGTATTCATCCTCACTTTATTTAACAGGAAAACACATTTCTGTGCTGCTGTGATTGAGACATCATCGTCGTCATCATCATCATCATTAGCCCTATCTCTTCAGAGGCTTGTGTGACCGTTCTTTTAATTTTCTAATTCCATTTAAAGTAACCAGGAGCAGCATGAGAAGCAACAGTTTCATTCTAATGTAAAGGACGAGAGTCTGCTTTATTTTACACAACATTTCCCCACGGAATGAAAGCTTACCAGGCTTGACTGTGTCTCCTTTCACGGCGGCACAAGTGAATGACATGATGTGTACAGCTGCCACCCGAGTGTCACTGCCGCTATCAATGCAGCCTTTGTCTCCGTGTCCTAGTTGTCTCGTTTTTGGAGTCAAGAAGTTGACTTATGAGGGTTTTCATTTGTTTTCGCCCTGGTTGTGTTTTTCCCCTGCGTCTCCATGAAACCATTCTCTTAGCCCTAAAAAAAACAAAACAAAACAAAACACATCTGCTATTTCTACATCCTTGTGTCATGTAAGGAGCACATGCACACACACACGTACACACACACAAATACACAAACATGCTACACAAATGTGTCTTTCTCCCTCACACGCACATACACATGTTTGTGCTTCTATCAGAGTGAGGACCCTCATAGACATAATACATTCTCTAGCCCCTTACCCTAACCTTAATCATCACAAGTAGATGTCTAACCCTAACCTTAACCTAAACCCAATTCTTACCCTAACCCTAACCTAAACCCAATTCTAACCCTAACCCTAAAACCAGGTCTTAACCCTGAAAAAGCCCTTTTAAGGGGTGAAAAAAAGAAAAGTGAGGACCAGCCAAAAGTCCTCACTTTGTAGGGTTTATACAGTTTTTGGTCCTCACTCTGCAGCAAGTACAAGAAAACACACACACAAATACACAAACATGCTACACAAATGTGTCTTTCTCCCTCACACACACACGCACACACACATCCTCAGCTTTGTGTGAGCTTGGAGGACAAATGAGGTAGATCGTACAATACTCTGGCCAATGTGGAGGTGTCATCCACAATACCAAGGCTGAAATCAATGTGAACATTATACAAACGGCCCAGTGAAGGCGCGCGGAGGGTCTGTACCCTCATGCTCATTTGCCAGTAAAGAAAAGCTGTCCAAAAAGACAAGGAGGGCGGCATCTTAAAATACTTTAGTTTTATAATCGAATGGAAAACAAACCCAAATCTCCCACTTGCCAATCTGAGCCACTGCTTCTACAGCATCAAAGGCGCAAACGCCTGAGGCTGAGATCTGATTTAAATATAGTATTTTATATGATACTGTGTGTATGTATGTATATATATATATATATATATATATACATACATATATTATATATTTATATGTTGCTTAAATACCCAAACCACCTGTCAGAGACCAACAGATCTGTTTCCTCGTCTTCTCTCCTTTGTAGTGCTCAGTTTTCTTTATCAAAAAGTTAAAATACGTGGGGACCAGCTAAATATAGTCCATGGACCTCTCCTGTGTTAGAATCAATCGATTCATTTGTTTTGTTCTGTTCAAGGCAAAAGTTAAAATGGCAAATCATGAAAGCATCTTTATTTGTGCCATGAAATAAATGCACAGCAATTCTTGTCCTCATTTTAGCCTTGGAGTTTTGTATGTTTGTTCATTTCTTTACAAAACATGACCTACTTATACAAGCACTATGTATGAAGTTCATTTTCTAGCTCAGTAAACACCAGTCTGCTACAGGCTCTGGGTTTTGTGAGTTTTGTTCAGTAAATTTCCGGGTCCAGCAATAAGGATTCATACAGTGCATCACAAGTGAACAGATGAATGGTGGAGATTTCAAGCTTCAAATTTAAAAAGCTGTTGATTTGGTAACTATAATGATTCAGTACGCTCCCATTTCAGCTTTGTGATGAATAAGATGAATAAGTGTTTGCTTACATACTGAATATTCACTGTATATTCAAATATGCTGTCTCCTGTTAACACATAACATTAATCAGTGAGGCATTTTCTCGACAGAGCGGTCGATGTAGAGAGACCTTCATCTTTGCTCTGCAACTTTTTCCAAACCCCTCACTGCTTTAATCAACTCCGTCGCCACTCGAGCGTCTGCCTGCTTTAATTCAATAGTTACTGAGAAGAAGATATCTGATCCCATCAGTCCCCAGTCTCCCTGTGCACGCTCTGCAGGGATCATATTCTGGAAGAAGTGATGGGTTCAGTGATTTACAAAAGCCTGACATTGACTGATGTGCTGTGTAAGTTAATTTTCCAAGATTGATCAGTAAGATTCTGAAACTTTACTGTACTTTGACTGGAATCAGCAATGTACTTTGTATTCAGAGATGCCATTATTAAGGCTACGACAATTAATTTTTTTTTTTTTTTTAAATCGACTACTAAATAATCAACAACTATTTTAGTAATTGATTACTTGGAGGTTTGTGTAGTTTTCTGGTTATATGATTTATATGATTATATGATTTCAGCTTTTTAAATATGAATATATTCTAGTTTTCTCTTCCTTTATTACACTGTGGACAAAAAAGTGATAGACATTTCTTCCACACTTCTATGCATTTTGTGGATGAAACAAAAATATAATTGACAGATTAGTCCATGATGAGAATAATTGTTAGTTGTAAAGTAGCCCTGGTCACTATATTTACTATTTTCCTGTTAATGAAATATTCTGAAAGCTCATTCCAAGTTATAATGCTTGAAGCTTTTCTTCAGGCTTTACCTGCTGTTTTCTACCTTATTGTTGTACTTTGTAGATTCCTGTAAAGTCCTCAAACACCATCAAAGGAGGGACAAGGTGAAGTGAATTTTATTGTCAGTCACCTCGACAACAGAACACTCAGGACTTAAACTACTTAAATGCCAAACATACTGTGTACTTGACTTCTAAAGTCAAGGATACGACCTCATTAGATGGCGGCGTCAACTGCTGGTGTGAAAGTAAACTGCAGCAGCTCCTGAAAAACCAAGTCCACCTGTAAAGAGATGGAGGCAGCTCTGTGGAACACAAAGAATGACTGGGTTTACCCCACAGTAATAAGGTTGTCCAATGAGTGCGGGTGGGTTAGAGTTGCACTTTAGAAAAGGTCTTGCTGAGTGATTGAAAATAAAACCAAAGAGGGTGGCCTATTCACAGTGCTGCATTTCCCGCTCCTGTCCATTCATCTATTGACACTGGTGGGCTTTTGCTTTCCAAAATAATGGACATAGTTTTCCAATTTGAGAAGTGAAGCCAAGGATGGGTGTAGAAGTTAGCCACCAGGGGGCGACTCTGTTTGAATGGCAATCAAACCAAAGTACTACATCCATTTTGAACAACTGTCAGCATCACCATCCTCACCACTTTGTTCGTTTATGTGTGTAGGCGTGCGTTGATTCCTTGTGTGTCAGCTGCTGGTATATCCATGACGGCACCAAATGGGTTGGCCCAGACCAATGTGTCACAGCAGCTGAAGCCAGAACCACTGCGTGTCTGGGTGGAAAGCAGAGCTGTAGAGGTTTTGTTTCTTATATATATATATATATATATTACACACACACACACACACACACACACTTTCTCTGTGCAGACAAGTGTGCACATGCCAGCTCTGCAGTTTTTTGGTGGCAGAAGGTTTTGAAGGCACGCCATGCCAGGGGAGTGACCAACGTGCTGATGCCAGGGGTTTTAAAGTCTCAGCTTGGGCCGTTGTGTTCAGGCACCTGGGAGAACACCTGCCACAGCTATTAGTGAGCAGGCAAGCGTATAGAAGAATAAATGCGTAGGCAATCAGTGAAGAAAGAGAGAGGGACAGGGAGGAGAGACAGGCAAGGAGAGCCGGGGATAAAGAGGTAGACAGGAGCCGCAGAATGAACGACGGGAAAGATAACAGGAAGTAAAAAGGAATGAGAAACACAGGCAGAGACCGAGACAACAACCCTGAGAATCACACCTACGTTTTCCTCTTGAACATCTGCGTCTCTATGAATTGGTAGAAAAATAATCTTGCTGAGGTTCAGTGTCTGCACAATATGAGTCTCTGGAGAGCATTAAAACCTTCACAGATGCACCTGCAAACACCTTCTCCCTGTTGTTCTTTTGTTGTGAGGATGAGCAGTATTGCAAAGTGTGGATGGTTTCAGTGTCTGAATGAGTGATTATCTCTTTACTGCCTCATAAAGATAAAAATAGACAATTTTAGAATTAAGTTGTCAGTAAATCTCTCCTTGTGAGACACCACACTGGTCAGCCGGTCCCACTACTTTATGTACTGCATAGGCAGAAACAGTTTGTACTGATAAAATATTTTCCTGTGTTTATTTAATAGGTTAATTCAGTTACATCACAACTTAAGATTTTATTTTGCTAGCTTTGGCAGCCATTTATAGAGCAGTGAATTCAGTCCCTTGGACCATAAAAGCCATACTTACATTAATAGATTGGCATCAGCAGTTTCATTCATGCATCACCATCAGTGGCTCATTCATCTGCCGTCATCAGGCTGCCAGCGGAATTTTACAAGCAGTCACATTTATTTGAGTGCAGTGGGTGGCAATTGTGAGGCATTTCTCTGGTCACTCTGTTCATGTCTTTATCTCTTTGGATCCACAGTTTTAAGTATTGTTGATTTAAATTTAAAGGAAGTTTTATGTTTCTATACAGTATGTGCGTGTCAATGGGATTGATGCGTATTTTCAATCAAATCTAACCTAATAACAGTGCACTGTAATTGAAGTCATTGCTAGTGCTCTATAAAGAAGTCTGACAGGTCATGAAACGTTAGCAGACAGAGGATCTGATGGTTGTAAACGCGGTGATTCTCTCCTATAAACATCCATTACAGTTTAAAGAGAAACCTCTTGGCTCAAATTTCAGGGAAAATACCTGCTGTAAAGTGTGTTCACTATTGTCTGACCTTCTGACCACTTAAGATTTTTATCCAGTCAAGCGTTGCTTGTTGCCTCCCTCCAAGATTTCTGCAGTTTAAATTAAATTATGTTTAGAAATACTAAGTTATAGCACAGCAGTCTGTCAAGATCTTCAAGATCCAGTGTGTAAGAACTAGTGATATCTAATGTGAGACTTTGGCCCCCTTTACACCTTCCATTGAAAGCGTTTTCTCTGATTGGATTGCAGTCTGATAGCGCCTGACAACTTGTAAGCAGAGGTGTAAGTGTACACCTTTGGACGGATTTCAGGAGGTGGTCAGAGACACATTGCGACCACCTCCGAGCAGCAGACTTAATGTGAAAGCAGTGAGAAAACTGCACAGCCTCATCTGCTTTTGTCAAAGACGTCTTCTCCCCCTGCTTTGAAAAGCAAAGAGGAGTTGCTGTTGTTGATATAGCGACACACAGGATGTGACGCTGTAGTCTGCTGCTGGAAATCTGTTGCAGAAGAGGGGACGGTGATCAGATAGCAATCAGATCTTGATGTGACACTCGTGGACCTTCATAACCTGAAAGGATGTTGTTCTTCTTGGTTTACTTTGGCTTTTCCCTTTAAAAATTGAAAACGTACATTGTGGTTGCTTTGATTATTGAAGCAGCCATGACAGGACAAGATGGCAGCGTCTGCAAAGCAAGGCCCTTACCTACAACTTGGTACGTCTGATGGGTAGCATCAGAAGTGGAGACTACAATCAGACAGAGCTGCTGTAGTCTCCACATCAGATGCTGCTTCGTCATCTAAGAATTTGGCAACAGTCCTTATACTTTTATTTTTAAACCCTTCACTTGTTCTTGCTGGCTGTTTAGTGAGATGTAGTGCTGGTAGTGGGTCTGATTTTAATCCACCCACATGCTCTGTCCTAGAAGTACCTACCGACAGAGCTCTCTCTCTCCGTCTCTCCCTCTCTGATGTTCTGTCGGCCTGAACTCCGCCGCAGTCAGAACAGTAGGGGGAAGGTGGTGGGTGGTGTTCACGTGTGTCTGTGTGCGTGTGTGTGTGTTGAAAGGCTTGTGTTCAGTGGGTGGGGGAGTGAAGCTGAGGCAAAGGCTCTGTTTTTGTCATCTGTGTCGTTCATGTTTATTTTTCTTTGTATCACGATGCAGATCTGCCAGATGTGCAATTCAGCTGCTGTCAAGGAAAACAAGGACATAACGAAATAACAGGAACTTTTGATTGGCAAAGTTCTGAAGTGGATTTGCGTGTGTGCTTGAAAAAAACATAGAACAGAATACAGCTGTTGGGGAGATTCTCGATTAACACGTTGGATGATCAGCGCTTAGAGGTAAATTTACAGGTCAAGATGTCCAGCGCCGTCCTCTGCCGATACCACGAGACAACCGTGGGGAGGACTGCATTCCACTGTTATCAGACCCTTCTCTCAGCAGATTTGGGAACAACAATGATACAATAGAGAACATTCTGTAGAGAGTTTATGGGAAACAAGGTTGCACAGAGGCCTTACTGCAATAAAATGTGATTTTTGAGTTGCAGCTGGACTATAATGAGTTTATAGGTTTGTATGTAGGAATATGTAAGTTAATAATAGTAGAGTTTTCCCTTACAACAGCCCTGGTTCCGCTTTTTCCTCCATCCACATGTTTCCCGGTACTAACAGGAGATAGAATAGAGTATTGATTTGTCTCCCACTAAGATATTTGGACGAGACCACAGAGCTACAGGATTGTACTGGATGTCTCTGTCTTTGGCTGGAAGGCTTTTTTTGTGTGTGTCACAGTAATCAGCGTTGGCCTTGTCAGTTTGTGTCACTTACAACTGGAGGATTTTTTCCTTAGTCGGCTCACTCTGCCAAGAAATGTGTCTACGCTCTCCTTCTCACTCTTTTTGCCATATACACTCACAGGTATGCAGTTATCTGACAGTGTCAAGGAATAAAAGGCTCCTGCAGTAACTCCTGTATGAACCACTCCGTCCTCACAGGGTCACAAATGTACTAAATACACAAACACTTTTGCGTTTTACGTAGAACTGCTCAAACACTTTTGCGTTTTACGTAGAACTGCTCAGTCGTTTCTGGTTCAACCATGGCGCTGTTCTAAACCCATTGTTTACAGGAGCTCCCAAAAAAAATCTCTTGGCTTAATCAAACTCCAAAATGGCATCAGGTGGTCGTAGCTTGGAAACCTAGACACAAGTATGATGATGAACCATTCACCTAGCACTTTGAAATACTCTAATGTTGAAATGTGCTATATAAATACAATTGCCTTGCCTTGCTTAGTTAAATCGTACCTCCTGTCTACCTCTTTATCCCCGGCTCGTATCGTTTATTTAACTCTAGCAACTTCTCTTGAACTGAATAAGGATCTCTTCCATTTTGCATTTTATCTGTGAGTTATTGTAATCAACAGTGTATTTGTTATGATTTTCAGTAATGTTATTTAGCAGTTTGTTTAAATCAAACCTGAGACTTTCCATGGTACAGAATCGGATGTCCGTGTCGAAGCCAGCAAAGCGCTGTAATCCAAACTCTCGTTGGACTCATAACTCCTGTAACTGTCTTCTCAGATCATCCACTTCTTTTGAAAGTTCCTCTATGGCTGCTGCAGACATGTCCACAGTGGACTGTTCAGGGACTGAACATTAGTCGTGGTCCACAGTTTCCATGTTGTCATCTTCTTGTTCCCCAGAAAGCTCCGGTTCAACAGTTTGTTCCCTTCGCTCCCACACTAAGCCGACAGCCTGCAGCAGAATAACCATTTCGCTCGAACAGTGTCGGTACAGCAGCGCCCTCAGCGAATCGTCTTCTACAGTTAATACCCGTCGGCTCAATAAGCTGATTGGGAGCAAAATGTCTGCTACAGACCTTAGTGTTTAAAGAGATTGTGAAGTTTTCATGTCGTATGTTTACCAGCCACTGTTTCCAAGTCGCTTTGTGTCGGGAAGCTGTGAAAACTAAGCACTCCGTTAAATTTAGCCGAAGCCGTACAAAGTGGAACAGTATTTCTTCTGTTGTTTCTGACAATGACAACCCCTGAAAACTTTTTTCTTGTACTCATTTTAAAAACCCGAAATTACGATAGATATGTAGATCTCTACGAAGCAAAACAAGGAAACGACTAGAACGGACACGACCGAGATGCACATTTTAAAACCCGGAAATACGTCACGAGAGGAAAAAGAGGAAAAAAAACAATCTGATCTTTGAAGACAGAATCCATGGATTTTGTATCCAAGTAGCTAAAAGAAAAGTATGTTTTGTAAATTGAAAAACATCAGAATTTTGGTATAGGTTGAAAGAAATATCCTGCCAATTAAACTTTCTGCATCAAACACGTATTTATTCCCCTGCAGACACAAACTATGGCTCCGAAGAGTTTGCAGTTTGTTTGGAAAAGGACAGCAGCTGGAGTCAGGGTGGAATCACAGCAGTTGCTTGGAAAGATTCCATCCATCACAAAGCTCAAGTTGATCTTAAACCACTCGTGCAGGATATTCTTCTTCTTCTCAGTGGTCTTTTCATGTGCTCCATAAGCTACAAACACTTTGGCCAAAATGTTAAAATTCATTGAGAATTATATTTTTGCAAGTCATTCAGAGAGCAAGCACCACTGAATACTTTTCCAGTCGCTGGTTTTATAGCTTTAATCCATTAAGAGGAAAGATGAGATTAACAGTTTCAGGTACATGAACCCAGAATGTCCTGAAAGACAGGGTTTTTTCACCCTGTACATAATTTAACAATTAATTACGTAGGCTGATTTAAACAAACAACCTAAATAATAATAATTCAGGATGTTGTTGTACTGTCAGACATTAAAGACACATGTTTAGAGTTAGAAAAGAGTTAGAAAAACTGATGAATGAAAGGACCTATTTGAAGAAAGTGTGTACTAACAAAGCAGCAAACAGTGACACCGAATAAGATGAACATACACTAAACAATTATTTGCATATTTGTAATAGAATTATAATAAAAAGAAGAAACTAATACTTAAAAAAAAATATAATTTGAAACTTTTTAATAAGAGATTTGATTTCTCCTCTTACTGATGTGTGAAAATGTGAAAAGTAAAGGCAGCAGATGGGAGGAGGAGGAGGAGAGAGTTCTTCATCAGGCCATCAGATAATCCTTGCACAGATAACACAGGTGGAATGTAAACACCATATTATTGTCTGGATCTCCACATATCTGTCTCCATCCATTCAACGGTCTAAACCCAGCACGTCACCATCTCAACTCAACCAACTGTACCTGATCATTCTTAGAATCTATTGGAAAATTCACAGAGCTTCCATCTGTAAGACTGTGATGTGGAGCTGCACTTTTCCCTTGTGGGGAACAATCAGTTTGAACATTAATATGCAAACTTTTACTCCATAAGCAGAGTGGTGTGTTCTCATTTCAGCCCTGCAGACAATAATAAATGTGCATGGCAAAGCTGCTCCTTTATCTGCATCAGTGTCTCATGTAGCTGTGAAACCCAGATGTTTTCACAAAGGACTGGAAAACATCTACTTTTCAGCTTGACTTTGAATTGTGTTTCCTTCAGCATCACCCACATCATGTAGATTTACTGATGGTGAAGTGCAGTCTTTCATGTGGCAGAGCACAGTGATTGGTTTGGCCTTCTTGTAAATACTTGGGTGCACTGAGGTTATGGAAAGGGACAATGGGCCTTTTTCTGTTTCTGTGTTCTTGCATTTCGTTTATTCCCTCACGAGCTACACAATTTCAACAGCCATTAGTTCTTATATGAAGGGATTTGTCTCAAAGTGGGCTCTTGTTATTTTCCAGGCTGAAACTTACTCGAAGACACAACTAATTTGTTGTGTCTTTATTTTCCAAACGGTGGGATGAGAGGGCTTTTCCTCGTTACTGAGAAAATGCCGGACGTTCTGCGGTTCGAATGATCCCCCTGTGTGTCCAGGTCCGCGGATTCGTCCTTGACGTTGGGGTTGTTTGACATAGGAGGCGTGGTCTCTGGCTCCTGCAGTCAGCTGATGATGAGCAGCCCTCATGTGGCTGGGATGTGGGATACAGGCCGACAGTGACACTGCACGCAAAAAAACTAATAGCTGATAATAACAATGACATAATTTGTAAATTATTTTTGAAATTATGTCCCATCCACATTGCTATTATCAAGCTATTACTTGGTGAAATAAGATTTTATTCTCTGTGTTACCTTCTTTTTCCCAAAATTATGAATATATTATTACCTTATTGTTACTTTACTGTAATGTAAACTCTAACCTTGATGTTTTACGGATAATTTTAGACCGTATCAATGATGAAGAAAGAGGGGAATGTAGCCCAATAATCAGAATAACCTCATATTCAGTCTAGTTACTCTCATCTCAAGCTCAAAGCACCAAAACCTCTGTCGAAATGCTCTGTGCTGATCCTTGACAGTAGTGAACACTTAGTGTCATAAGTAGTAAAAACAGGATGTCAGTGAAATGACGGTTACAGCTGGATGAAGCAGCTGGTTTGTGTGTTGGCTGTTGCTTGGTCCCAGCGTGCATCGTGTCCTTCTGGTTGATCACAGCCAAGGGAGCAGAGCTGACCTAAAGGGTCAGCGGGGTGAACGGCCACTGTTTTCTCATTTAAACAGGAAATGCCTCGTTTCATCGACATGCCAGTGCGGCAGCAGTGAAGATAACGTAGCTGTTATCGTAGGTGCTTTTTGATGGACGCGTGATATTCCTTTGGGGCAAGAGGAATCAGCATGTGGTTAATCTGACGACAGACTGACCTTTTCTCATGCCGGTTATATTAGCAGGAACAACGGAGGGTATATCTCCATGATCTCACGTCAGCATTATGCGTGTCAGCCGCAGTCACACTGATTAAGGGCAGAGTGGATTCACAGGAAAAAGTCAGGGTTCGAAATGAATGAAAGGCCAGAGTACGGACTTTAAACCGACCCTCTCAGATATTCATACCCGTATCAAACTCCCCTCTCTTGCCCCGACTTTGATGAGTCATGGCTGATTTCATTCACACTCTACATTCATTTCTGTGCCGCAATTTGGCCCGAGATTTAATTATTGATGGTCTTTGTCAGAATGGAAGGATATTCTCTGAGCCGCAGAGATGAGGGCAACAGGGAGCTTTACTCTTCACCCTGTAATGTGCTGCATCTTGGTCTGCAAGCTGACGGAGAATAACTGTCACTATGTTTGTGTGGAATGGTAGCTGTGCACATACAGCGCATGCACTGCATGTATGCATAGATTAGCACTGATTTTAATTTCCCAAACCAGTACGTTTTGATGTTTGGTGCTGCAGTAGAAAGATGACTTGCTTTGGTTTTCTTTTATTCTTTCATCATGAAATGCACATGTATTTTACATGTATTTTGTTTTAAATGAGAACTGCTGTCAATCACTCACTGCTGGCTTTTGGATAGTTAAAACAATTTTGTGCATTTTCCTTGACTGATATATAAATAAGTTAATAGAATATCACATAATAGGTGGTTAATCATTAATAAACATGAAAAATACATATTTTTTCTCAGGATGAATTTAAAATGTACATTTTAGTTATATTATTTTTATATCACTTATTTATTATCACAATAACAAAATAAAACTTGATTAAACAATGTCAGTCTGGCTTTTTTAAGCAAGAACCTCATTAAATCTGATAGAATACATAGCATGTTATCATGTTATGCCTGATGTTATCCAATATTTATCACATTTTAATTGGTTGTGCAAAAAGAACTGAGTATTCTTACTTGTATTCCATACGCAGGAACACCCGGAGAGTCATTTTTAAAAAAAAAAAAATTCAGAGTGAATTCTATTGTTTAAATTATCATTGAGTAAAATAAACACTGAATGGAGTAAAAATTACTCTGCTTCTACTGGGACCAAATCCTGTTTTAGAGGACAATTTAACTCTGTTTGAGGAAAATTTACACATAAAATGTGTGTAATAAAAACACAAAGAGGTTTTAGAGTGTCACACCTTTTAATTTCCATTTGTAGCATCTATGCCTTTAATAATACTTTTCTTTTTAGCTCACAAATATGAGCTCAGTGTAAACACTCTATGGTAGTTTGCACATTTGACTGCACTACCTGCATCTTTATCTGTATGAGTGGGTGCATGCAGTGCAGTGAGTGTCTGTAATCCACTGTGCTGGTTGGCTGGTCACAGAGAGAGCCTCTGTTTTCACCTGCCATCTTCCCTAATGTGGAATTACAGTGAGTGAGTGGGAGGCAGCAGCAGGCTGAGTGGGCAAACACATTCAGACTGTTAGAGTAGGACAGGATGTATTCAGCCTAATGTTAGAGGGAGAAACAGCTTCATGTTCCTGTTCCTGTCTGTCAGGACACATATGTTTGTCACTGTAAAATACCCACAACTATGGCTGTAAAATGGCGGCAGTGCTCAATTCAATTTGTGCAATTATAAAGAGTTTCACTTTCAAATTTCAAATATCTATTTATCTGTTAATTTGTATAAAAATACCACTAATATCTATCAATTAATGTATATATTATTCTATATATCTATATATCTGTTTATTGGCATCATAATACTGTTAGTTTAACCATATGTATTTACTTATGCTACTTATCTACACTATCTGACATATTAAATATAATTAATAATAACAATAATAATAATAACAACAATAA
Organism: Brachirus orientalis; assembly: GCA_016785285.1. Taxonomy (NCBI): domain Eukaryota; kingdom Metazoa; phylum Chordata; class Actinopteri; order Pleuronectiformes; family Soleidae; genus Brachirus; species Brachirus orientalis. The sequence goes on from JAFBJR010000310.1 coordinate 3,303,830, forward strand.
CATATCTGCTACTGTTGGATGTTGGATCTTTTTGGTTTTTCATTTTTTTCGGTGGTGTGATGCTATTCTTTTCAATTTCTTTCTTCTTTGTGTGCAATTTTCTTGGTGAAACCTCCTGAGGGATTAATAAAGTTCTCTGAATTTGAATTTGAATTTCTTGGTTGGGCTAAAATCAGTTCAGCTCTTCGGCTTTTGAACATCGCATTATTCCACCATGATGGCAGGAAAAGCTTCTGCAAAATGAATGATGCAGTGTGAGTGTGTCAGAGTGCACTGCGAACTCTAAATCCACAGCAATATATCACAGAACCTGACCGACTGCATATGACTGACCCGTATTACGTTCCTGCAGTACTGACCATGAGTATGGGAACAGCCAGAGAAGACGTTACTCCAACATCTTCATCTCCCTCATTCTTCTGCGGCGAATGCTTAAACCTCGCAATAAAAGCATGCAAAATTAAAAAGATATTATGTTTGTTGGCACTGGAACCTGTACCTGATATGACGTGATCACTGCATGGCTGGATTTCAACACTGTGGCTTCCTTCCAAAATGGCGTTGTTTTGGTTCCAACCATTACATGACAGAATTGTGTGATGTCATGATGTCGTGTGATGATTGTAGTAGTTTATTTTTATATATTTTTTAGTTCACTATAGGTCACTGAGGACAGTACATCTTTGACAGATTGTTTTATGACAGATTAATTTTCCACTTTATATTCATTGTCCAAAATGTACATCTGGCTCGGTATTCTAACTCATACACTTACTGGCCACTTTATTAGGTACACCTGATGACCTGCCTGTTAACCCAAATATTAAATCAACCAATCACCTAATTAATTTAGGTATATAGACCTTATGAAGACAACCTGCTGAAATCTGAATGAAGCTGATTTAAGTGACTTAACAGTTGTTGGAACAGTTGTTGGTGTCAGACATGGTGGTCTGACTATTTCAGAAACTGATGATCTTCTGGGATTTTCACCTCTCTTGAGTGTACAGGGAATAATAAAAAAAAAAAAGGATTCAGTGGGTAGCACTTGTCTGGGCATACATGCCTTGTTGATGCCAGAGGTCAGAGGAGAATGAGCAGTAACTCAAATAACCAAAATTACATCTCTGAATGCACAACACATTGAACCTTGAAGCAGACGGGCCAACAGCAGTAAAAGACCATCAGTCCTGCTGTTTTAATAGGTGTGCTGTGTACCCAATGAAGCGGCCAGTGAGTGCATATAAAATTACAAAATAAGAAATAACACAAAGATATTTCAGTGTACTCAAGAATGCATTATGTTGTATCTTTCCTTGGTGGGAAAATGAATTATTTTCAAGAGTGCAGCCACACTTAATGTATACATTGAACTGAGTTCTGTGACCTAAAACTGCACTGGGTATACAGTATTTATGTAAATGCTGCTTTTCATGCTTCAGGTTGAGCCGAGATGGCACAAGTTCATGTTCAGGATCATTTACATGGCTGAACGCGTGGCTCCTGCTGCTGGCAGTCTGTGCTGCTGTCTGCACACAGAACCGTGCTCCTTGACAATGTGGACATTTAGTGAGAACGCTTGAAATTGTGTTTGCTGGAGTGAGTCAGGTCAATCCACAGGACTGGGACTGCAGCCAATACAGGCATTTTTTTCTGAATGTTTCATTTAGTGTCAACTATGTCAGAATGTCCCATCCAAATGAACACATACTGTAAAATTTGATTAGTTCTGATTTGAACGTAATGCACTTTCTTAACATTGTTAAGAAAAGTGCTGTAAAGTTTTATTAATATTATTACTGTAGCTCATTAAGTGAATAAACAGCAGTTGAAGAATGCAGTAACAGAAGTGAATTTGAGCAGAGGTGCTGAAGAAAAATGGTTCCTATACACTTGAGTGAGATTTGGCCTGTGTTTCACAGATTTCAGGTTCTGCTGTCACAGTTTGAAACTGCATGCTGCGGTTTACAAATGAAGACCTGCAAAGATGGACATTTCCCATGACATTCTTGATGACACTACATTTTATAGCTCAAATACAAACATGCAACCCCCTCAAGTTTTCCTCCATTAGCAGCAGATTTTCAAGATCTGTCCAAATGTCAACATCTGGAAGGGCACTGCTCATCTAATGGTGCAGTGAGATGAGTTTTTACGTTTGAACCATCACATGAAAATGTGGTGAACTATTTCAACTTAAATGTTATTATATTTGATACATTATTTATGTTATTATACCAGGATTACACAGGTTCACAGAATACTACAGAACAGCTTCCTTCACTTCCAAATTAGATATTGAGAAAATTAGGGAACATTTCATATTTTATAATATTGTGGTAGTGACCAATATAAAAATGTCATTAACAACTACCTTAAATAACTAGGTTAAATAAACTCACCTACTGCCAACTTTCCTCACATATCTACAGGATCCCTTTCTCCTCTGCTTGCACATATTTTTCACACATTTCAGGCTGTTTCGTATGCTGCACACAAAAGTCATTTTTGCCCCTGGGCTGGAGACAGTTATAGCCAGAGGCATAAAGCTGAGACAACATACATAATAGTCATCTATTAAGCTACAGTTTTTTTGTGTTTCCTGTATCTTAAACAGCCACTGTCATTATTTTTTTGTCCAAAGCAGAAGGTTGTGATTTTTTTATGAAATGGCTGCAGAGAATAAATATGTGAAAGCCAAAGTGATGGAGCAGTGAGTTTGCCTTTGTTTTACAATAGTCACCACTGTACACTGTAATGATTTGAATTGTCTTGGAAATGTGTGTCCAATATGAGGTTTACGGCTGTAAGGCTGAACAATGAATCATTTTCAAATCAAAAAAATTGAACTATGAAAGAACATCAGCAGTAAATTGCAAAGGCTGTGACTCACTCACTCACTCACTCACTCATTTTCTACCGCTTTATCCACTAGGGGTCGCGGGGGGCGCTGGTGCCTATCTCCAGCTAACATAGGGCAGGAGGCAAGGTCACACCCTGGACAGGTCGCCAGTCCATCACAGGGCCACGTAGAGACAGACAACCATTCACTCTCACATTCATACCTACGGGCAATTTAGAGTGTCCAATTAACCTAATCCCCAAATCTGCATGTTTTTGGACTGTGGGAGGAAGCCGGAGAACCTGGTGAGAACCCACGCATGCAAACTCCATGCAGAAGGGCCCTTGTTCCAACTGGGTTGTGAACTGGGTTTTTGTTGTTTTATGCCAGTTTATAAAATATAAAAATGTATACATGTTTTACACATTTGATAGCTTTAATTTTCCTGGCATTAATATTTTGATTCACAGCTCTATTATATCAATATCAAATGGCAATGACAGTGCAACTAGAATCACAATATTTAGTCTAGAAAACAACAGCCTTTGCACTTATTTCTCCACTACCTACAACTGGACACCAGTTTGTGCCAAAATTTGGATACAGTGATACAGAATACGTTGGATGTGGGCTGTTTCCTAAAATAGCTGATTAAGTAGCTGGAGTGAGGAAGGCAGAGTTTATAAAAAAAAAATAAAAAATAGTGATTACAGCGACTAGTGAAAGAGCTGGAAAAGAGAGGAAAAGATCAGCAACACTCGAGCATGAGATGCTTTGAAGTGGGGGCACCTTGGGTGGGTGGTGGGTGGGTGAGAACGCAGAAAAAGGTTTATTTTATTCTCTTGTGTAAATGGTGAAGTAACATGCAGAAAAAAAGCCTGCAGTGAAGTGTAGCAGGTTGAGTGTGGAAGAAATCACGGGGAGCCCAACACACGGTGAAAATCCTCTTCCCTTCTTATAAATATTTGCTCAAATGATAAAATTAGACCATGAAGCAGAGAAACAATTTCAGGATGTGACTTCCCTAAATACTGAATAAATCTTCTAAATGCTCATTATTGATCGTTTTGAGCTGTAACCCTCAGAGTATGTTGGCAGAATGGCCTATTACAGAGTTTACAGCTGGACATTATAGTGCTTTATTTGTGTATGAAGCGTCACACAACCTAATAATGTCAAAGGAGACATTTTTCAGTATTCCTGTTGGATTTTAGAGGTTGCTATGCCCTCACATCCACTTTGAGATGTTAGATCACTCCTCTTGTACATGGGGAATTAAAATAAGTTGCATCCAATCAAGTGGTGTAAGATTGTTTCGATGTCCTGCCCCGCCCCAACATGACCTACAGTTCAGGGATGAGCCTGTGTCTCTCTGTGTCTCTCTGTGTCTCTCTGGTCTCTCCCTCCTCTGCAGCTCTGCAGCACAGTTCAATCAAAAATGGCCTCGTTTCATTAATTTCCCAATCACCATCATCATATTCCTCAGAAACGTCAACGTGTCGCAGCAGAGAGCAGGCTGCCTTTTCCAGCATGTTGTCCTCATTTTAATGCACGTTCAGTGCTGTTGAAGACAAAACTGTTTCTCACCACGGCGTCCCGAGAGCCATGTCATGACTTTATATAAAACCTCAGCTGTTGCTATAAAAGGCTATTAGTTTGGATGTTCAAATTATTAGTCTCCATGTTCAAGAAATAGTCCAGTTTATATACACACACACACTGTTTATATACTCTATAGCCCCTAGAATTCATTTACCCGGGTAAATGGAGTTCCTGTTAATCTGTGTAGTTTGTGTTTCCACTGCATCTCAAAGTTCTTGAGTGTTGTTCATGACGTACAGTCAAAACATTTAACAGCAGGTGAATCACTTGATTGTGTTTGTTTCGCAGAACCCGTTTCATGTTAATAAAAAAGTATAAAACAGTTCCAGACATGTGTGTGTGTGTGTGTGTGTGTGGGGGGGGGGTTGTAAAGGTGCTTCAGTGAGATGGTGGGAGTGAAAATCAAGCTTCAAAATAGTTTTTACTGACATCACTGTGAGCTGCATCAGCCAGAGAACAGCAGCAGCAGCGTTTTTGTGTGTGTGAAACCCGTTATTTTTTTCTCCTCCTAACAATTTATTAGTTTCTTCTCATCATTCTTGATGTTCATGAGAGGCTGCGTCGCATCAGAATCATTGGCTCGTTGGTTCCGTCTGGTGTGTAAAGACCTTTAGAACGATACGTGCTTTCACGTCAGTGTCTCTAAAAGTCTCAAACAACTGCAAGATGTGTTCCACACAGCCCCGTCCCTCCAACGATAATTGGATAATCCCGATAATCTGAAAAGTCCCTTGTCGCGAGCGGGTACTAAATTTACCCGGGTAATTTCAGTGGGAATGCACCAAGGTTTTTAAATAACCTGGGAAAATGAGGAAAGTTCCTATGTTGGAAAATCTCGTTAGGTCAACTTTGACTGCACATGTAGGTATAAAAAGTTTTCTCTGTCCCAAGTGCCACACAGCTCCTATTCAAACAACCATTACTCCCTTGACATTCTTATTTACAATACTCACGAGTTATAATTAGTTGTCACACATGATGTTAGCAGTGTGTCAGTGAGAGGCAACCTTATCAACACAGCACCACATTTCAGGAACAGCGTTTGCTGCCTTCACTGTTCACTTTACTTCATTAGTGTTCCCATCTCTCTCTCTCTCTCTCTGTTTCTCATGAAAATAGAATTCATTTTCGATGCACAACCACAATCTTTCTTCACTAAAAAGTGATGAATCCTCATTCTTGCTGTACTAATTGTGTTTCTGGAAATGTGTGCACACCCAGCCCAAAGAGATGCCTGCGGCGAGATGTTCTTGCTGAAACTGGGAGGAAATTAGATGTCAGGTTTGAGGGTGTGCAGTGCACATGATTGTTGCCTTGCTAATAGATGGAAATGAACTCTAACATGCATCTATGGCTGCATGTACAAATAATAACCAGGCTCTGTGGCCGTGGGCTTTATTCAACCATGTCAAATGTTTGGAACTCGTCTCAGTCAGACTCAAGACTTTTTAATTGTCTGGTATTTTGTGCTTTGGGAACAGTTTTCTTCCTATGCTTACTCTTAATACATGTCCATTAAATCTTCAATTTTAATACATATGTGTGTATTGACTCACAAAAACTACGTATTCATTGTTTATTCAGATGTTAGCCTGTGTAAGGACTGTGCAAATTATAGAAATACTGACTGTGCCATGGTGCCAAAAACCCTCTTAACCGTCATTATGACTTCTCCATCAAATTACAGTCATTGTTCTAAATGTCCACTGGATAGAAAGCAAAATATGTTTGAACAGTCAGTATTTCAGGAATGTTTCCAAAAATGTTTGGGGTGTTTGCCGACTGTTTTTATTAGTATTTTTTAAGCCTATTCCAATGAATTAAACTGGGTGCAACAGGCAGTCCTGTCTTTATCTTCTGTCAAGCACTGGTTATTTTAATGGTGTCTGTAAAATATCCTTATTTAAATGAATAATTCAGCATTTTTGTTAGTTAAGTTGTTTTAGTGAAATATAAATGCTGCATCCTTCCCTCACATTGTGCAGCTTTTATTCATTCGGTTGATGGCAATCAGGCCATTCATGGTTTGGTACAGAAAGAAGGTATTTGAGAGAGGACGTTGAGGCAAAATCGGCATTCTCACAGGCTCCGTGTGAGTGTGGCTTTGTTCCAAAGTGGTGTGAAGAAGAAGAGATGGACGGGGAAAGGAGGGAGAAGAGACGGGAGGAGGGGGCACTTTCTGGTGAAGGTCAGCGGGTTAAGCCGATAGGAATCCTTGGAGACGGGGTCCTGCCAAAAACATGGTAATGCCCCGAGCAATGATTCATTGCAAAGGCATCTGTGTGTGTGTGTGTGTGTGTGTGTGTGTGCTTACAATGACGTCATCTCATCGGATCCTGGGCTGTCAGGGTCTGACAGGCAGAGGCTGTGGAGGAGCAGCATTTTCATTTCAACAGGCAAAATGATGGACTGCCACGGAGGGGGTGGAGCTGCTCTCGGAATGTCTGAATGGCAGGTGCCATACTGTTCACTGTGCCCATGGGAAGTGGATTTGACGTTATTGTTTGGCGAGATGCAGCAAAAGAAGCTGATCTCCTGCAGAACACATTAACTACTTTCTGTATTTTTATTTCTTAATCTACTGCGTGTTCAGTGTCTGTAGCTCAAGTTTCATTTTAATCACAGTTGACTTTATATAGTCATCCCCTGCTACGGTCTCTCTCCTCGGCGCTGTCTGAAGCAGGTTAATTGAAGGGATCTGCTGTGGGAGGCAGGGAGATGAGCTGCAACCATCAATATGGACCAGAACCCACTTACTGTTGCTGTACCAGCCACAGGAGCTAAACATACCTTTATAGCACTAATGAAACTGTCTTATTCTCCACCTCTAACCTGTTCTTACATAAGGTTGTAAAGTTTTATCTGTTTTTTTTTTATTGTGTGGTTGAGCCTGCTTGCTTTAATCAATATTTCAACATAATGAAGCGATATCATGGCTGTATACATTTCTTATATTACAGTAATGTTTTGCTTGTGACAAACTCAAACATACTGCAGCACAGTTCAGCCCACTGCTGTCCTCACCTGTCAAAGTTTGTAACTACTTCGTGGAGCATCTAGCAGCAAATAAGCTGATATTTTTCCCCTGCAGACTACAGCAACAGTGCTAAGGGCAAGACAAACATTTGCTTCCAACAGAGCTGCAGTTGGACATGGTATCAATCACAGTGTCACATATTGTAACACGTAAATACGTTTTAAGGCGTCTTGCTTTCCTAACCTGTGTACCACTAGCTGTTGTGCTTTTGTTTATAAGTGCATTCCTTGAAAGTTGTTCCCGTGGCTCACCGCCATCTCCTCCTGAAAAGCCGTTTTTCACCACTGTGCAAAGGAGCCTATAATAACTTGGCCTGAGATGGACTGACCCACTGCAGCCTGCGTTGCTCTGCATTTGAAGGAGTCCTTGAAATGGGACAGTTTACTGACAGTTATGACACCATCACCCACCAGGTGTTATTACTCATTACCAAGAATTTATGTGGCTGCTAATCAGCTGAAATCATGAACCTCCATTTGTACAATCATAGCTGAAATGCTACATGATCTGTGAGATCATTATTTTTACAGTTAGTGCAGAATGTACATTTTTAGGAATCTAATTGGGATTCAAACAGTATAATGAGAACTTTGAAGCTGTGCCAAATTCTTACATCTACATAAATACGTAGGTGTTATAGGTTAGCTGCGAGTGACGGATAAAGATAAAGTTTGTTTGAGTTCTCCATTTGGCTCCTGTAGTACTGACCCAGTTTAGTATTGACTCTTGGTAGGGCTCACTTGGCAGACTCATGCTGAATGTTGGGTCTCAACTTTGTCCCACTGCCCAATATTGTGAGGAGGGCACTTTGCAAGATCTCCATAATTATCCACAGCTGCTTGTCACGTGTATGGCAATAATCCATGTTAGAGAGGAAAGAAATACAGAAAGAACAACAGGAAAATGTAAAAAGTAGGAATACTGGTGTCACATACTGTAATAACAGACATTTTAACTTTTCAGTGAGTGAATCTTATTTGGGCAGCAAAATCACAGAAGGGGACAAGTAAAATGAGGCCAGTGCCACACAACAGGGTCCCCTGGCACCTCACACATCGTGCCAGAAAAGGGGGACATCAATCCTCTTAACCAGAGCCAGAGCTGCTCTGTTCACCAGGCAGCATGTGTGTGCACATGCATCAGTCGTGCAGTGCTGCCGCCTGCATCCATAATTAAGCCCAAGACACATCCATCGACAGGAACTGGCCGGTCATAGTGAAGGGGGGGAAGGAGCGGAGGCGAGTGCTGCAAACTTTCAGATGTAGAGAGGGAATAAAAAGGAGGAGAGGGTGGAGAGAAATCTATTTACATGCTAATACCATCCTCAGCCCTTCAACTGCCTCGTTGGGTACCTTGCCCATTACCCTCGAATAAGCCCTTGGCCGGCAAAGTGGTCGCCATGTTTACACAATAAACAAACAGCAAAACACCAATGAGGTTAGAGTCTTTTCATGCAATTTTTTTTTTTTTTTTTTGCGATTGCCTGCATAACTAGCAACATTTGTTGCGTAACTGTTTTGTAGTATGTGAAGGACTCAACTGACTGCTTTTCTGGCTTCTTTGTCATCCCTGGACTTTTTTTGTTTTGTTTCCTAGGCTACAGAATGGGCACCGGACGAGGAAACCAGGAGATCCTGTCAGAGCAAAGGCAAAACAGAGGTAACCTCGATTTCGCCCCCAATTACAGCACTTCATGTCAGCACTGCCTGGCGAACAGAGAGGCCATCTTGATATCTTCTGGGTTTTGTGGTCAGGTCCTTATGTGCCCTGTGGGAGGAATCTTTACAACAAGTATTTTAGATGCTTCAATCCTGAGTTGTTTTCTTTCTTTAGAGAGAGGAAGAGGCCAACGGGAAGGGAAGGAAAATATGCAAAAGAGCTTAGAGCAAAACAGTGATATCCACAGAACTTTATTTCAAATATGTTGTCCCATGTGAATTACTTTTTTTTTTATGTTTTTCTCCAATTGTCCCTATAGACTGAAAGTGTAAAACAAAACACACAAAAGTGAAAATCTGTCCTCTTTGAAACCACAAACGAAGCAGTGCAATTTACCAAAAAAATTATACCTCCAGAAAATGTCCAAATAAATCGATGTCAAATATTTGTTCAGACAGATTTGACTCTTTTGCGACACACATTATAGAGCATCTGTCAATGACAAAAATAGGCCTCCATTCAGATTTTTGAACAATAGCGTGAAAACTGCTCGTGCAGAATTGCACCAAAAGATTCTTCTGTGTAAATGTTGAAAAAGCGTATTTAACAAACCACCTAGTGTGTGACAACCATGTGTCTTAAGGCTTCCATTGCTTCTACTTCTCTGCAGATGGAGTGTCAGAACTACATCAGAGTCCTGCTTGTGAACAAGACCGAGGTCATGACCTGTGGAACCAATGCTTTCCAGCCACTCTGCATTACTCGAGAGGTACACATAAGTGTGTGATTGCTGTAACAATTCAGTGAAAACACTGTAAGCCTGCCTTGTTGCGTCCCTTCCCCCTCCATCTCACTCTCTTTTCATCCCCCACAGGTGGGAAACATGAGCAGCGTGCTGGAGCGGGTGAACGGCGTGGCACGCTGTCCTTATGACCCTCGTCACAACTCCACTGCAGTGGTGACAGAGAGTGGAGAGCTGTACGCCGCCACCGTCATTGACTTCTCAGGCCGTGACCCCGTCATATACCGCAGCCTTGGTGGGATGCCACCTCTTCGTACTGCCCAGTACAACTCAAAATGGCTCAATGGTACAGTAACACAGCAACAACAACTGCCACATGTCATTTTCCTTGGAAGTGTGTAGGAAAAAAAGACTGTCGTGTCAGTGTCTGTAAATTCCTTCTGTTACTTCAGACATTTTCTAGGCCTGGCTGCAGCTGCAGCAGCAGCAGCAGCACATGGGCCAAGACTGCACTTTTGCATCCAATATAATCGACTCTTCTGTTGGAGCCAAGCTACATCAATTTGACATGGTTGTTTTTCAAAGGATCAGAAAGACTGTTTGGATATGAAGTTGTGTAAAGAACACAAAGTGCAGGTTAGGCAGAGGAACTGTTGGGATTCATGGAATGGCAGAAAACATGAAATGCTGGTGTCAGTGTCACTAATCTTCCTGCTGCTGATACTGTACCTTTATATTTGACCAGACTGGAGGCCAAATCCATTCTCACACATTCTGATGCCTGCAGGAATATTGATGGATTTTCCACTAGAAATCCTTTGATATGCAGAAAAACTAACTTATTATCTCAATAAATCAAACAAAATATATTGTTTGATTTATTGAGAGTGAAATAAAAAAAAAAAGATTGTCCGCATAACAGATAATTTTATGTGCAAACCGAGNNNNTTATATAAAAGATCAGGGTAATTTTATGTTAGGGCAACAATGTCAACTTGAGCCATAACCATCTTTTTCTATATTATCATTTCATTTGTTCTAAATTAATCCTATATAAAATGTCAAAACATTGTATCACCTAAAGTTCAAGGTGACATCATCCTGAGTTGGCTTATGTTTTATTAAACTCCAACACACTGAAACAACAATAACGATTGTTCAATACTGAATTGTTCCTTCCTTTTCTGTGATATGACTAATGCATTAATCACTAACAATCAGTACTAAATGCGTCATACAGATTACATCTCAGACCAGCTGTTTTTTGATGAGAAGTAGTTGGTAAAGGAGCTGGACTTTAGAGGGTTTGAATTAAGGAAAATGGAGAGGCACGAATGAATGGAGAAATATATAGAAGGTGGAAAAGTGCCAAGGTGTCTGTGTGATGATGCGAGTTATGGGGCAGAGAAGAGGATGAGGATGAGAGGGAAGTTGAGAAGATAGACTGAAGAGTCAGTGAGCAATGTAATTATTCGTCTCAGCAGGGAGAGGCTGAAATTACAACATGCAGCGTGTTTCCTACCAGCCAGGGACTCTGCTGGTGTCTGCATGTGAGTTACTGAGTGCATGCAAACTATGTGTGCCTCAGTGTGTGTTCAAACTCTGTAACACACACACACGCACACACACGCACACACACACACAGTGCTGCAAGATGTAGAAAAATGAGTGGCAAAGTGGATTGTGTCTTCATCAGCATAACCATAACTGGCTCCACACACAAAACACACACACACACACACAGACTTCTTCCTTTCATGATTCTGCTAAGGATATGGACTTATGTCCCTGCTGGATTTGGAGTGTGAATGAAAATCTAATTTCCAGCTCTAAGCCTCACAGTTGTAGACAGGGAGGGGGCCCTTCATCTAATTAATCTGTTACCTTATTGGATTGGGAACCTGCCAGGTGCTGACCAACTGTTTTCCATCGAGCACCTGAAAGACATGAATCTCAATTCAGTTTTCTGTTAGTTGCCCTCAGCTTACAATGTACACAAACATGAAACTGAAGCACAAGTACCACATGTGTTATGTTGAGCAGACTGGCATGTAGAAACTGGCAGGAGAAAGGAAGAGATGAAAAAACCAAAACACAAGTTAGCGTTCACGGGTTTACACATGAATGAAAATGCAATTCTGAATATAATGTTCAATTTCTACCAAAAGATCCTCTTATCCTGCACAATGGTACTATGGTGCCGAGGTCCAGCATACAAATAACCATAATGTAGTTGCTGGTTCACTCTAAATATAATGTCTTTCTGCTGCTGCTCAATAACATTTGCAACATTTTTTATTCCATGACAACGGATGTTAACCACTTCGGACTGTACATATAAGGAGGCAAAAAACTGCAGTATTACACAAGGCCACACACAAGTGAGCTAAGCAGTCACCTGGAGCTGCAGCACACACACACACACACACACACACACACACACACGTGACATGCCTCACTCACCATAGTACATATCAAACGCACCCTTCCAATTTGGTGGTCCATTTAACCTGCAACACTTCCTGTCCATCTCTGTCATTCCATTTGTCTCCTTGTTCCAGCGTCACTGCCTGTTCTTTGATCCCATCATCCACGTACAGGCTCTGAAAGCAGGTTTAAGATGTTCACTCATATCTAATGCAAAACTGAAAACATATTTTCCTGCCGTAATTAACATTTTAAACATGAGTTGTATCACTGAACCCGTAGGTTACAGCAGAGTCAGACCACATCACATATGACTGATCCTCGACCACAAATGAGTCATTTTAACGTCCTCTAATACAAATATCAATTAGTATTGCTCATACTGTCACGCTTTGATCTAAAGTGTCATGTGACGATTAGAGCTTCACTCCTCCAGCACCCAACCAGCCTGCCAGATTGAACAGTCCGTTTCCCACTCAGCAGGGTGCAGGAATAACTCGTCACAACACATCCTTCACCCACGCAGCTTCAGTAATAATATGCTGAATCTGTCAGCGCCATCTGCCCTTCGGCTGACACAGGTACAGTATGTACAAACACAAGTATGTAAATACATGTGTGCATAGACACAGCAATATGCAAACCTTAAATAGCTGAGATGTGTATAAACACGGTTGGCTCCACGTGGCCTGTGGCTGCAGAAGAAGTAGCGTCCGCTGTCACATGACACCTCTCTGATTTACCCGCATACTTGTTAGCTGCAGCAGCTTCAGGTGTCATGAATGTCAATGAAACTGCCATTTCATTATACTGACATTCCTAATATGAATTTAACTTTTAAAAGGATAACTACTGGTGAGCCAGTGAAGATGTTGTGCTTCAGTAAATACAAGTTAATTAAGTTCTGTAGATCACCTGCTGAAACAGCCACTGTTGCCCCTCCAGGACATCAGTGGCTGTTGCATCAGTACTGCCATGGTCTTGTTTAAAAACACATTAATTCTGCTGCTGTCCACACTCCCCAGCATTTTAGAGCCCCCACAAGAAAATATTGCTGGCTCCGTCAAAATAAACAAGCAAAAATGGAGAAGTTGCATGAACTAATTCTTGATTGGTTCATATTTGAATTTTCACCACTGTTGTTTCTCACTGTTAGTCTGAAACCAAGCAAATCATCTTTGTGTTTACACTGGCACACACATGCCCAGTGGACCTGAATCTAGACATGTTAGTAGAGACACAGATTACTTCTGATAAGACTAAATGCTTATGTGAAGCATTTTTATCCAAAATAAAAACATAGCTGTGTCTTATCAGTGTGAGATCTTCTGCACTGGCAGCCCTTTTCATATTTACTTCAGACTTGAGTAAAGTCTCAGTCATTCCTGAAGCTGATTGTCCCTAACATGTTCTCCGCCTCACCATAAGTGTGTGCATGTGTGGTCTGTCCAAGTTTTTCCTTTTTCTTTAAATAAAATGTCATCGAAAATGAAATGAAATGGAATTAAAGAGCTGCTGCAACAGCATTTCAAATTCCTCTTCTAAAAGCCTTATAGTAGCCTCTGAGGCATATTCCATCAAAGCTGTTAACAGATCATCTCCACTGTGTGTGTGTGTGTGCGCGCGTGATGGAGAGATGTGTAACATCAGTTTATAGGTGTGCATGAATCGGTGCGAGATAAGCTTTATTCCTCTATCTGTGTTTGTGCGCATGTGTTTGCTCGGGTCATATCACTTACAGTAAATGGGTCTCAGAGGAAACTGAAGTGATAACAGCAGAGGAGTATTTTCATAGTGATGAAACCACAGAGCTGTGTCAGAACAGCTCTGACGATATTATCCCCCCTTTTTTTGCCCGTTTAGCTTTCAACTTAAATTTTGAGAAAATGGAATACAAGTGGGATTGGAGAGTAAACAAATGATTTGTGAGTTAGTTTTAAATAAATGTTGGGTCATGGTTCGAATCTTGCCAGCTGCTCACTTGACACTGTAATACTTTAGCAATACACCCAGTAAAGTTTAGAATTATCTGAAAAAAAGACATGCATTTATTTATTAGTTTTCCATTTTTTTTCTAAAAATGTAAAAAAAAAAAAAAAAAAAGATTGAGACATCTGGATGTTTTTATTACATTTTGTTCAGTTTTCAGGTGGATTATCAGCACAAAAAAATCCCCTCAAATTCAAAGCAATGATAATGTAATGTTAGTGTCAATGTTGTGAGTTTAAGACAAAAATATGAATGTAACCGTTTAAGCTCTTTTCCTCCACACTCATAACAATGAATGGATATTCTGTTTTGAGTCATGAGTTTAGAAAGAATGACAGTAGCATCCCATTAAAAGCATGATTCATTCTGCTTTACTTGGTAATCCCACTATCACACAGGGCAGTTAATCATTCCTTGCATCACCATGAGGGCAATAAAAGCAGCATGAGCATCCAGTTACACAGACATTGCTGAGTTACCATCAAAACAGCAGGCAGATTTATTAGTAACCATTTTTTATCTTCTACTCTCCGCCTCACTCTGCACCTTCCCTCCTTCACGCGCTTGACATTGACTCTCTTTTTCAGACCCATCATAAACAGGAATGCAACAGTATAATTTTGAAGTTTTTATTGCAATCAATAATAAGGAGTACAGAGGTCAAAGCAACAACATCTAGGAGATAAATGTTGCAAATATTTCTTTTTTCCCCTGAAGTCATCATGTAATGATTCCCCTCCCTTCTTCTTCTTCCTCCTCCTCCTCCTCCTCCTCCTCCTGGCAGAACCCCACTTCATCTCAGCCTACGACATCGGCCTCTTCACCTTCTTCTTCCTGAGGGAGAACGCGGTGGAGCACGACTGTGGCAAGACGGTCTATTCCCGCATAGCGCGCGTCTGCAAGAACGACATTGGTGGGCGGTTTCTCCTGGAGGACACCTGGACCACGTTCATGAAGGCGAGGCTCAACTGCTCGCGCTCCGGGGAGATTCCCTTCTACTACAATGAGCTGCAGAGCACCTTCTACCTGCCCGAGCAAGACCTCATCTACGGCATCTTCACAACCAATGTGTAAGTGAACGTTAATGGACATTTGTTCCAGCGCTGCACCTCCACATACATGTGATTAAGAACATTTATATACAGTATTTATAGCTTTTTGAAGAAGAGCATGAGTGAAATCATTGATTTGGTTTTCTATAAACTTGAGATTAGTCACCATAAAAAGGAAATGCATAACCAGTCTATCAATTATTTCACCTTAGAACTTTAAATAAATGTGAATAGTTATACTGAGCACGTAAAGGTTATTTCATAGGTCAACTGTATTGGCAGAAATTCAATATACCTCCCATGAGTATGTAGAATTGTGTTAAAAAAAGGGCCTTTTTTTATAGATGCCGTCATGGTTCTGCAGCAGCCTGAAGAGAAAAACTAGACAGAGTGTGTGTTTCATGTTTCTTATGACTCAGACGTAGAAGACCAGCATCTTTTCTGGTGTGTGAAGGCCACCGTAGCTCCCCGAGATGCTTGGGAAAGTGAGGGGTGAGCTGAGTCATCTCACCATTAGATGTCACCAGTTCTTGCACACTGGACCTATTAAAGTCATTTTGTCTGTGGCTTCACAGTGCACACTCTGAAGCTTTGTTATGTTGCTTCTGAAGGAAATGTTATCACAGTATACTGTGTATTGATTCTCCAAATCCTGGGTGGAGATGGGTCACACGGAGATGATGGTGCTGAAATGACAGCTGAGCACAAGGAGACAGAGAGAATGTGACAGGTTAGGAGTGACTGGCTCAAGGTGAGCGTGTTGTTTGTGACCGGATTAAAAACAAAAATGTGCAGGTTGAGCTTGTGCTTGTGTCTTGGGAGGCCTGAGCAGAAAGAAAGTCTTCAGTCTGAGCTTTGACTAAGCTTTATTTCTGCCAGGAATGGAGCAAACTCATTGTTTGCTCCATTCTTGTGGCTGATTGAGCCACTTGTTGTGCCATCTGTATATTCCCTTGTGGATCTTCAAATGTGCCCCTTTATGTTTTTAATTCCCTTTTTTTTTGTCTATGAAATATTGTGCCACACAGCTCAACTACAAGCATGTACTTTTCTATCCAGGAAAGTAATTGGAAGAGATAGTTGCAGCTGAATCCTTGATCCACTTATCTTGTCATTATAACAGCATTTCAAGGTCAGACTGTGGTATTTACTTTGCTGTCCATGCAAATGAGATTTCAAGAATGTGTCTTTGATTAAGTTCACATTATCTGTACTGATCTGTCACCACACACACAGTCAGTCAGACAGGCTGAAACTCCTGGGTTCTAACAAATGCCATCTTTTTTCCCCTTGAAACAGGAAAAGATTTTGATGAGAATTCATGGAAATAACAGGATTTCATTTCTGCACATCCTGCCACAGTTTATTTCATCTGTAAAGGAAGAAATGATTTGTCAGCACATTGTTCATTACTCAAAGACGATTTAATGTATCTTTCATTACTTATAATTACTCATTTAAAAAGCTCATTACCTTGATAATTACACCTTTGGGAGCAGACGAAATGTGCAGTTGCATACTTTTCCTAAAAAGCTTAGCTCAGATCATTTATTTGAATAGGAATATTAAAATTGGTAAGCCGGCACAGGCTTGACTAGCAAGAAAAAGTCATGTGACATGTAGGTGACTGCTGTGTCTAAATGCAGGGATAAGGGTGGATGCACTCGGACATCATTTCATCTCAAATTTGCTGTTGAGCCTCTGAACAAAATCAGCCATAATCGATATGAGCTTCATGCATACCAGCACAGACAGAACAAAGCAGTGCATGAGCATCGTGAAGTAAAAAATCATTGTAATGTGATTCTTATCGGTGCTTTGCTCATCACTGTCTTCACTGTCAGATAGAAATGATGAACAAGTCTAACAAAAGCAGCTGCAGCTGTGCCGAAAATGCCTTTTAACACCAACAAGAATATTAATGTGGGACAGTGACGTACACACCAAAACCCATTTCCCCCCATACAGACAGACTTTTTTATTTTTCCTACAGTTTGGAGACTCCCTGCTCCTGTTAATGATCAGTGTGTATGCATGCCACTCTCAGCCGAGCTGGATATACAGACTGACTGACTCACACTGTCTCTGGTGTTTGATTGCTCCAAGTGGGGGAGTCACAGACTTCATTACAGCGACAAAAACACTGAGAGCCAAGCTGTGCACTTTTAAGCCCATGTTGTGCTTTTTTTCCATTAAGTGAAAGTGTAACTACATCACATTTTTTCCTGACCAGAGAACAGCGTTGCCTGTCACATGCCTGTAATATGTCAAGATACTGCTGTCTACATTGCCAATTAAAAAAAAAAAACATTCATGTACCCCAGAGGATGGCTTCTCCTGGGACGTCAATGATCCATACATCACCACCGGGTCAAAATTCCAAGAATAATTTCAGTAAATTCAACAGAAAACATCATAGAACTTGATTATATCTGAGTTTTTTTTTTAATTAAATGCTGTTGTGATAGAATAAGGGTCATTTATTCTTATGCACACTAAGACTGATCATATCGTCTTAGGCTGGATGTGAGCAGTTCACAGCACAATCGACAGTGAAAGGCTACGTCCAAATTAGCATCCACTTTGTTCAACCTGATTCAAATAAGATTTATTTCAGCTCAGATTTCATGGTTCGCATTCATGACTACAAGTGTCTTCTATATCAGTGCAACTGCTCTCTCAAATGGCGTGTTTGCATGATAGGGTTAGAGATAAGATAAAATGTACTATTATTGATCCATCATAAGAGAAATTTGGGAATGGAAGCCATCATAGTGGATTTTCTGGGTTAGATTTTGCTTCAGGAGGTTGACATTGTGGTCAACTTTGCCAACACTCAAGGCGTATAAGCATAAAGCTGCATGGATTCTGATGTGATCCTTCTCATGTGTCCATGTATATATAATAAAAACATAACTTCAGTCTAGTAATATGTGCTTAGCCAAAATGATCTTTCACCACATTTCCAGTATCTTCATCTGTCCACCATGTCACAGACATAAAAGGTATTCATTGCCTTTTTAATTTCATTTAATGCCAAAATATTTGCAGGACAGGTGGATGCTTAAAATTCATATTGTACTGGAGTTTTGGCATTTATAAATATATTATTATTTATGTCAGTTTCAAAGCCAAACCATATTTAAAAGCCAGTCAGCAGCTCCCTGGCAGACATGCTCATTGTTTGAACAGAGCTGCATGAGATGCAGCAGATCAGCAACACAACTGTCACGCACTGCAGACAGCCAGTGTGGCCTCAGCCTCAAAATGTAGGAAAATGTTCCAGCAGCAGCAGCAGCAGCAGCAGCAGCAGCAGCAGCAGCAGCAGCAGCAGCAGCAGCAGCAGACTCCAGCTCAAAAAAAGATAAGGGTATTGAGTGAGAATCATTTTAGGAACCTGTGGTGACAGACTGATTTTCTTTCTTTACACTGGCTTGCTGAGAGCTCAATGGTCAGGCTGCATGAGGAGTTCATAAAAATCCCTCTTTAGTCTGTGGACACATCAAACTTAAGGTGCGGCATGTCTGGGAATTCACATGTCTGAATAAATTTCATGCCTGTTTTGGAGCAAGCTTTTCCTCTCCACTTACAGCTTACCCACAAACATTTGGAAGAGAGAAGGCCAGTATTAAAATGGGAAACACAAAGCAAAATGAAACAGAAAAAGTGAGTGTCGTCTGTGTTCTGTCAGGGGAGAAGCTGAATCCTGTCTCTTGCCATCTTGTGCTCTTACCTGTGAAGCAGCTGGGATTCACCACCACATGGCTGCTTCCTCTCAGCCTGTGGTTGTCTTTAGTGATAGGGACAATGGAAGAAAATGGTGGGGGGGACCAAAAAAAGGAAAAGATAGAGAAGAATAAAGATGGAGGGAGAGAGACAGAGAGAGAGAGAAAGGAAATGAGAAAAATCAGGGAGCTCCAAGCTTTTGTTCCTCGTCTTTTGTCTCCTCCTTCATTGCCCTTCCTTTTCTGAAGCAACTCATTGATTCTCCCCCCCAAAAAACCGCCTCTCTCAATGAGGTTGGATATGTTAATGCAATCACCACAAACACTGTCAGTATCTGCATGGCCTAAATTGAACAGGCTCACAGCTGCTCATGGGAGTTCAAGGATGTAAAACACAACAAGAGAAGTTGGAACAAAGTACGTTCTTTGTCTGCTTGTGATCTGGGCCAAATCCCTCACACCCACCTATTGATATTTCCTACAACGTTGTTAAAATGTATCTGCTGAATGTAGTTTTTTGTACATTGATTGTTTGCAGATTGTGCCATAACAATTAAAGCTGCAGTTGACAGGATTGCTAGAAAAATGTAGCTGTACACAATCCAGAGAAGGTGCAGTATTTATTCTCTCTCTCAGTTAGCTCACTTTGTACTGAAAAAGGACAGTATCTAATTATTGATAAATAATACTAAAATAATTCTAGCTTTTTACCTTTTTAAAATGACGGGGAAAATATAAACCATCTGCATTTTAATTTAGCATTTTCTAGAATAAGGGTAATTGCTGCTTTCTGCTTTATTTAATTGTAAATGTAATATCTTGGATCAGATGAGAAAGAGAGACTAACATTTGTCTGCATTTTCTTAAGTAAGGTAACATTCCAGTGGTTTAGTGATAGTGTCTAATTTACAGTAGCTATGAGATTAAGACTAAGATTTAAAAAGGGGGAAAAAATCGTCAACTTAAACCAAACCAAGCATGTTTTAGTTACATGATGTCTACACTGTTTTTTTTGTATAGGTCATCCACGTTTCAGTAACCAGGAGAATAACATAAATCTCAAATACGCTCTTCCAGTTAACTGACATGCACTTGTGCAGCCTGTGCATTAACTCTGCTGATGAAAATATTTGCAGAGCAGCATTTCTGACCAATAATTAATAGTTTCCAAGGGAAAACAAACCCAAAAAAATCACTAGAAGTCAACATTATTTCTAAATTTAGAGAGAACCACAGTTGACCAAAAGAATAATCCAGCTGTAATGTTATAAAAACCATGGATTAGAGGGAGATGTAAGCCTTCACTTTGGCGATAAAAAAGGTGTCAACCAAGGTTTTTGGGGCTAGAGGGCCACGTCCACTCGATCAGGGTGACCAAACAGTGTGACCAAACAGTGTGACGTCTGAGGTTAAAGGACGTTTATAGTCATCCATGTTTTAAAGTTCATTGATACAGTCAAATAAGAGCTGGAGAGAGTTCCTGTTTCCCCATTTTAATGGCAGATAAATTTGCACATTTTCATAAAAAAAGTGACTCCATATTTTAGAACTGGAACCGGTTAAGTGCAATACCTTTAACATTCACACTTTTCCAAGCAGGACAAGAGGATTGTGTGGTCACTGGGGTCTAAGGCAGCTGCAGTTAGGTCCAGGAGGATCAAGATGGTGGAGATGTGGCAGATCCAATCAAAAATTCTCAAGAGCACAGTTTCAGTCTGGACTGGAACTTTTCAATTACTTCATTATTGATTAAAAATGTCTGTTACTGACAGAGAAACACTTAAAAACACAGTAATTCTAATAAAAACCATTTCATTTTCACATGCATTTTATGTGTAAAATTGGCCAAACATCTGACAAATTATTTAGTTATTCAAGGCTAAGTTCAGATGAAAAGGGAATGGAATGATTTAAAAGGAGTCAACAGAGCCGACAGTTGTCATGTGGTTAAGGCTCTTACACTCTCTTACAGTTGTAGTTTCTATCATAACCTGGACATTTAAATCACAGCCAGGTCTTTTAATTAACTCCAGGCTCTTCCTGGCACGGTCCCTTTCACATGTGCAGAGAAAAGCCTGTAACCTGCCATTTCTGTTTAATTATGAATCTTATCTGTTTCTGTGACGTTTGCAATGCACAATCATGATTAGTGATACAGCTTTTCAAGTCATTCCTCCTTTTTAAATGTGAGATAATAGTTTAAATCATTATCATTGAATATGTAGTTGTTTTGGTTGGACTAACCAGGCAAAGTTTAATTAAATTCTCGCAACTAGTAAACACCATTTTTATTTTATAAACTGAAAAGAAATAAGATACCTATAAAAAGGAAAGTAACATTACACTTCCTCCAGATGGCTGACTGGCTGTCTGCATCTCCAGGTTTGTTTTTAATGATTCATATACTTTGCTCATTTAAAAACAGTGTAGGAAATCAAAAGTGTCAGTGCAGGATTGAAGAGGTGAAATTAATTTGTGTGGATGAGATCAGCACAGCCGTGCAGGTCCAGTGAGAGGCCAGATGACGCCAGAAAAGCATTGGTTTGTAATATCTATTATTGGAATGGCAAAGGTATTTCAGTTTCACATTCTAGGCAGAAACCCAAAAGCAGACTGACACAGGCAAGCAAATTTAAGTCTGATAAAAAAAAAAAGTCTTAAAGTTGGGAATGTAGCTGGCAGGTGGTTTTGTGGGCTCAGGCTCAGCAGACAGACAAAGCAGCTGAAGTGAAGCCTTGAAGCTGAGCGTAACATCAGAGCGGGTCTTTTCAGGAAGACGAGTAACAGAAACTTGTGGTAAACAAACTTGTAACAGTGGGTTGGAGTCACACATTGACTACAATGACCCAGCAGGGACTGGCAGCAGGAGCAGCCTTCATAAGGCTGGTAATTAGGGGATCTGCAGGTGTTCTTGATTGGTGAGCAGGTGTGAGGAGAGCAGGGGGGTGAAAACCTGGTGTAGATTATAATTTATATGTGGGTGATTTTCAGACTCTCTTCTGCCATGCATTCATAGTTTTGTGAACATAAAGTGACAGAAATCGCTGATAAGTGGGTGAAAAATAAGATCAACATTTTACTTCCTCGCCTCCACACACCTGGCAGATCGCTGTGCGAAGTAGATGTGAATTGGATTGTTGGTTACAGTTGCAGAAATGGTTGCTCGTGGCATCAGACAGATTGAAATAACAATTCAGTGTGATTATCAGGCTAAGTAATGATCAT
The DNA here is from genome assembly GCA_016785285.1 of Brachirus orientalis. Classification (NCBI taxonomy): domain Eukaryota; kingdom Metazoa; phylum Chordata; class Actinopteri; order Pleuronectiformes; family Soleidae; genus Brachirus; species Brachirus orientalis. The sequence continues at coordinate 3,326,130 of JAFBJR010000310.1, forward strand.
TTGCAACACTAATAAGGAGTTTAAGTGGCAATGGGAAATGGTCCGTATTTATGTCGCACTTTTATAGTCCCGACAAGTGCAGTCTTGCCGTTTACCCATTCACACCCACTGATATTCACATTCATACAGTTCATCCATTTGCAACATTGTTCACACACTGCAGGCACAGCTTGTGCTTCAGGATTCAATTTAACTTCAGTAAGTAGACTGAAGGGATCAAACCATCGACTGTCTGATTAGTGGGAGACCCACACTTCCTCCTGATCCACAGCCGTCCATCCTGGGACATGACATGTGTGTATATGTGACATATACAGGCCCCTCCCACAAACCTTCAAAGCCTTCCTGTACATGAAAAACATGCGACGGACTCCAAGTGAGATCAGATTTGACGTTTGTGATAAATTATGTGTTGGTCATCCAAGTAAAGCAGGCCACAAAACTGTATGGTATTTCTGATTTTAAACAGCCCCTCATATCAACTCACTGGCTTCAAATCTACCTTGAAATGAAGTGCGGCCCCCAGTGGAAGACTGGTCCTGATCTGAATACAGTTTGACAGAAGCCAGTAGTTTTATCATTCCTGTCGCAGATATTCCTGAAATTGATACCACTTCTGATTTTCTTCAGTCTCCCTCATGACAGCTGCATTTTTATTTGACTGTGAAAAAAAATTATGTGAAGCTTAGACTAAAAGAACTAAACTAAAGACTAAAATGTTAACAATGGCATTATACTGGGTGACCTTCTTCACTAAAGCTTAACTCTAACACCTGGGTTTTCTGCATCTGATTGTACCTGTGGTGTTGTATTGTTTAGTGTAGGTGCTGCTGACTCAGTCAACCTCTCACTGTGACTTTTTCAGGCCAAAGCTTTTGCTTTTGCTGGCATATTGTTGTGCAGTATAAAAATATGTATGGAAAATCTTGCTATAGCATCTCTGCTGAGTGGACCCTTTTTCCATTTTTGCTGTGATGCAGGTATTTACTGACGCTGAATCATTGGCTTTATTGTACTTTTAGATGATATTTGTGTTTTTTTACAGATAAGTTGAGGTCACGTGCAGTGGCATAAAACCTCAGGTCTCAGCTAGACTCGACTGTCTAGTTCATTATTTTAGTTCTTTTGAAGAGAGATGAAAATGGATGAAAGCAACATGGATTTTGCACAAAACCACTGAGCAGTAAATATGACTATGGTTTTTAAAAAAATGCAGTTTCTGTTTTGCAGCTATAGGCTGAGTGAGGAGTCCTTTGCCTTTAACACTTCATTTATTTGGTGCTGAACTGATCACATTTCATTTATGTGTAAAATAGTCCTGAGATTTTCACTGATGTGTCCTGATTTTATGTCACATTTGCAGAGAAGAACCCAAAGGAATGACAAAGCAGGATTCAGTTTCTAGAACATTTGATTGATTAAGTCAAAGTCAGAGTTTGAAACAACTAATACAAATATATATATATATATATATCAAGATATCACCCCATTAAGCAATCAAAATCAAATCAGAATTAAAATGCTGGTGCTTTCCAAGACAATCTGGAGAAAGTAAGGTGAATATGAACTAATGAGTAGATAAGCTGCAGGTGATTTGAAGGGCAGAGGAACATCAGGTGAGGCTAATGAGCTGATTGCATGAAGAGCAGGATCTGAAATGACAGGAGAGTTTGTGAAATTGCATTCAAACAAAACTAGTGATCCATTATTCATAATCCATTAATCGCTCTTGAAGACATAAATCCTTAAAAATCAGCCAAAATTACATCTGTTTTCTTTTGTAAATAGTTATAAATGTTACTCAGAAAGAAGACTTTCATCTGTGTTAATGGGACAAAAGTCTGGATTTTGCTACTTGACTATAAGAAACACAGAATATCAGGTGAAAAACATTAATACCATTATATCAAAATGCTTGTGTATTTCAATCAAGACAAGGCAAATTTTTATTTGTCCCCAGTTATATGAAGTAATTATTTACTACTTTCAAAAAAGACTTAATGTGAGTAAAATACAGTACATGCAGTTTGGAGGACATGGTGTGAGACATCACAGAACGGAGACAAGGCTTCTGCTCAAAGGTCTCTCTCTCTCCGTCTCTCTCAGCCACATGAAGGTGGCACAGGAGCATTCACTGAAAAACCAGTTATGTGGCATATGACGTTTTCATAAAGGGGTTTGAAAAAATGAGTTCAAGGCACCGAAAAGCAAAAAGAGAGAAGTGACAGAGGTTGAATTCTATAAAACACAGTAAAAAAAAGAAAACGAAATCAAAGTGTATGTGGAAAGACATCAGCGACATCAGATGGGCTTTTGGGACGAGATGAATCACTTGAAGAAATAGCTTTACTTTCATCATGGTGCTGGACCTGAGAGAGCACCAATAGCAAACAGAGCAGCTGTCAAACAGCTTTCATTCACTTCCTGGGGTTTTAAAGCCGACTCTGAACATATGTGGAGCCACCATTTGTGCAATAGAGTGTATTTCTTCCAGTGCTTCCTTTCACTCTGTTCACTTGGTTTTCTACTGTATGTGCAGAAACTCACTGCTGAGGTAGACACATCAAATAATGTGGATTCGTTTCAGGTGAGTGGGAATGTGTGGCTGTGGAAGGGTATAACCAATGGCCCACACTTTAACTTCCCCCTGTGTGTTGTGTTCTTGTTTGGTCATGAGGACCAAGAATATTATAAAGCAAACAGTTTGAGGACATTTTGTCTGGTCTTTAAAGGGCTTTTTCAGGGTTAAGACCTGGTTTTAGGGTTAGGGTTAGGCATCTAGTTGTGATGGTTAGGGTAAGGGGCTAGAGAATGCATTATATCTACACAAGTCCACACAAAGAATGGAAGACCAGCATGTGTGTGTGTGTGTTCTTGTATTTGTTGCTGAGTGAGAACCAAAAATTGTATAAACCATAAAAAGTGAAGGGCTTTTTGAGGATTAAGACCTGGTTTTAGGGTTACAGATAGGCATCTAGTTGTGATGGTTAAGGGGCTAGAGAATGCATTATGTCTATGACGGTCCTCACTTTGATAGAAGCACAAACATGTGTGTGTGTAGTTAGTGCTCAGTTATTGTAGCTGATTTGTCTGTGGTTTTCCCTCCAGTTGGGGTTTATTACCACAGCATTTCACTTACTCTGATTCATACACTCTAAACCAGAGCCATTGACAAAAATATAGTCACAATGAGAGAGAGATAGAGAGATAGAGAGAGAGAGAGAGAGAGAGAATGAGTGAATGGAGGCTCCTCTATTGTTTGACCAGAGCTGAACAGGCATTTGTGATCTTGAACTGGAATTCTAAAAAAATGGTATAAAAGAACAAAATTAGCACAGCCTCACATTTGTCATTATGCATGGTTGGATATATCTAATTATATTCCTTTAAGGATGAGGCTTACGATATTAAAAAAAGATTATAAATATATTTTCCTGGTAAGCATTAAAAATGTAAACTGAGCATCCAATTAATGACTTTTATGTCTGTGATCAGAGAGTTTCTTGAGTCAGATGAGAGCAAAGGTCATGAAAAAACTGCCAGAATCTCTACAACTTCTAGGTTTTTAGTAAGAGCCTTTGCTTTGATGTGTGCTTAAGATAAATCTCACACTAATTAGTATGTTGAGCCTTTTCAGCAAACATTCTCTTCACCACATTTTGTTCCCAGAATGAACGTTCAGTGCATAGTCCACAACCCTGTCATGATCTGAAATTGTACAAAGAGACACTCCTTTTATTGCCACTTGATCAAGAAAGATTTTACTTTTGTTGTTTCAAAAGTTACTCAACACCTAAAACTATAGTGACTGTGGCAGAGTGGGGCTGGCCAAGCTAAGAGATTAATGAGTATGTCCAACAAAATGGAGATTAAGAGAGTGCGGTCCAGACGTTGACAATCATATGCTTTACTTCACCAAAAAACATTTCCCACATAAGAAAAGATGCTTTTTACTGATCCTTTTCCACTTTCACAGATTAATACGTTATCCAAGGAATCAAAAATTCCAACTTAGTCCTTAGTGCCTCTAATGTTATCACCTTTAAGTGAAGTTAAGACACTCTTTACCTTGTAGCATATTGTGACCATCACAGTTTAGCAGTAACAGTTTAGTTTGCAGCCAGCTTAGCTGGGTTTTACTCTTGTATGTAACACATATGAGGTGTGTGTGTGTGTATGTGTTTGCACATAATCTGGGAAATTACCTCCTATATTCTCAGATTGATATTGTTCCCATTCACTGTTCAATGCTGGTAGTGCAGCTTAGCCTGCAGCCAAACAAAGCTGGAAACATTACTCCTGTGTAGTGCTGCTATAAAAGAGAGGACTTCCATTACAAAGTGACTTTATTACACCGCTGGAAGCTGTTGATTTCTGACATAGTTTCACGTTAAATTCCAGCATGTAATGATATGAACACTACTGTTGAATTAATATCTTTATTTTTACCTTCTTTTCTTCTCTCCTCCTCTGTTCCAACCATCCTTAAACTCCCTTTCATTCTCTTGCTACCTGTTCATTTCTCTATGAAGCAACAGTATTGCAGCATCCGCAGTGTGTGCCTTCAACCTAAGCGCCATAACGCAGGCTTTCAATGGGCCCTTCCGCTCCCAGGAAAACCCTCGCTCCACCTGGCTTCCCACACCCAACCCCATCCACAACTTCCAGGTTAGTTCAACTGTGTAATTCAGTTAAGGTCAGTCCCGCCTCATTGTTCAGCTCCTACGAGTTACACATTTACAAAACTGTCACATAGAAAAAGCTCCTCTAGTTCCTTACCAATACCTACAATCTTACATTCATACAATACATATAATCAGAAACAGAAGGCTACATTTACAATTCAGATTTTTATTTTTATTTTTTTTTTTTGAAAATTGGTTACAAAATCCATCATTCTCAGCTGCAAAAACGTCAAATAATTCATTACTCTAAAGAGACTAGTATTATTTATACATGGATACAATGCTGCTATTCTTGTAATACAGACAACAGACTCTTTCTACATTTCTTAAATAATTGCTGTTCTTCCGAAAAGTTTCGGCAATGGCAGATACCAACTGAAAGTTGAATGCGTCAACAAATCAATGTCATTTCAAGAAATCAGGAATGACCAGAAGCTACAATCAAAGCTGAGCCCTGTAACCCAAACAGAAAAAGCCTTTCAGAAGACTGTGATTTCATATTTATTTTTCTGCGGTGTATCATTATGTTACCCTGTTGTTGCTATGGTCCAATCACAGTCAAAGAGTAGTTTTGAAAAATGTTCCCTTTCTGAGAATAGAACTGAAGAACAGGCAGGGTATTGATTTAATACAATGAGAGGTGTCTTCAAATTGTCTCTATTGTTTGGCTTTTCTTATTTTCTTTCCTATCTGCCTTCTCACTGCCTTTCTTTTCCATTTTCCTGAATGTACTCACATTATTGTCGGACACCTCCCATTGTCTTTCCAGTGTGGAACTATAGATGACGAGGGTCCCAATGAGGGTCTAACAGAGCGCAGTCTGCAGGACGCCCAGAGGCTCTACCTGATGAATGACGTGGTCCAGCCAGAGTCCGTTGATCCACTGGTGATGCAGGATGACGTTCGTTTCTCCAACCTGGTTGTGGACATAGTTCAGGGCATGGACACACTCTACCATGTTATGTATATCAGCACAGGTTAGCAAAAGTTATTTAAAAACGTATTTATACAGACAATGATGTATTAAAGGTCCAGTATGTAACATTTAGAAGAAACTGAATATTCAACCCATAAATAAAACCCTAAACTTGGGATTCTGTGTAAAATGTAAATAAAAACTGAATGCAATGGTTTGCAAATCTCAAAACCCACCTTTTATTCCCTACAGAACATTGTCACACATTTGTTATTTGTTACTGTTATTATTTACATTTTACACAGCCTCCTTTACTTCTACTTTATGCAAGGGCCTTGTCTGTTAGAGGCCACCATCTTGTGCTGCCATGTTTCTATTGCAGCCCAAATGCTCAAACATGTTTTGAAGCAGAAGCTTACAACACAAAGAAACAAGAGAAACATTGTGTCTGGTATGTCAAAGCCTTCATAGTTCACGTAAAGCAAGAATCAAGAAGTCCTTTTTTTGCAGTCTCACCATTAGATGTACAAATTCTTACATACTGGACCTTTAAGGAGAAACAACCATCAGAGATCAGAATATCCCTGATATCTTCTTGTCTATCTTGTCAAATCAGAATATGGGACCATTCTGAAGGCGCTGGCTACACCCAACAAGAACCTACAAGGCTGTTACCTGGAGGAGATGGAGCTTCTCCCACCAGGTGTTCGAGAACCCATCCTAAGTCTGCAGATCCTGCACAGTGACAGGTCACTCTTTGTGGGACTGAACAACAGAGTCCTGAAGATCCCACTTGAGAGGTGTTCCAACTACAAAACTGAGATGTAAGTTCAGAATTGAAATAAAACTGGCACAGACTGAAAGATCGTTTCAGATAGCCTATCAGTTTTCATATCCATTAAAACTACTAGGATATGGCTCAGGTTCAGATTATGTATTTATTTCCACTAAAGTTGATCCAGCTATTCATTATACCCCATTTATCTGGGATCAGGTCATTGCGTTAATGGACTAAACAAGGTAGTCCAAACACTGGTTTTGCCGAACGTGTTTTCCAGCTTCTCTTTGGGGATCTTGCTGTGTCCCCAAACTGGAGGGGATACACAGCCTTCAAGGAAGTGGCTCCAGGAGGCCACTGTTCTGAGCTCCCTCTGGATGCTCCTCACTATATCCCAAGGTTGAGCCTTATGAAGGATGATCCGTTTGGTCGTTTGCATCTGTGACCTAATTAATTCAGTCTCAACCTGGAGCTGATGAGGATCTGGATGTACTAGGATGAGCAGCAGCCTTCACTCCACAGGTTTAACGTGGAGCTTGCGATCTTCTGCAAACCAGATCACACAACCTTCAAGCTGTTTTGCTAGAGCTTGTCTTCCAGCTAACAAGATTGTCCCTCATCTTCAGTTTCGGTTCCCTTGGCATGCAGAACCTCAGTATGTTCCTCGGTCAGTCTCGGTCTGTCCCCACACCTGATGTTTCTTTTCTTTAAGTTGTTAAGTTGTTCACCTACAAGAATACGTCTTTACTTTCAGGGGACAGAAGGAACAACTGAGTAACTGTGGGATTCACAGTACATAGAGTATATCCGATTGTTTATATTCTGTATTCTGGCAGTGAATTAATTTTAATTTGGTTGTTCCTATTAAGGTAGGTAATTTTCTGTCGTCATATGGGATTAATGTCTGCGAGACCTCACCTATAATCACTAAAGTCCTTGTGGAACCTGATGAATGACTGTGGCAGCATCTGCTCGCCTAAGAGAATTAATTTGTTGTGCTGTATTTTTCCCCAGTAATGAAGTTCGCACAGACAGGGAAAGCACTGCTTTGGCTTTTCTTTGTGTCTGAATCAGAGGATTAACAAAAGTGTGTGTGTGTGTGTGTGTGTGTGTGTGTGTGTGTTTGTGTGATGCTACAATGAACACTGGGAAGTTTTGGGTTTTTTTTTGAACGTAGGTTTGTTTGTGAGAGAGACAAGGAGTTGGGGACTTGAGCTCAGCCATCTTCAGTCTCACTGTCATTCATATGAAAGTATCTCATCAGTGCTTTAACCAGGATCCTCAGCCAGCTGCCTCACTTCTTCAATGTCAGCTTCTTTTTAGCATACGAATGGCGTGCGTGTGTTTGTGTGTGTCTGATTTTTGGAATGCCGTCCACTCTGAGATCTGTGTGCGTGGGTTGATGCTTGGATGATTTCATGAATGCACACTGCCTGATGAGTCAGCTCGCCGTGTCTACTTAATCCAAAGTCCTTGATACAAAGGAGCAGACACACACACACACACACACACACCAGTACGGAAAACATTGAATTTAATATGATGTGGGTGAAATACGTGAGATGAAACAGTGAAGAATAGGAAGTGAGATAAAAGCCTATCAAAGCTCAAATACAGAGAGTTGTGTAGCGTCCTATTCAAAACACAGTGAGGTGCAATGATAAGAGTTCATTCAAGGGCATTAGAGAAGGGAAGTGTGGGAGGCACAATGAGCCATCCTTAATCCAGTCTGCAGTGTTTGCCTCATCTCTGCAGCTTACTCACACTTATAAACTTTGAAAGGCACTTTAGCCAAAGCCAAACTGACCCGCAGAACGTAACAGATGTGATCCTGGTCCTGGGACACCTGGGCTTCTGTGGAGGGACTTGTCCGGAAAAGGACAGATGGACAAGGTCGAGTAAAGAATACCAGGTAGTATAACAGAGCCTGGAGTGTTAAAAAGATGCCTGTTTTGTTGTTTAATGTTTAATCAATAAACCAGCAAACAGCAATGATTTTTGAAGGTCAAATTTCTTACAACAGAAGGGCTAATTAAGTAAAGATTTTCCACTGACTTTATCTCTAAGATGATCCCACCACCTTCAGACAACCAAACCTGGTCCCGAGGCCGAGAAACATGAAAAACTGCATACATTAATATTATACTACAGTGTTAATAATTTATCTTAAACTCTATCACAAAATGCAAAACTGTTGGAACTTGAGAACAAATGTGTCCCTTTGGAGAAAGTATTTATTATAGTAACTGTACTTTCTACTTTATCATCATCATCATCATCATCCCCTTGTCCCAACAGCTTTTTTCTTTGTCTTTTTTACATTATCTTTCTGGATTTTCAACATTCAGAAAAAGACCCGGCTGCTGTCTGTCTGTCTGTCTGTCTGTCTGTCTGTCTGTCTGTCTGAAGTCACTCCCCGTCACTGTGCTGCTGCCTCAATGAGCCTTTTTCTCTTCTTCTCGTGTGTGGTCGTCACGTTATCAGCGAGTGAGTGGATATATGGCTGCATGTAATTTGGATTTGTAACAGACAGCCGCTCGTCAGAAAGAGGATGGGAGATGACGTATAGGGAAGTCAGAACGTATCCACCTGATATCTTACTGGTGATATAATGTAAACATGGTCAGGACAACCTACTAAAGTTCAAACCAAGCATCAGAATGATGAGAAAAAGTGATTCAAGTGACTTTGAAGGTGGCGTGGTTGCTGATGATCTAAATAATTTAGAAGCCGCTGAACCACTGGGATTTTCAAACACAAACACCTCTAGGGTTTACAGCGAGAGAAAATATCCAGTGAACGGCAGTTGTTTGGGTGAAAATGCATCGTTAATGCCAGAGGACAGAGGAGAATGCAACCACTCAATTAAAGCCATGGAGTGTATGCAGAAGACCATCTCTAAAGGTGCAACACACCAAACCTTGAGAAACATCAGTAGACCACACCACTGCCACTCCTGCGGATGTTTTAGCTGTCCTCTGTACCTAATTTTGTGTTTATAGTTGTTAAATTGTTTAGTTTAACTGCTGACCTTTACTGTTCCAGCTTTGACGGCAGAAGTATATGTTGGGTTGAACGTCGTTTATATTTTAGTGCTTTTAATCTTTACTTTTCCTTCCTTATTGTTCTGCATCGGCAGCCCGGTCACAACCCTGAGAGCAGAGAAACATTTACATCAACATCTTTAACTGAAGTGCTTTTTCTGTTACACCGCTGAACCTTTTCAACAGCCACTGATTTGTAGCCTTTTAGCTCGCAGACCAATGCTTGCGTGTGTGTGTGTGTGTGTGAGCACGTGCCTATGTCCTCTCTTTGCGGTGATTATTTTTGACCTGGCCAATTGGCACCTCTGGCGAACAGCACCACTCTGTCCTCGGAGCTGCTCCTATATCTCTCCATCTTACTGTGTTAGTGGAGTGATTTATTTTGGCTGCGGCAGCAGCAAGCCTGCGTACAGTCGCAGTGTTGCATCCGTCAGGGCTTTTCTGCTCCCACTGAAGAGACAAATGTGGTCCACGCTGCCAAATTTATGATGAAAATACAGGTGTCGTTCAGTAAACAGTAAAGCCAACACTGAAGCAAAGTGCTAGAGTTGGACACGTTTGGTTTTGCCTGTGCGGTTTAACCACCGCGAGCCAGCTATACCAACAGTTTTTAGCATGAAAAGTTTTCATTTTTTATTTTATGACCATGTGATTAGCATAACATGATGTTTATTTGTAAGGTAAAGAGAGACAGGGAAGATGTGTGGGACAAATGCTTCCCGTGTTTACAAGATTGTTTGTGTGTTGGTAGAATAATGACAAAAATAATTGTTTTTCTCAAAGAAAAAGCAGAAGAAGAAAGCTGCCATCACTTCTGCTGATTGTGATGCTTCCTCTTATTATTGGTGGTTGACAAACCAGCTTGGGCTGGCTTTACTGCCACCAAGTGGATTGGAGTTACTGCTCTCTCCTTTAATGGGCTTTCTCAGTCTCATTATGGTGGTAAAACGACCTGCCTGGCCTGGTGTTTGGCTTAATTAATATCAATCTCTTTTGAAAATATTTACAGCAGCCCAACTCTAATAAGAGTGTTTCTTCATTTGTGAAAACCAAAGGTGTTGGAGAGGAAAAGTATTGTCCATGAACATTTCAGGAATAAGTTCAAGTGGAGAAGGAGAGAGAGAGAGAGACAGAGAGAAAGAATAAAAAGTGAAAGAATACTGAAACAGAAATAACTAGAAGATTGAGGAAATGCTGAATAAATTATGAGGAGACTGTTGAGAAGGAAAAAAATGGAACAAACCCAGCTTTTTGAAATGACACATTTCCTACATCAAAACCACATTGGCTATATCAACATTATATTTTATGGTACAGATGTTTTGGCTGCATTTCTGCCTGAATTTGGTTTTGTTTACTGTTTGTCTGTGGTTGTTGTATATGTACGATTAACAGCAAACTCCTCCACTCACCATTAGCATCTGTGCCACAGTCTCTCTCTTTCTCTCTGTAAGTGTCTTAACTTTGCAGTGCAGCTTTACTTATACTTACTTATACGCTCGTCACCCTTCACCGTGGGGGTGAAGTTCACTGTTCACTGTGGCTTCTAACTCGTCAGCAGGCCTCTGGAGTTCACTGCTGCTAAGCCTGTATGACCAATCAGCGGCAACCTTCACCAGCCAACGACTGAGAGAAATATGTTGTTCATGCATTGGGTGATTTATTACTGCTCCTGAATGCTGTTGTTTTTATTACAGGCTCTGTTCTGTGTATCTGTTTCTGTTCTTGTCTAGCTTGTCTCTGCCTCCCCATTGTTTCTACATGATGATGATGATGATGCAGCTCCTTTTTATTCACCAGGAGCTGAGAGTGTACATGTGGGACAGCAGGCATTTTTGGCAGACAGCGATCGTACATTGGAGCCAGTCTTCAGCCTGGCTCCAATGGGACCTAATTGGATGTATTTGGGCTGAGTGCTAGCAGGTATTCCCTGTGTTTTCAATTCATCATGAGCAGACTTCTGATATGGCCAGCTCAGCCCAGTACATGGAAGGAAAAACGTCTCAGGGACAGGCTGTCTCCCGCAGGGAGAGGACAAGGAGTGAGAGCCTGTCAGTTGTCATCTCCTGAGACAAGCTACAGAAAAAGTCATTGCTTGTGTGGGGGGAACTCACTTGTTTAACTAAATCAGACCCTCCAGACAGCCTGTTCTGACATATTCCCAAAGTTTCAGGACAACACTTAATAATGTTTGACTAAAATCTATAATTTATCAGTCCTGGTGATCATATTTGCAATTACACACTGACGAGCTGTCATTAGATGTGAGGTGCACTATTGTTTTTATGTCTAGTTGTTAAGGGGCCTGTAATGAAAAGAGACACTGGTTTTTACAGCACGCACAAATGATTTAAAATGTCAATTACACCCACACAGAGAGACACTAGCAGATTTATCGTCCGATGCCGATCGTCCAGACATATTGTTATATGGGCCGGTGGGTTTTTGCCTCTCACTCTGTTTAAAATTTAACAGGCCATGTTCCATGACTTCTCTGTTTTGATAAAAGTGTGCTACTGGGCGCATACATACACTGCTGAATTAAATATCAGCCAGTGTCCTGCAGACTTGTCCAAGTGATCTCACACATGGTGCCACATCCACAGAACAAACACATGCCCTTACAGACTGCAGAAAAACGGATATTTCGAAAACATACTTGATTATGTACACACACAAACACACTCATACAGTTTGGAAGCCTGACACTCCAGTGTATCTGCACATTAACACCCCTTTGCACTGCCTGTTACAGAAATTAGACTTTTTTTATTCCCATCACAGTGCCCTCTCTTCACCCAAAGTGCTTCTAATTGACTTTTAAAGTGGTCCAGTTTGAATAAAAGGCATCAGGAGCATTTGGCTGATGTTTTATGCAGCTGCAGAAAGGTCAGAGTGAGAACTAAATGCCTCAGTAACCCCCCATCCTTCTCTCTCCAATAGTAAATCCTCATCAATTAAATGGCTTCAAGTGAAGGATCTGATTGGGCAAAATACTGACACTGCAAACTGTCCTACTTTCATGATATTCTAGTAAAACAGTAAAACAGACTATGTTCTATGTTATATATTGTAACATAGTGTTTTTAGATTTACAAACACTGGGCAAATGGACTTTGGTTTTACTGAAGAATGTCATGCACTTCTTTTCCCCAGCATTAACCACTGTTGTCAGTTTTCTTTCCAGCACATACATTTTTCTGGTCGCTGTACGTTCGGCACGGTTGTCTCACTCGAGCTGTAGTCATCATCTTTTGTAGTCAACATTTTTCTTTATCTCGGTGACAAGCAGGTTGAATCGAGGACTAAATGTCTCTTTCCCTTGGAGCAGAAACCCCATCGCCTGCCTCGCAGCACATTTTACCCACAGCTAATTAGGCTTCAAATCTCTCTCTTTCATATAGCATTATTTATTCCATCCTTGAAATACGCACTTAAAGATTGTTCTGCTTAGCTGATCTCTGTAATAGCGTGTGTGTGTACTTGTATGTATATCTTTGTGAGGACCAACAACCATAAAACATCTTACACTTAAGGTGGTACATTTTGGGATGGTGAGGACATTTTAGCAAGTCCTCATAATTAAACAACCTTAAAACCTGTATTTAGGGTTAGGGTTATTTGTTTAGGGTTAAGTGTGTGTGTGTGTGTGTGTGTGTGGTCCAGGTATTACCCATATTGTAGGAACCTAAATCTGTTTACAGAGGCAGATACTCATTACATTTTAAGGTGAAGACATGTTTTAAAGTTAGGCTGAGGTTAGGACACTAGTAATTATGGTTAAGGTTAGAGTAAGTCTCCAGAAAATGAGTGGAAGACAATGTAATGTCCTTAGAAGTCATGGAAACCAGATTGATTGATTGACTGATACTTTATTAATCCCAAAGGGAAATTGAAAAGATTATGTGTATGTACCTGGTATTCCTTATGTTGAAAGGGACCTAAATCTGTTTACACCAGGGGTGACAAATGTAAGGCCCGTGGGCCAGAACTGGCCCACCAGAAGGTCAAATCCAGCCCGCAGGATGAATTTGTGAAAAATACACGTTGTACTATATTTCTTCAATTCCAGATACCTGTGACTAAAAGTTTTGTGCTTTTGCAGATCCATTGTGATCTGTTAATAAATGGTACATTTTTGTTTGAAAGATTTGGAGTACTTGTTGTTTATAGGTTATGCAGTATGCTATTATTGTACTGGTACAGCCCAGTTGAGGTCAAATTGTGCTATATGTGGCCCCTGAACTAAAATTAGTTTGACACCCCTGGTTTCCAAAGTCACATAATGGAAATGACTGCATTTTAAGGTGTTTTAAATTTAGGCTGAGGTTAGGGTTAGGGTCAGGGTTAGGACATTAGTAATTATGGTTAAGGTTAGAGTAAGTCTACAGGAAATAAATGGAAGTCAATGTAATGTCCTCTGAAGTCATGGAAACCTTTGTGTGTTGAAAGTGTGTTAGTAATCAGTAAGCCAAATGAGAACTCTACCACCACAGTCACGACGCAAAGCCGCATTTCAAATTAATTACAGACACAATATGGCCGACCTTGAGCCAGAATGGCAACACACTCCTCCTTCTGCCCTTTAAAATGGACTATTGGGTTCAGTGAACTGTGAATTTGTGGCCAACCTCATTATGATTATTGTTTCATCTGTACTGAAGATCGCATCTAGTGTTGCTGTTATAGTGTCACTTTATTAAAATGACACACAAGTAGGTGAATACATCAAGCTCTTGCAGGAAGACGTCCTCTCCTGGCAGCGCCGCAGATCTTTGTCTCTCACTTTTCCCATCCTGGGCTTGATCGCTTTTTGTCTGTGGGGTCACCTCTGCTGTGCTGGCTAGGCAGGAATGTCTATTGGATCAGAGATGACCTCAGATTCACTGTGGGGGCCCAGACGCAGGACAGAGAGCTGCATCAACACTTTAAGATTCCTCCGGCTCTAGACTAAAACACTGCAATGCTCTTCAAATAAACCACATCAGTCTGTGCCAACAAGGACAAAAACACAGTCACAACAAGTTATTTCAGCTGCCTCTTATCCTGCGTTGCTGAAGAATCAGCTCTGCCAGCTCTGCCTCGTCATTAACAGCTTTAGAGTTCATTAGCCATCATTACGTCTGTTTTACATCAAGAGCTTACACATATTAAATCAGAGTTTGGGTGATGCAGAGTGCTGTTTCTGTGAGAGCTGAGCCTGAGGCCCTGTTACATACAGATTGGCAGCAGGATCATAGCAGATCAGAGTCACGGTGGTGGTATTTGTTGCATGTCTGTATTAGTTTAAAAGAAGTATTGATAACCTGTAAAGAGACTTGAATAAGCTGATGTTGCTGGAAACAGAGTTTAAGAGCAACAGAGAGAACACTTTGTGAATTTACTGAGAAGGATGAAGGGATTCTTCTTTTCATTTTTCACTTTTCCCCTCACACTTCAAGGAAATATAAAGCACAGATGCATAAGGACAAATCATACACTGTGTATAAAAGGTGGATGTATTTTTCCAGTTTGCTGGACATGGCCAACATGGAAGTAAAGATATATTGAGTAGCCAGTAGGGGGCCTCAGTAAGTAAACATTTTTCCTGAGGAGTTTGTCTCAGTGATGGATTCAAATGCTAGTTTCAGGTCTTCTGTTCTTCATTCTTGTAAATTATTTACTCATTAAAGCAAATTAACAATAAACCATAACCCAGTGTGACTAAGAGCTAGTACTGTCCTATAGGTGCCTGGTTGCTGGTGATGTGTATGAATTTTTGGTTGCAAGCCTTCAACAATGTGCTGGCACAATCGTCAAGTTTTTAAAGTGGGAGTTCAGATTGTTATGGGTATATAATTGGAGCTGCTGTTACTTAACCAAATTGAATTTGTGCGATTTTCTGGGAAGCACAAATATAAAACAGACTTTCTGTCTTAAGTGTGGTACATGTACTTCAGTGTTTCAGAGCCACAACAATGAAACAGGTGACTGGTTTTAATGTCGTGGCAGAACAGTTTATGTCTGTGCTCTGTTTTAATGGGGTTTCATTCTCAACCATCTGTAATGACATTTAAATCTTATTTTGAATCTTGTTTTATTCTCCACTGGGCAAAGTTTAAAACACATTGATCAGCCACAACGTTGAATTAGTTAGCAATTTGATTGTTGAGGCCCATCATTGTATGATGTTCACTATGTTTGTTTAACAAGTAAACTATTCACCTCCTCCTCCTGCAGGCTGTGTTTGGAGGCGAGGGATCCCTACTGTGGCTGGGACTTTAGGCAGCGACGATGCACCACACTGGAGGACAGCTCCAACATGAGCCAGTGGAAGCAGAACATCACTGTTTGTCCGGTAAGAGTGATGTCATTAAAGCATTTACTGTAAGAAACATGAGCTCAGACTGAGACACTGTCTGATATGGTCATCTTTCTCACGCTTCATCCATGACTGCTGACTTCTCAGTGTGTGTTGTTTGAAACAAATGTTCTGAGGTGGAAGAAAAAAAAATATATCTACTGTACTAAATTTGACTGAAGTGAATATGTGTAAATTTATACCCAGATATATGAAGTTTGTGTAATGATTCAAGAGAATTGTAAAAAAATAAAACTAAGGGAGGACTCAAAAAAAAAAGGGCAGGGACAAAGAGAACTAAAGGTAACAAAGATTTATTTACAAAAATAAACAAAAGGTAACCAGTTCATGAATTAAACTTAAGACGCTGACGCTGGCCGGCTGGCGAGGCGAAGCTTAGCATACAGGAATCTACCAAAGGAAATGAAGAAAACGGGAACAGGATACTGCAAAAAAAATGGGAAACGAGAGGAAAAAATACAAAAACGAGACTTTAGCGGTTTCGCTGAGCTGAGAACAATGGAGTTACCATACGAGGAATACATGACACACTGACGAGGAGGAACAGGAAATCCCAAACGTTCACCCAAACAAAATAGGAACTAAACAAACTCAAACCTCCACCAGCCAGGAGACAGATCATGACAGTTTGGGCGCTGCCGGCCGTATGTGATGATGTGATGATGGCAGAAGAAGGGCAACATGCTGCACAGTAAATTACTCTATAAATATGTAAAAATATAAAGTACTTTGACATTTACAGTCACCAACAAACATGTTATAGTCGGAATAATTCACGTTTGTTTTCCAGCTGCAAAACCAAACCACTAATGGTGGCTTCGGACCCTGGGCTCCATGGCAACCCTGCAACAATGATGATGGTGTGGATGGTGTCAGCTCCTGTTTGTGCCGCTCCAGGTCTTGCGATAGCCCCGCCCCTCGATGTGGAGGCAAAAACTGTGAGGGCCCAACCATAGAAGTCGCCAACTGCTCAAGGTTCTGACAACAACAACATTTATCGCCACTTTTATGTTTTTGGAGGCATATTTCATCATTATCATGATAGCAATCAATAGTAGCATGTAATATAAAGTTTACAACAAAGATTAAATTACAGTTTATGTTTTTGTTATACTCATGACTACATCATAATCGATCATTTCAGTGTATGACATGTTGTATCACTGGATGGAAAGGTGATTTCAATCAGTCAAAAACAGACATAGAAGAATGACCCAATACCATTTTTCAGATTACCTGCAGAAATATAAGGAATTTTAACTAAAATTGACACAGATATCACTTCAAATCAACATCCAAATCTGCCTTTTAATGCACCAGACAAGAATCAAGAGCTAAAAGGATTATATCCTGACAAGAATTAAAGAAACTCATTCCACTCCTCATCCCCAATAGAGTCAAGTGTTTTGCAAAAGGCTGTTGTGCTGTCAATGTAGAAGATTCAGAAATACTAGAGTTCTAACATGAGACAGGATAATGCAGCACATTCAATCCTGTTTGTTCACAGTTATTTAGAGAATAGATTCTCAAGTACTAGTTTATACATTACTTAGCAGTCTAAGGGCAAAACTCATGTCTGACCAGCTTGAAGAAAACAAACCCAATGGATTAATTTGATCTTAAGGAATAAGACAATGTAATAACTTGAGGAAGAACCAAAGCAAGATGAAGCATCTTTCCGTTACAGTATTGCACTAACGTGTCTTCATGTCTCTGCATTTTTATTAAATTTTGGGCATGAGATTACTTTAATGTAAATGCATCTAAACCCTCATTACTTGTCTCATGTGTTTTTGTTTTTGTGTATTCTATTCCATGACTCATTTCATTCATTGTGTTTTTGCATTAATGCTCTTTCTCCGTGTTTGAAAGACACGTCCTTTGATGAAACTCACACTGATGCTGTGGATTTGCAGCATGTATTTAAATAGGAGGTATGAGTGTGATCTTATAAGTTGTTTTGGACAAGCGCTCGACATTGTCATGTCAAAAAATATTATACGGCTGTGATCCAGCACACAACGCTTGTCATTTTCCAAATTAGTCTGATGCCACATCAGATGAACACTAACATCTTAGGCCACTATTTATACTGTGACCAAACATGTGGTAGATGGTGAATCTCATTAGAAAATGTTGGTGACAATCCGATTCGTCCGGTGACACCTCTCATTATCTCTGTCTGCAGAGGGGTTGGCGGGTCGGTGTTACAGAGTGAGCAGAGACAAAGAGATTAGTCACTTTTCGTCCCGCTGGATAGCTGTGCCAGATTTAATCCCTAGTGTCGAAATTGAATTGTGCTTAAGTAGAAAGTGGCAATTAAATCATGAGAACTGCTTCCCAGGAAGAAAGCACTTAAGCAGATTGAATGAATGTGTCCAAGTCAGGATGTGCCCCCACTGTGTTTGTCCCTCTGTCTCCAAAACTATACTGTTTTTATTTTTCCCATAAGATTTGGAGAATTACAGAGAATAATAGAATAATAGAAACCAGTGTGAATTAGGTGCTTGCTGCTTCTCTGCTGTCACAGAAATGGAGGCTGGACACCCTGGTCATCGTGGGGACAATGCAGCACAACCTGCGGTACAGGCTTCGAGCTGCGGCAGCGCTCGTGTAACAACCCGTCACCTCGACATGGTGGACGTGTGTGTGTGGGGCCAAGCAGGGATGAGAGGTGAGCAGGACTGGTTTTAGTCTAATACTGATGTAATCTCACAAATTAGAATTAAAGTAATAATGTACGCTTGGCAAACATGGCAAAAAAAAAAAAGATCAATCTGATAATAATATTAATCTCCCATTTGTCATAACGTCACTGCTAAGACACGATGTAGTAGAGATTAAAGTTAGTCAACCTTTTTTATCAGGACACATCAGGTCTCTGTGGCAAAGTAAGTCTTACATCCAAAGGATTTGATATAAACAACTAAATAGTGCCAAAAATAAGACTTTGAAGTGTTTTCTTATCCATTGCCATCATCAACAAGACATCAGTGCCTTCCAAAATGCTACCGGTTATTTTCTTACATGCCACATTAGGAGATTTCCATGAGTCAGTTTGAACTCCACAGCTCTCACATGTACTGTATATGTTTGTTACAATCAGTCCTCCTAAACATGTTCCACTGCTCGCACGCCTCCGCTGCCGTCTCCACAGGTTCTGTAATGAAGGGCTGTCCTGTCCTCAGCCCATCTTCTGGTCTCCATGGGGCTCCTGGACCAAGTGCAGCACCGAGTGCGGGGGAGGTGTCCACTCCAGGGTCCGCACTTGTGAGAACGGCAACAGCTGCCCGGGATGTGCTCTGGTAGGAAACAGACTCCAACACAAACACAAATCCAGATTATAAAACAAAGAAATATTTTAGAAAACAAAGAAAAGGCCACATTTGTTAGTTAAAGGAAAAACTGAATTAAATCCATGTTCGACTGCTGTAGCTTGTTTCAACCTGGAGTTTTAGAGGCGAAACAATGATACCTCATTAAAGTGAGCAGCAGTTACCATCTGCTGCTCACTTTCTTGATTGTCTCTCTTGACCTTGAATGACTCAGCTGGAGTTTGGTTCACTACAGTGGACAACATGTCTATATTTAGTTTTTTGCAAATAAAAGTTTGTTAAATATAAATACAGCAAGTCCTCCCTGCTGTCTACAAATTTCCATCTGTAACTGAAAATTGTTTGGTGCTAGAAAACTATTTCATGAACTCACATTTCCTATATCCATGGTTGCTCTGAGAGGAGCTCAGTGAAATGTCTTTTCCATTTGTATCCAAAAAATAACTTGTTTGCATTATCTAATAAATTGCTCCTGATTTTTAACACCTTTTAATCCAGGAATACAAGGCGTGTAACCTGGAGGCATGTCCAGAGGTGAAGAGGAACACGCCTTGGACTCCCTGGATGCCTGTCAATGTAACTCAGGGTGGAGCTCGTCAGGAGCAGAGGATGCGCTACATGTGCCGCGCGCATCTGTCCGATCCTCACGAGCTGCAGATTGGACGCAGGAAGGTGGAGACGCGCTTCTGTCCCAGTGATGGCACAGCAGTCTGTGAGACAGACAGTAAGTCGACCAGTGGAGAGATAGAGCCTGAATCTTATGGGAGCCTGAATGCATCACCATGAACTCAGAAAACAAAACATGCCTGATAAAATATTTGGCCTTCTTTATCACCTGTTTTTCCCAGAGGGAACACAAGTCTTTCTGTCTGACTTTAATTATCTCTGAGCAGAATGTTATACTGTTATACTGTTACTTCACTGGATAATAAATCAATTATAATTTATTAAAGTAAAAGATAAATGAACAATTAAACTTACTTAAAATCCTCTGACTGATATTCATTTTCCTCATAAAATGGACATAAGATATATCTATTCCTATGTGCCATGACACCCTTTACTCTTCTTGGTGATGGAAAATCACTGCACTCCCCTCCTTTGTCAGCAAACACAAGCTTTGGATCTGTTATCATTTTCTGTGCAATGAGTCATCTGAGTTTCACTGGTCTTCATAATAATTCTACCTGATTACCCTCACTTGCTTATCTTCAGTTATCTTATTATATTTCATAAATGTGTGTGTGCTGGTGTGGCAGTGATGTAGGTCTGATGTTATTTGTTCTGTGTGTACAGATACTTGTTGGGTGTGATGCAGCTCCAAAAACAAACTTTACATCAAAATTAGTCACTTGATGACAAAGTCTGTTCAGCTTTAATGGTTGCCTGAATTAATATTAATAGAGAGATAAACAACAATAATGCACAAAAAAAAAGTAACAAAATTTTGCAAAGTTGCTTCATATGAAAAAAGTGCACCGAAGCTAACAGCCAATGTGAATGTGCAGACTGTGCTGAAAGGCCCTCACCAACACTGCCACATACACACGAACACTGAGAGAGCTACGTGGGATTATAGTCCACTGCTCTGTGGCTTTTGGTTTCGCCGTCTCCTGAATCGATTACCTGTCTCTGCTTGTCGACCTCCTGAGGGGCTGCATTGACTTTGACATTCTGATGAAACACAGACATGAGAGACCAAGTTTGAAAGATGGACAAAGACAAAAATGTACCTACTGGCAAAGTCATCTACACTGTGACTTTCAATCAAATAATCTGCATGTGTCAAATCCCCCTTTAAAGTTTTTGAAACTCTTGACTGTATTATACTGATCCAAGCTCACTGTCTAAACCAAATGGAGTGATTTTTAAATCCACTTTACTGGGTTTGACAGGGAAAAAATACCCCAAAAAAATCTATACTTGTCTCTTAATTGATAATTAGTGTGTGTGTGTGTGTTTAAGTCTTTACTTGCTTCCTTGTCTCTCCAGCTCTTGTTGAGGAGCTCTTGAAGATACCAGTGGTTAGAGTGGCAGGCACCAGCTGGTCGTCATGGGAGACCTGGTCGACTTGCTCCCAGAGTTGTGCCAAAGGTTACCGCAAACGTCGGCGCTCCTGTGCTGGACCCGAGGGGAAAAGCGCCCCAGTTGCATGTCGCGGTTCGCCTGTGGAGTACCAGGACTGCAATGTCCAAGCTTGTCCTGGTGAGCAAAGTCACACGCTAATGTTCTGCGTAGGACAGTGCATTGACTGCCATTCATTTGACTAAGTCAAACCTTAACCTAACCACTGAACCAGTTTCTCAGAAACTGAACAGATTTTGGTTTTCATGAGGAATACTGGTCCACAAGGTCAGTGGTTTGTATCAGAATAGAGAAGGAATTAACCCTTAGAAGGCAGGCTGTTAAAGCTAGAAGAATGTGGAATATGGAATGTCTTCTATCCTTTTTTTTTTCAGCACAACCTAGGCAATCTGATGAAATGATTATTATTTTTTTGTTTTCATCAAGTATATAAATGCACCTGAGCAACAAAATGTACAAAAAATTTAACCGATATAATTAATATATAATAATTTTTGATATCTGGATACACGTCACAGTTCACAGTTTGCTTGGCTCATTTGTATGAACAAAAATAAAAGAAAAAATGTCTATTTAAATGAATTATAACAAAACATAAGAAGACAAAAAGAAAAAACAAATGATGTGACCTATAAACACAAACCCCCAGGAAGTTCATATAAGGAGTTGTGTAGCAGTGTCTCAAGTCGGTCAACACAGTCCACGTCATGTCTCAAGTCGGTCAACAACAGTCCACGTCATGTCTCAAGTCGCTCAACAACAGTCCACGTCATGTCTCAAGTCGCTCAACAACAGTCCACGTCACGTCTCAAGTCGCTCAACACCAGTCCACGTCACGTCTCAAGTCGCTCAACAACAGTCCACGTCATGTCTCAAGTCGCTCAACAACAGTCCATGTCATGTCTCAAGTCGGTCAACACCAGTCCATGTCATGTCTCAAGTCGGTCGGTCAACACAGTCCACGTCATGTCTCAAGTCGGTCGGTCAACACAGTCCACGTCATGTCTCAAGTCGCTCAACACCAGTCCACGTCACGTCTCAAGTCGCTCAACACCAGTCCACGTCACGTCTCAAGTCGCTCAACACCAGTCCACGTCACGTCTCAAGTCGCTCAACACCAGTCCACGTCACGTCTCAAGTCGCTCAACACCAGTCCACGTCACGTCTCAAGTCGCTCAACACCAGTCCACGTCACGTCTCAAGTCGCTCAACACCAGTCCACGTCACGTCTCAAGTCGGTCGGTCAACAACAGTCCATGTCACGTCTCAAGTCGGTCGGTCAACACCAGTCCACGTCATGTCTCAAGTCGGTCAACACCAGTCCACGTCATGTCTCAAGTCGGTCAACACCAGTCCATGTCATGTCTCAAGTCGGTCAACACCAGTCCATGTCATGTCTCAAGTCGCTCAACACCAGTCCATGTCATGTCTCAAGTCGGTCAACACCAGTCCACGTCATGTCTCAACACCAGTCCACGTCATGTCTCAAGTCGGTCGGTCAACACCAGTCCACGTCATTCAGTTCGAGCCAAGAACAAGTCAAACACAAGTCATTTACCCATTTCAAATAAAAAGGTTCTGTCCAAGTCAGTTTACTGTAAGTCAAGTATCTACACAAGTCAAGGCCCAAGTTTTGTCAAATGAAAATTATAATTTTCTTTTCATAATTAAAGTGTCTGTTGACTCAAGTCTACAGTGCACAGTAGGCTGGCTTATCCATTTCAGTTGTAAGCTTTCTTGGTCTTAGTGAGTGACTAAGTAAACATGAAGGTCATTAATTATACATATTAGGTCTTAACTAAATATATCTGAACACAGTGACCAGAGTAAGAGAGTGTGTCAGTCAGGACATGAGTGAATCAGACACTCAGCTAGTCAACCAGGTAAACAGCCAGTTAGAGTCAGTCATTCAGGGAAGTGTCAGGATGTGAGAAGTGGCCACAGCCTGCTCCGCTCTGTCTCTCACTAATCCACTCAGCTAATGGAGTTTTCTGAAGCACTGTGACGTTACCCAGCAACACCGCGTGTCTCAGCCAGTCAGACGGACATCAGCCAGTCAACCGGTCAATTAGTCAGTTATTCAATTAGTCATACACACTCTACTGATTAGATCGCCTGAAACATTAACAGTCTCCATGGGAAGGCTAAGTGAATGACAGGGTGAGACTGGAGCAGCAAAGACAATGGAGACTGTGATAGTGACCAAAACCCCCAACTGGATCATTATTAGGACAGAATATGTAAAAAAAATAAATACAGTATGAACTAAAAGACATGCTGTAAATTGTCTTATAAAATGGAGAAAATGTGAATAAATAGGAACAGGACTTGATATATGTAGGTGTAAACAAGGTTTGGTGGATACACAGTAGTTGCTCAGGTGGTGCACCAGGTATAAATTCTGCATCAGGGTCAGAACATGTTTGAGATACTCTCAGCCCCTGTAGACCAGGAATGTACTCAAAGTCCAGAGGAAAATGAAAACTGGCAGAGCTTCTTTCCAGAGTCATGTCACTAGTCTTCACAAACTGGTTATAAGCCTGAAAATACCAACCAATGATATTGATAAATGACTCACATTTATTTTTTTTATTTATTTGATATAGCTGTGAACAAATCTGCTGATTTGGCTAAATATTTAAAGTTTAATTATCAGCCCCATAAACTTCCTAATTTTCTAGTGCTTAATAGATCCAAATGTACAACTTAATTTATTTCTTTTTTGCTTTGATGTCTGGAACACATGACGCCCATTTTGGCTTTAGTCCACTTGCTGCTCGTGCATTTTAGAGTTTTATTTGTTTTTAAATCCTTAAATGGTCTTGCTCTGTCTTACCTCTTGTGAGCTGCTGGTATGTTAAAACCCATTTTTTCTCTTTGGCTTTTGACCCAGTAGGAGACATTGATTTTACCAGTTTTTTATTGTTTTTATTGTACAACTTGTTTTTACTTGTTTTGTTTTTATACTTTCTTTGTTTGTTTTTTTAGGTCTATTAGGTCTTCTATATTTTATTTATCCCTGATTTATAGCACTTTGTTTTAAAGTGCTTTGTAATATCCATCCTCAGTGATCTGAAATCTTAACTCTGTTCACGCCTGGCATTAAATTCATCCTGCATGTGTCTCCTGTGACCACATAAGATCAGATCTAGCCTCCTTTCAAAAACACACTGATGTCATCATGACATGTTTCACTGCACATGTGTGTCTGCATCAGTGTGTTTGTGTGTGTCAGTGTGTATGTGCATATGCTTGTGTGTGTGTAGCTGGTCTTCCTCATGTTGTGGGGACCTAAATGTGTCTCCACACTCACATTATGGGGACTTGTCTTCCTTATGGGGACAAAAATCAAGTCCCCATAACGTAAATGACTCCATTTTAAGGTGAAGACATGTTTTAAAGTTAGGCTGAGGTTAGGGTTAGGTTAAGGTTAGGGTCAGAGTTAGGGTTAGGACACTAGTAATTGTCCTCTGAAGTCATGAAAACCAGACAGAGAGGTGAATCAAAGCTCTCCTCACCCTGCTGTGACATGAAATACTGTAGGTTTTAAACATTAAAAAAGAAATATGAACTGTAGGTTAATACTATTGCAAATGAATCAATATATGAGTGCTGATTAGTGTAAAAAAAAACTGATACAGACGAGACAGTCTAATCTGTCCTGAGGATGGATACAGTTTGTCCTAAAACCACCTCCTAATGTGTTTTTGTTATCTGATCCGATTACATATTTAGGAAGGTTCAGACCTGTAGCATTCTACCTGTGATCCGATTACTCAGGACGGATTTTATTACCAGGTCAATCAAGTCAATAATCTCATGTCTGGTTGACATTGAAACAGTCCATATTTACCCAGGCTTACCAAAGAAAAGAGTTCTCATTACTGAGCATGCTTGCTGGAAGTGTATTATTATCGTAACCTGTGGCTAGGATTGTTTGGATCAGTGCAGGGGCATTACAAGAGTCCTTGGGGCTTAAAGACACCTGAGGGCCCTATATCGAATTAAACTAAAACAAGCTAGTGGCCCTGGGTCTACCATTTCGGGGTCTCCAACCACTGCCGTCTCCTGTAAATGGCAGATCATGGGATTATGCTGATTATGTCATGTAAATGTTTGTGTGTTACAGTGAGTGGTGCTTGGTCCTGCTGGTCCTCTTGGTCTCTGTGCTCAGTGGGTTGCGGCGGCGGTCACTACCAACGCACGCGCTCCTGTAACAGCCCCACACCTGCCAACGGAGGGAACATCTGCATCGGACTACACACTGAAGAGGCCCTGTGTAACACACACACCTGTGATGGTGAGGTCACAGCTCTGTCACGACACCATTCCTTTCCAGGTCCTTCCGTCGCACCTCCAGGCCGGCAATCATCTAACAAACTCTATTGTTTGGGTGTTGTTTCCATTTCACTAAATTGCTTTTTTCATCTTCTCTCACTGAATAAAACAGGTTTTAGATATATGAAAAGATAAACAGTCATGCTGCGAGAACAAAATGTCCTCCCACCACATCTTTCCCACTGTGCACCTGGAGCTGTTAGCACCATGGCAACCTCCCTGAAAACGTGTAAAATGAGATTCACTTGTGTTATGTAATCCAAATGGAAACCTCGCATAATGCATCTGAGTTTGTGTTTTTTAGAATAGGTGTAAAAAACAAATCAATATCACTATGTAAAACTATAGCACAATAATGAAATTTTTTTCTTCACAATTGTGCAAGAATAACATTATCATCACTTCTCTGTGCATGCTGTCATATTCTGTTAGATTTACTGTATGTACAGTACTATGCAGAAGTCTACATATACAAGACCAATTTTCAGTCACATCATTCAGTGAACACTGGTGGATCCCTGAGAATTTTACAGAGTTCTGTATTTAAAGAGTTTCTAAAATTATAATGTAGTAGTTCAAAAATGAAAGTCCATCCATCAGCTATTTCAAAATTAATTCTCAAAGCTGCCTAAAAAAAAAAAAACTCTCCTAAATGTAATTTGTCACTGATGTGATCCAAACAAATGTAATTTGTGCAGACCAAAATCTCAAGGTCAAAACTACTGAGTTGCAGCTAAAAGTAACTGAGAAAGTGTGTTAGTCATTTTAATCAGAATGTCACAGAATCAGGCACAAATGGAGTTTTCTTTCCACTGTATTGTGGGTTAGCCTATACAAGTCTCACATTATGGGATGACGAGATTTGAGATGTATAACAGCACCCACCACGTCCTTCTCTCTAATCTCATTCTGCTCTCACAATGACACTGAAATATTTATGAGTGATCTGCCTTCTACTCCAGGAGAAACGTGACAACTTATTATGAAAGCTCAGCCTCATTCTGATTCTTATATACAGTACATTCCATTGTTGTGTGATTTTCTTGCATTTCCCTGTGAAACAAAAAATAATAATCTGGTTTTAATGTGTGTGTGTGTGTGTGTACTCATATGTGCATAGTAATATCTTGAATTGCAGATTTCTTTCCTCTTTTTCGTGGAGATGCTAATCAGCAAATGTTCTCCTGTTAGACCAGCACATCCCCTTTGGCCTGCGCTGATGGACCGCTCTAACAACCTCCCCAGCACAAGTCAGTCTCCTTGTCCGCACGTTATTGACAGGCAGTGCGTCAGTCATCTACTGGAGTCGTCCCAGAGCCGCTGCCCGCACTGCATGTGTAATTAGAGGCAAGCTGGCTGTCAGTCACAGGAACATTTGATGCACCTGGTGCAGGTCATTTGATTACAGTGTCCAGCAGGAATAATGGTCAGGACAGAATACTAACAAGGAGCCTTGGGCCGGATGCCGTTTCCTCTGACTCAACAGAGCGAATGCGCCGGTCGCCTGGGTGACAAAAAGAAATGGGAATAAATGAAGCAATTAAAGTGGGCTGTAGTGATGAGGGTTATTAAAATAGTTTGAGGTGGTCTGTGTGTTTTGTGTGTCTAGACGGTTGTGCTGCAAGAAGGGAGCAGATGGTGACTGAGCAGCCTGTCGGTGAGCACCAGACTGATCGGAACGGTACAAGAGGCCTGTCCTGTTCCTCCGCTCAGGCCCTCTCTGCCAAAACTGCACACTTGAAAGCACACTGAATAACAAGCCAGCTTTTTCATCAGCCTTTCATTGCTGTAGACTGTGCTCCCTCCACTCTGGTTCTTTTAAATACATGGTGAAAGAATGCATCAAGTGCATGCTTCAAAGGGAGGAGCCGAGCGTTGGGAATTCTCTCTTTCCTCTTGGTTAGCAGCCTTTGTTTACTGCTCGGTTGCCTGCTGCGGGGAAACAAGACTAAAGCTTGGCTCAGGGGACAAACATCTCCGCTATGCACTAAACAAACTCTCCATGGGTTTACTCTTCCAATCCTGTTTACATCACAAACACTTCTGCTGTGTTTGGCCGGACAGGGAGGTTACTGGCGCGGGTGGCGCCAGCCTGGGTGGGCGCGTTTGCTTCCAAGCCATCTGAGCTTGATGTGGCCTTGCAATTGTCCGGGTTTGTATTGATGGTTGTTTCTTCTGTGTTTAGGTGGCTGGATGGCCTGGTCGTTGTGGTCAGCCTGTGATGATTCAGGCTTGCAGATGAGGAGTCGAGTGTGTGGCGCTCAGGGCAACCCCCCATGTGTGGGGAACGGCACTCAGCGCAGAGACTGCAATGAGATACCTGGTGAGTCAGTCAGTTCTCAGATACACACTGTGTCGAGTGCAGCCTCCTTCAAAGTCGCTACAGCAGGTCAAGGTTTTCTGTGAGGGGATGTTTGAGTAGAATGTATGAGGTAAACTTTGTTTGAATGTGAAGTTCTGCTCACACCTGTCAGCTACTGAGAAGCACCACTGGAGATTTTGGTCTCAACGGCAACACGCTGCTGATGTTGATGTGGGAGAGGAAACCTGGAATGAACTGATGATGTACTCCTTTAACCTTTGTGGCTCCTGACAACTTTAAATATAATTTGTAATCGAGTGTTTTTTTTAAATATGATGCAGCATGAACAAGTATTATGGATAGAAAATATTTGACAGCTATAATAAATTGAATGAATGAACAAGAAAACAGACTTCCATCAGCTCTGACATGATGATATTTTCTTGCTGTCAAGCCAAAGGAAATTGCCAGTCTCAAGTTTCCAGAGTTGAAAATGACATCTTCAAAGTTACTTTTCTTTGGACAAAAAAAAAAAATCCAATCATTGTATGCCACGTGTATGCACACAACTACACCTTTTAATTCACCCCGAGGAAGAAAAAATGTCAGCATGTTTATTAATCCCAGCCATTCAGAATAACTATATATGACAGGATAAATAGAACAATAACAAAACATAGTCATATCAATCTATGTACTTGTCCCACAGAAAGAAAGTTATTAATACCCCACCTTTACACTTTACACACCTTTACACACAGGTAGATAGAAATTATAACAACAAATTTATAATTGTCTTATCACTGTTGAAGTCTGGCCATCTGAATTTTGCTTGTCCTCATTGTGACTATGGGTTATAGGGCTCACCTGTCATCGTCACACACTGTGTGCACGTTGTATCGGAGTCATTTATTGTCAGCACCTTCACATTCTTGTATTCTTGTATATCTGTATGTAGCCAACACCTTCTTTGTGCTCTAAACTCATCTGTTTTTGCTAAGTAACAATAATTAAGTCCATGTGAATCCAACAAATAAGAGTTTTTCAACCCTGTGGGCCTCAGCACACCTTGTTATGCTGGTGACCATCCCAGAAAGTTCCTCCTGAAATGATCTTCCATGGCCTGCTGTAGTCAGTGCTCCCCACACTCAGAATCCCTAATGAGTCCAGATGAAGGTGATTAATATTAATAGGTTGACACAATACCGAATCACATCTAATTTTAGTGCAGATTTCAGTGAGGGGATGGATGGATTTGTTAAGGTCAGTGGCAGAGGGGAAGGCAGCTACAGGAAAGCTGAAATATTAGGCCAAAAATTGTATCCCAAGATGTGGCATTGCAATTAAAACACACACACACACACACATCAGCTCTCCCTGCTCCCTTCTTGTTTCCTGTGAACGTACGTGGGGGTCAGGATTGTGTCATAGCTGTAAGTAATTGTCTCCCACTTGAGTGTCTCTAACAGCATCAGGAGCGGGTCAAATAGTTTTTTCACTCATCCGTCCATTCATATCTATAAAGCGTTGGATTTCACAGAGAAGAAAATAAATCTCCATGGACCGTTTGTGCAGTATTTTAAACAACATTTCAATCCCTCATTCATTGTTTTTGTTTTTCCATGTGTCAAATCTCCTGGTGTTACAGTCTGTGCTTGTTGTGTTGTGAAGGCTGTTTCTCCCGAGAGTGTGTGTGTGTGTGTGTGTGTGCGTGTGCATGCAGGTGTGTGTCTGACCCTGTGTTCCTCTCCCTCTCTGCAGTCATTCTGCCTGCATCTGGTTTTGATAAGGACCAACACTGTGGCGGTAAGTGGATTAACAGCTGCCTTCACTTTGTTTCTCTGTGCATTTTTTATGTTTCCACAGACGTCTCCCCATGATGTGAGTTTTCATGCATTATATGTGCATCCTCATACACATGTTCACTAGAATTTTAACGGCCAATTAAGGGCTGTCTAATCATTGCGGAACTGTAGTTTGAAACACACTTGATTTTGATCCATGTGTCAGAAAACAACAGACTTATCAAAA
This sequence comes from Brachirus orientalis, assembly GCA_016785285.1. Taxonomy (NCBI): domain Eukaryota; kingdom Metazoa; phylum Chordata; class Actinopteri; order Pleuronectiformes; family Soleidae; genus Brachirus; species Brachirus orientalis. The sequence continues at coordinate 3,356,005 of JAFBJR010000310.1, forward strand.
TCAAAAGATTTTTACCCCAGATCCGTAAAATTATCAATAGTCAGGACAAAACTAAAGATTCAAAACCCAACAGCACATTAATGTCCTTTAAAAAGACAGATATGAACACAAGAGATGCAGGACAAAAATCCAATACTTAAAAGGTCCAGTCTGTAAAATTATTACAAATATGGTGACCTTCAATATCCAGAAATTAAGTTCTTCTTTGTTTGTGTTGCAACAAAGCCCTTACTTCAAAATACATGTTTGAGCTGGTTTTTTTATTTGTTTCAGCTGCTGCGGTCTCCATTAAGCAAGGCCACTGCCTGAAGTGCATATAAAAAGGGCTTTCATAAAAATGAAATGATTTCTATTGTAAAGCAGTTATACAATTAGGCAAACAAACCAATGTGTAGTATATTCACTTTTTGCCAATAAACGCTCCTAAACTGTACACTCATGACCTTTAAATCATGCAGACTTTGTTGAAGAAGCCTCATTGCTTCTTTGTACAGCCAAACAACAATTCATGCGCTCAGTTCCGTCAGAAACACCTACGTCAAATAACCATTTGCACTGCAGACTTATTCAGTTGGAACTAGCTCAAAAGTCTCTGCTCTTTGAAGGAGCAGTTAAAGAATCCAAGATGTTTTTGCTGTAATCCCATTAAAACACACACACACACACACACACACACACACACACTATACTGTATGTGAGCTTTTCATTTTACCTGAATCCAAATGAAAAACGTGGGTGAGGATGAGGTTTTTTTGGATAGAGAGCTGAGGCAGCAGACTGTGTTGTCGTGAGCATTGTGAAGAGGGTAATACTGATGAGTGCACCTACAGTATATGAATAATTCTGCACAGGAAAAGCTCGGGGGAGGATGAGCACTGAACGGAGGAAGTTAGCTATATACTGCCACTTTTCAGCGTTAGTCTTGTTGATAACCTTTGCAATGCTGATTTGAAATCTGTCTTAATCCTGCTCAGAATGGTAATTGCGATCAATTTTGTGCAAGAAGTGAGGGGTGCAGGAAGGCAAAACAAGATGCCATACTGTATGTTGACCTTTATAACAACATGCCACGTATGTCCTCTTATTCGCCAGCGTTCACCTCCATCCACCTGATTGCCACTGGTGTGTCCTGTTTCCTGGGGGCGGGGCTGCTGTCCTTCTTAATCTATGTCTACTGTCAACGTTTCCATAAGCCGTCGCAGGAGTCAGCTGTCATTCACCCCACCACCCCAAACCACCTCAACTACAAGGGGAACACCACGCCAAAGAATGAGAAGTACACACCCATGGAGTTCAAGGTACGTGATCATAAAAGACTCCACACAGGCAAAAAACACATGCGCTGGAAGTGTTGAAGATTCAAGGGCGATGACTGTGATTCATGTTTTATTTAGAGCCTTTATTCACGCATTTATCTCAATTGAGCCTTAACCACAGATGATGAATTGCTGTTCATTTTTATTCCTCCCTGCTTATAAAGAAGCTATAGGTGGGAAGCCCTTCTAATGCCCACAAACCAAGTCCTTATTAATGAGCCCCATTAACTTTCTAAAGCATTAGCCCGCCCTCCATCTCCTACTGCTATCGCTCTACTGTGCATTCACATTTACAACAAGCCAAGAAACTATTTGCAACACAGGTACGCAGACTTTTCAGTGCAGTTTTGTGCCAAGCTCTTTTGAGTTTCTGTGCATTCAATCCTAACTGACTAGTAGTACTAGAGATGATTGGTTTTCAATAATTCCCACCACACTGGTATTTGAAACTGTTGCCAAAGAAGCCCACAAAATCACCAGCTTAGACGTACAAATTCTGTTGATATCTTTGGAAAAACAGCTAAAAAAGCACTTGGGTCCTTTTGTTTGGATGTTCTTATTAATCCATATTTCTATTGATGTACTTTGCCAATGCCTGTACATTATCGTCTTTTTCAAATTTTTGGAGCATTTTGCATTTGGTTCAGGTGTCTGCTACTAATGAGATTAGTGTAGACGTTGTCATCAGTCAATTCAGACAGCAAAAACATGGCATTTAGGACTTTTCTCAATGGCTTTCACTTATCGACTTGCTTCAGCTACTGTGACAGACAGCGATAGACAGATGGTTGTTCCAATTACCTGCCAATTATTTTTCGAAAGTGCCTGCCCTGCCCTTTTCTAAAGATATTGCAACAAATCTGTCACAGATGGTTCTGTGTAACAAACCATGTGTTGCTTCAAGTTCCCGTTTTCAGTAAAATGCTTCAAACTGTGCTTGTGATGAACAGCTGGTTGACTTAGATCTTCTTTGTCAGCGGCATCAAAGCGCCAATCAGATTTTCAAGTTAATTACAAGTTGCTGATCTGACACCATCGACCGTTTGTCTCACCATTGATCCCCACAATATTTTCTCCAGGTTATCTTGAGTCTTTCAAATCCAGTTATTTGTGGACAGATCGCCCTAATGCTGCATGTGTGATTACAAAGCATATTAAAATTATTAAGATCAAATAAACTTTATTGATTCACTTAAATTAAATTACAACCAGAAACTTTGACAGACACATAGTAAACTTGCCTATTAGAGGATATTACATTGACTGGTGGTTCTAATCCATCATGGCCCAACGCTCAAATTCCACTGAGTACAATGGATGCTCCACGTGTCAGTCAAATAATAAGCAGCATTTAAACACGCACATTTTACTGATTAGAGTATTTTATTTAAAATTAATTTTGTCTCTAAAGTGAGAAAAGTAAAATAATGTTACAGACTCACAAGTGAGAGATCCAAAATCAGACTCAAACAGGCTAAATTGATGAAACAAGTCTATTTACGAGGGGAAACTCCAAGGCTGGTACACCAAATATCAGTCTGTAGAAAGTAGGCAAAAGTACCAAATCGGCAGACAAAAAATAAAGTCTGGAAACAGGCGAAAAGGATCATACACAAGAGAAAACCTGCTGGGAATCACTGCTGGTAAGCTATCAAAAACAACAGACAAACTGGCAAAGGAAGATGGGAAGAGTTGAGTGAATAACTGGAGACAAGTCCAAAAAAAACCAGGGTACAGGAAGTCCATCCACATGAGGGTCACGGGGGGCTGGACGGTGGAGAATGGACGGAGCCAATCCCAGTTTATGGTCAGTTTAGAGTGTCCAGTCGACCTCATCCCCAGTCTGCAGGTGGAACGCAGAGAGAACCCATGTACACACGGGGAGAACATGCAAACTCCACACAGAAAGACCCTGGGTCAAACTGGGATCTGAACCAGTGACCTTTTATTTGTTACCAGATGTAACAAATAAAAGTACGGTAACACTGAGTGTCTGTTTATAAGATGGTGGCATGCACAGCTGAACTGTCTGTTTTACATATTTACTTATGTCCATATGCAGTATGTATGTATCTATTGTTTTTGTGTGTGTGGGTGTGTGAATGTATACAGTTCTCATTACAGTCATTATATTCATCAGCCACATCAAGCTCATTCAAACTTCTTCTTAACATTTTAAAATGTAAACTACTTCAATTGACTTTAATTCAATTCAATTTTATTTGTATAGCGCCACAAACCTTACACTTGATGGTTATTATTCACTGAAACACACGGTGCATTGTGAAGTTTTAGTTTCCATTCTGTTTTCAATGTCAGATTGTCAACACGCGGCTTTTGTCTGCAGTCAGCCAAAGAATGGCGGCACCTAAACTTTTCCCATCAACATGACCATATCGAAGACGCTACCAACAAAGTGGCGGGAACAAGGCTCCCAATCACAGAGCCTCTCCCTGGTGTTCTGACTGTGTCAGCCTCCTGACACTTATTGTCCTCGCTGGTATTGTTTTTGCTGTGTGGACGCGGACGCTGACAGCTGCTGTGGTGTTGAGAGCCTGAACTCATTAGCTTTTAATGACCAGAGAGGGCAGCCAATCTATGCTGGATGTGCAGCCTGTGTCGCTGTGTACCAGCACAGCACTGTTTATTCTGCAGATCCCTCTCTGCCCAGCTAATTTATGACGCCCAGCATTGTGTATTTCACTGACTCTAACCTGATTATCTCAGTGCCTCGGCCCTTCTGAGTCGTTCAGATGGATTACATTACACTAATGCTTCACCTGGAATGAGTTTCATCTTACGTTCCGCTTTTACTAAGACACAGCAATTGCGTTTGAAAAAAAATTAGGCGTTTAAGTGTAGTGAATTCCTGTGGTGAAATAGCATTTATTCGTTACTTGACAAGAACTAAATTAAATTTGTTCAACTGGTCACATAAATGTAATTATATTCAAGCTGCTTTATTCAACTGAAGCCAAAAATGTACTGATATTACTACAACGATAACAATCTTGTTTTCAACAGACTTCACTGAAGGTAGGATATGATGGGGCCTACAAATGAGAGAGCTCAGTGTTCCCAGTTTTGTAAATAAAATAAAACAAGGTATATGAGAAAAACAATGACAACAAAAATGAAAGAAATAATAAAAAAAGCACATTCACCCACCCAAATATCAACAGTCGCATTTGCAGTTTTAATAGCACAACATTTCAATTTAACACTACAGGTGCAGAGAAGAACAAGTAAAAATATGTTAGACCAGACTATCAGTTAAAGATTATTTACTGAACCCTGCATATATTGCCTTCTGAATGAAAGTGAGGATCAAAAATAACCATTTTTCCACACGATTCCACAGACAGTCTGTATCAATACAGACTTGTGTTTAAGAAAAGACCTAAACTTGAACTGAAACAGGTTGAAGTACTTTACTGCTTTCTTGTTTGTCTGAAAGAGGAACACATTTAATATGACAGGGAATGTGTTTATTTCAAGATTCTTAAATGTATTGGCAACAGTCAACTCAACCTGACATAATCAATAAATAAAATCATTTGGTATCTTGTCAAGAGTCACATGAGAACATCAGCATACACTCTTATGGTTTGTACAGTTAATATAAAGCCACAGTAAATGGGTAGCCGACCTGTAGATGAAATATGAGTTTCTATACTAGTGGGAAGATTAATTCTTCCTCTGTTATTTTCCCAGACACTGAACAAAAACAACCTGCTACCAGATGAAAGATCCAACTTTTACCCAACGCCGCTCCAGCAGACCAACGTCTACACCACCACCTACTATCCCACACCACTTGGCAAATACGACTACCAGCCCAACTCCTCCCCATCCCCGTGCAGAACCTACAACCACAGCAACAACAGCTGAGACTTGCTCCGCCACCGGCTCTCCAACCCCATGCTGCCGACCCAAACGGACGCCGCCCCAACGTCATGGTGACATAACTGAACCCACATGAACTGATGTGTCTCCATCGCCGCTCTCCTCACTCCCGTAGTCTCTTCCACATGGTAGACTTTGTGTTTTCAAGGGCGTTTCTGGAACTTTCCACCAGGAGATGTGGGTTTGGACAACATTGCCCATGTCCTGGTGCGTTCAGGGACAGGTGCAACCAGCTCGGATTGTGTTATTGCAAGGCGTCTTCATGAGCGGCGCCAGTGGAAAACCAGTGGGGTTACAGCTTCAGACAGATTATGATGACTAGAGCACATCAGCACAGGTGCTGAACTGAGCACCAACAATTATATAAAAGAACAGGAACAGAAAAATGAAATGAAACCTAACATTTCCCTGGATCTGGGTCAGCGTTTTCTGCCTCTAATACAAGACACATTTGCAGCCTGTAATCAACTGCAGGTCCCTTGTCAACAAAGGCAGTTACTGAGAATAAACAGTGCATATCTTTAAGTCCTTGCCACACCGTACAGAGCAAGAGAGCAACAATTCAGTCACTGAAGTCAATGATGAAATAAATTAGAGATCAATATCAGCCCGCTTGTTTGGGGCTGATGAACGCTCTCCATTGTCGGTATTTACCACGTGACGGAAAAGAGAAGAACTTCAGAGTCAAGTTTGCTGGACGGCTGTTTGGAACAGTCACGGCGCTAAACATCAGCAGGAACTGGAATAGAACGGACCTGAAATCAGCTTAGGATCAGAGTCACGCCGTTTGTGGACCAGGGTGTTTATTCATGCAGTCCGAGCACGGGGGCTTTGTGGGAAGTGGAACTGTACATATAGCTTTTGGAATGCCTCGGGTGCCTGTATGCCACAGAAGGCAGGGGCAACATTTGTTTTCTTTCCAATACTTCTGTTTGTTTGTTGTTGTTGTTTTTTTTTTTCACAAGAACAATAAAGACATAAAAAGAGAATTGATTGATTCTCCAATTGATTCTTCAATGAATGCATCGATTCTACTGAGTGCTAAAATAGCTCGGTGGTCATATCAAATATGGCCAGTGTGCTGAACAACTGGATCGGGTTTTCTATGACGGTAGAATAAGCTAGCAGACTGGCACTTGTTCTTTTTTATTTTAATTTTAAGATAATTGTTTTATGCTCAGACGAGCCGTAGCATAGGAGGAAATATTTTGTTACATGAGATTTAGCTCATTAATTGTCATATATAATTTCACTCTATTTTTTTTCCTTGATTGTTCAGGAACTCGTAACATGGCATCTTCACTCCCACATATGTTTAAGTACAAACAATTAATATAAATGATGTGGTTTTTACACACACACAAAAGGAAAGTAACACTTTGAATTACAGTACAATGAGAATTACTGTCCGTTATAACCACTGTAATACCTTCATGTGAAAATGAATCTAAATTGTTAATTACCATATTATATAATGTTGAAATTGATCCTGTCTCATGTCCCAAACACTATTTCATAGTTATTACCAACCTATTACTTGGTGGATTCTATAGAAATATGATGAGATTGTCGTCATTACTTCCCTATTACAAAATGATTACCATCTTGTTTCATGCTGTAATGTAAAGTGTTACTGATTGTATTAAACATTTATTTGGCTGCACCTTTTCTTTTTTTTAAAAAAAACTAAATTGTGCTTGCGTCACGGTTCATGTGAATGAGCGCATGTGTATGTGAAGACGTATGTACACGCGTGCCTGGATGCCTGAATGAGCAAATGTATTTTGTACAATGTAAATGTTTTCATACATATGAGGACGTGTGTAACAGCTTTTTTGTTTCCCCCACATTGAGTCACTGACCCTCCAGACATTCTACTGGGTTTTTTCCTTCTCTACTTCATGTATGAGATGTTAATCATTGTAAGTTAAAGCATCGCTCCTCTGGTTCCTGCTGGAGGTTGAATGGACTTTATTTATAGTCAGCGCTTGGTTGATAAAGGGCATTTCCACAGCTATATTTTATTATTATTGCCTGATCAAATGAATGCTAACCCAGAGATGCTTTTCAGTTTAGCTACTGTTCGTGCACGAAATGAGAGCTCTGCGTGTATATAGGCGCAGCAGCCTTCTGCAGCCCATTTAGTGACCACAAGAGGACCGTGTAAATGTCTCTGTATAGTGTATAGCTAACACTGTTTGTTTAAAAAAAAGCAAAAAAAAAAAAAAGCCTTATCGTTGTTTAAAAAAAGTGCAGCAGCTAAGTACACACCAACCATGAGGTTTGTTTGGGGAGAAAGCTCCACAATGTGACCAACAGACTTTGGCTTTTGACCTTCTACAGCTGCTCAAACATCCAGTTTCCAGACACACATGAACCTACAGGCTGAAAATAACTCGGTGTAGCACTGATCATGAGAATTCAACATCATTTACACTCCAAATGAAATGAAAATGATGGAATTACAAGTCCAGTCTAAGTCCTAACGAAGCCTTTATTGGCCCGTTGAGAAAGCCAGCCGTGTGATTGGTCCATTCTGAGCTCTGTCCCCACTGATGTGAGGCTCTTTGCCCTTCTATGCAACTTACCAGGTGTACTGTTAGACCTGTCATGTAGACTGTAATCACTGCCTTTTAGACACTGTGAATTTTTTGGTACCCTATATTTTTGTATATTGTACATTATAAAGGATAATAAACCTTGATGCGAACGCACACCGTGTGGCCAGTGGCTTTGTCATGGGGAGAACCTGAGATGTTTTAAAAGCATTAGGGTGTTTATGGTATTTGTGGAGCTGCCATTTACAGATTGCAAGATTCTCTGAGCTTGAGCTTGAAGTTGAATGAAAAGGTGCTGTGCACTCCAAGAAACTCAATTTACTGTGAATTATGAACCATTTCTAAGAAAATTATAGATTTATTTATCTACACTTTGCCAGCAGGCTACAGGATTTCAGCTGTGCAGAAGTGAACTCAGTTTATGCCACGTTAAGTATCTCAGGAAAATATAGAAAGCTCAGTTAGAAGATCTGTCTCTGTTCAATATATTCACCATCTTCAAACGAGTTCACACAGTGATAGTAAAGTCTATCAGGTCTACATGACTCTCTGTGTCTGTCGGTGTGGCAGCATTTAGATCTCATCTCCACTGGCAGCATTCCTGCACTGCACACAGGAAGTCATTTGTTTCATGTCAAGACAAACCAACATTGCACCAGTAAAGCACAATGAAGTATGACTGAAAACATAAAGGAAATATTCAGAAGTGAATTCTACTGCTCATTCAGCACTTTCATGGGACAAACACTTCTTGTCCCCGCCCGCCCCTGCACTGCTGCTGTGTTCACACAAACACACCCTCATTCAGGTCTGATGGCACTACTGGAGTCAGTTTTCAGATAAAAACACATGGTACAAATAAGGTTACATACTTTTATTAATGAAGACCAAACAGCGGCAGAAAAATAATGTCCATCCATTGTCGTCCACATGAGGGTCACAGGTTGCTGGTGCCAATCCCAGCTGACACGGGGAGAAAGGTGGGGTCACACCCTGGGCAGGTCCAGTCCATCAAAGGGACAAGAAACAGAGACAAAGAACCGTCCGCTCTCACATTCACACCTGTGGTCCATTTACAGTCTTCACTGAACCTCTGCATGACCACAGCACTAACCACTACACCGCCGTGTGGCCAGAATAATAACATCAAAAATTCACCAAAACTTATTCACTGTAACTCTTTATTTCCCTTCATGTTTGTCACAACCTAGAGTAGCAAAGTTTTTAAAGGAGAAGCTTCATCCCATCAAGTGCATCCACAACAACACAGTGGAGACACATTATGGACATTTTTTTCTAAACAACCAACACATGAGAAATAACGGATTAGGTTTGTAACCAAAACAAGACAGAAGTGACAGAAGCTATAACATACAGCATGATGAGATGAAATACCAGTGTAATGGCACAAAGCATATTATAATGGCCAAATCAGCACGAAGCCCATCACTGTCACTTTTGGTGCCTCCATCTTAAATGTGTCCTCCTCACAAGTGGTTAGGAATCATATGCGGGACCTTGTCTCTGATATTTCTCTTTACAGAGAGGACGATACAATAGATTTTGATTTTTGGGAAACTAAAAGCAAGGCAATACATTGTGATATTGGATAAATAATTTATGTTGTCTGGCGAGATGAGCTGAAGTAAGAGGAGAGAGAGTTTGATGCAAACCTGTGATCCGAGGCTTAAATACATCACACAATTACTGTCAAGAGTATTTCCAGAGTGACACAGTATCACCACATTAAATATTTATTTGTGTATTATTAGTGTATCAATATGTTTTGTGGTGTTTAATGTGGTACAGGTGCAGAGGACAGTGGCCAAGCGAACAATCTCTCAAAAAAAAATCTGTTCTGTCCTTTAATACCAAAAAAATCAAAGGCTATCCTTCCTGTAAGTGTGTATTTCGGGGCATTAGACATAAACTTCCTGTCAGGTGTGTGTCACAGAGGTGCATCCGCTCCCGTCGCCTCCACAACAAATGATTGCAACACTGGAACTACTTTGCTGCGTGAGATGAGAAGAGATGGATGAGACACGAGAGCCAAGTAGTCAGGGTGTGTCCAGCAGAGTGCCCGTGGATCACTGCCGCTGCCAGTGGCCCAGACACCGGCACTTCGTCATGACACCACAATGGTTCTGCTGGTGCTGTGCACAAAATCAAGATCAAAGCTGGAGCCGGAACAGGAACAGGAGAAGGTGAAGCACTCAATGAAATCATAAAACATTCTACGTACGCCCAGTCTTTAGCCTTCACATAAACACCAGCACACTGTTTGTATTCTACACCAGAGTAACTATATCACTGTTGTCACAAGCAGAAGCAGCTTATTCTTCCAAAACACACACACACACACACACACACACACACACACACACACACCATGTGTCTACTGTACATGTCCTTCGTCTTTGGCTCAACACAGCCCTTTTCTGTCCCTCTCAATTAGAAAAAGCTGCCTCTTGGCAGTGAAAGCATTAATCAGTTAGTATTCTGCTGACGGACGGACAGATGCAGTGATGGACACTCTGGCAGGCGGCCCGCAGAAGGTCAACAGGAAGAGGCTGTGGACAGGAGGCCGCTCGCATTAAATGGCTGGCTTTGATATAATTCACCCTCCGTGTGACAGTGAGGAATGAACAGCAAAGAAAAAAAGAAACATTATGCAGCTTTGACTTTATTTTATCTACGTATGTTAATGAGGGGATGTTTTCAAACAGCAGAGAGAGTCACATTCATCATGAATTAGCTTAGAAAATAAAAACCACTTAAAGAATTGTTAACATCTGAGAGGACAGAAGAAATAAACCCTGAACAAATTAAACATTTAATATTTATTTCCCCCTGTTGGTGCATTTTTAATAGCATGGGTGGAATTAACCAGTTTAAATGAGTACTTAAAAAAACAATAGGATTATAATTGTAACTACAAATATTTTAAATTATTGATATAATTTTTTTTCTGCTTATTAAATTACAATATATTTTTAAAGACCTTTATGACCATATTGAAGATTTGTTTTTTAAGTGCACATTTAAAAAGTATGGTTTTTTTAGACATAATGACACGATATTCACACGATCAAATATTTTGTTAGCCACTTCAGGGCTGACAAGCACATCTCATGTGATGTGTTCTTTTAATGAAACAATATAAATTGAAATCATTTGCTATATATTATAGTTTTTTTCCACTAAAGTGTGTTATAGTGATATCAAACCTGACACACTAAAAGTTGAGTTAATGGGTTATAACTAATCTAAAATGTAAAGAAATTATGTGATAATAAAGAATGTAAATATAGATAAGGGTTAAAGCAGTTAAGTGTATTATAGCCAGTGCAGCAGTCCAGCCATGATCTGAGAAACACTCCATCACCATGAGCCATAAAGATCACAGTTGCATAATATGGCCATCTGATGTTTGTTTGGTCTTGTCATGTTTACAGAGCGAGCAGCCGGTTTGTTTGTGATGTGTGTTGTTTAGCGTCCCAGGAGGCAGCCGGCAGACAGACGCGACTGTGTTCTCACACAAGGAAACAGGATGGGCACTTCACGCACACGCACACGCACACACACACACACACACACACACACACACACACACACACACACACACACTGTCTGAAGTTGCAGCCAGAAAAAAAAATGCTATCATCGTCTGCAGGAGTGGAGACTGTCGCCTCCGCCATCACAGCTCTCCGTCCTATGGGTTTGATATGATTCATCAGCTCAGCATTAATCTACAGGCCAGTTCTTCTGTTTGTGAGGCCCGGACAAAGCCCGTCCCAGGAGAAACCCTGCAGAACTGGCTGCACTGAAAATGAAATCAAAAGGAGTCAAAAAGCAAACAGAAAGTGCAGTGTGGTGAAGAACAATGAGCTGGTGTGTTCCTCTAACATGATACTGTGAATGTTTTTTAGTTACTGGCCAATTATTCATACTGCTCTAACACTCACTTCAACCTGGGGATAATTTTTAAAAACTGCTCCAAACGTAACATAGTCCACTGCCAAGAAAAAGTCGCCACCTCTTCTATTTTATTGGACGCCTTTTCTGTTTCGATCAGCTTCTTCAATGTCACAAGGTTTATTTCCGTCCAGTTTTACATTCATTTTTCACCCAGATCTTGTTCTGATGATGGGAGAGTCAGACCACTGCACAAAACCTTCTCCAGCACATCCCATAGATTCTGACTGGGGTTCAGGTCTGGACTCTGTGGTGAAAACCATGTCTCCTGCTCCCTGACCCGCTCTTTCACAATCTGAGCCCCATGAATCCTGGAACTGTCATCTTGGAATATGAAGAAAGAAGAACGTGGTCCTTCACTATATTCAGGTGGTCAGCTGACCTCATAATGTTGCTGGACCTGGACCCCAGATCACTGCACTGCCCCCACAGGTTGGTACATGATGGTGCATCCCTTCATCTGTAATAGAATAAGGATGAGTTGAATTAACTGCACAAACTGTTTCCTTGAGAGTTAGCATGTTGTCACTGTAGCGTGTGAAAGTCACTTTTCAACATATGTGGTCTTTATTTTAGTACAAATGTTGCAAACTGCCAAAAATGTGTAGATAGTTGATGAAGTCAAGTACAAAAAGGTCTCAAACTCCCCCAATTTTCATGGGCCCACCACAATGAAAATTGATATATTGATATATATAGATTAATTTGTTACATATTGTGAACTATACATTGTTCCCTTGACCAAACAAGAAGCTCATGTGGCACCAAGGTCATTTGAGTTTGAGAATCCTGGTCAAGTAGAAGGGTCGGCGTGTGACGCCTCTGTCCATCTGGAGAGAAACTTTCTTTGGGAATAAAAATTGATTTGTGTTTCATAACTCCTCCGAGTATCATCAGCAGTTAGCGACGTTGTGTCAGTAGTTCCTTTGCTCATCAGCCATTTTGACATATTTTAGCAGGAAAAGCACAGGTGTTTCTCTTCACATTAACGAAGACTCTGTTCATTTTATGCAAATTAGGACAGTGTCACAGTGAATCAGCCAAATGGACCTGGATCATCATTAATTACACTTGCTATTTTGATTACACAATTGCAGTCACATTTGCCTGTAATGATCATGCAGTGCAGTTAAAGTACAGTCAAAAATACAGAGTTCATCTTGGCTTCCTGGAAGGAAAATGAACTCTCTTTTTAATCACATTTCCTGCTGAGAAGGAGGAGGAGTCATTTCAATTTTGCATGGCACAGAAGGCAACTGTTGTTTCCTCCTCATATCTTCTTTATTTCATTACTAGTTGTGATATGTGTGTGGCTTTTGTTTATTAGTTGTGATGTACACACAGCTTCAGGCCACACAGTCAAGGAATTTCTGTGTGTGCATCGGTTTTCTCCGGGTTCTCACGTCCAGAAACATGCAGAGGTTCATTACGGACTCTAAACTGACAATAGGTGTGAGTGTGAGAGCGAATATTTGGTTGTCTCTATATAATTTGGCCCTGCGATGGACTGGTGACCTGTACAGGGTGTGAGCCTGCCTTCCATCCGATGTCAGCAGGGATTTGCACCAGCAGCCCCACATGGAGGATAAAGCAGTAGACAATGGATGGATGGATGGATGCACCACTGAGACTAAAACACATTTCTCCATAGGGAAAATAACATCATATTGTATAGTGTTGTAAAACAATACTGTCAACCAAGAAAACAAAATAGCAGCAAGGAAAAATCATGGTCACACACTGTGGTAGATATTTTTAGTCGGTGCACATTTAAACTAGACATTGAACTGCTGGAATTTTCATACAACACCAGAGAATGATGTGTATGCAGAGTAGAGAATACCTGAGGTCAAAGGTCAGTTCATTTAAAATCAGGCCTGAAAACATTATTATTGTTAAATAATTATTTTATCAGTTCATTCTTGTATTTTAAATGCACTTTCACTGGCAAATATCACTTTCCTCACTTCTGATTTTAATGCAGTGTTTATACTGAATGTATTTCTATGCCTCTGTAAAGCACTTTGAGTTGCCCTGTGTATGAATAGTGCTGTACAAATAAACTTGCCTTGCCTTGCCTAAAGAATGTATGAATGAAGCGTTTTAAAACACATGTATCAGTCATGAAGTGAAAGACAAAAGGTGGTCATGTAAATTAACACTGTTATATGGAAACCATTCAAACAGACTCTGGCCTTCAGGAGGTCAAGTCCTGTAGACGAAGGGGACACTGAGGTGAATCATGTCACAAGATAAACCCAGAGTGTGACAGAGAGAGAGAGATGAGTGGGAGAGACAGAGTTGGCAGTGACTGAAGATCTCCTCCTCCTCCTCCTCCTCCTCCTCTTCCTCCTCCTCCTCCTCCTCCTCCTCCTAATGAAGCAGCGAAGGGAGACCAAACCATGTTAAATTACCTCTAATGCCTCTGTCTCTCTCTCACTGAGTCGAGCCTCCACGTTCAGCCTATAAAAAGTGGCTGCTGCAAATAGTGGGGTTGTTTCCAAGAAGCTCATTTGTGGAACACTGAGGTTTATGGTATTTGTGCAGCATAGAGCATGAGTAAGCCATTTGTGTTTTATCCAATCTACTACTGAAGGCCGGAAGCTTCACTGAGTGGAGGCAATAATGATGACAGTGTCATAAATAAAGCAGCTGATAGCTTGGTCATATTGGTGAGGACACTGAAGCAAAGGGAAGCTATCAAGTGTATGAACATTATCAGAGTAGCCCCCCTATGAAAATGTCATTGTTTTATCTCCCATGTGCTGTTAAACAGAGCAAAGAATTATTAAAACACAGCTTTTTCAAACATCCTAGTTTTATTTTTGGATGCTTCCATTGTTTAACTTTGCACACAGAAATGAAATGATTCCACAAAAAACCAAAACTGCCAGGGTCAAAATGATTAGCCCCCTAAGTCAAACAAATGAAATCAGTTTAGACTTGAGAAAAAAAGGATTGTTGATGCGCACACAGCAGGAGAAGGGTTTACAAAGTTATCACAGTGTTTCCAAGTGTCAAGAACTGGAGTGAGAAGCTTCATCAAGAAATTCAAAGAGAGCCACACAATACAGAACAAACCTGGCAGAGGAAGGAAGAGGAAGATTTAAAGACTAAGATGTGACTGAAGAGCCCAGAACTAGTGACAAGACACTAGTGAAGGACTGAGACAAGTCAGGAAGTGTAGTCTCAAAGAAGACAAATGGACCAAGAAGAAGTCCACTTCTGCAGAAGAGACACCTTCAAGACAGACTGAAGTATGTTAAGGACGACCTGGACAAAGATTATTCATACTGGAAGCAGGTCCTTTGGTCAGAGGAGACCAAACTAGAGCTCTTAGAAGCCAAAGACCAGCGTCCCCACAGTGAAACACGGTGGTGTGAGTATTATGCTGTGGGGATGCTTCAGTGAGTCTGGAACTGGGAATCTCATCAAGGTGGAAGGAATCATGAAGAAACAAGGAGATGTGAAGGTTTGGAAAGAAAACCTGAAGCAGTCAGCAGCAAAACTGGGTCTGGGTCGTCGCTTTGTCTTCCAACACAATGACGACCCAAAACATATGTGGCTCCTGGTGAAGAACGACCTCCAGAAGACCAGAGTGAACGTTAG
Source organism: Brachirus orientalis (assembly GCA_016785285.1). Taxonomy (NCBI): domain Eukaryota; kingdom Metazoa; phylum Chordata; class Actinopteri; order Pleuronectiformes; family Soleidae; genus Brachirus; species Brachirus orientalis. The sequence continues at coordinate 3,371,369 of JAFBJR010000310.1, forward strand.
TGACTGGCCTGCACAAAGTAAAACTAGGATGTTTAAAAAAGCTGCATTAATAATTCTTTGCTCTGTTTAACAGAAATACTTTTAAATCAATGACATTTACATAGGGGGGCTAATAATTTCTTCCTCAACTATACATTTAACATTCACACATTCATTTTACACTGTTTTACATTCACAAGCCACTTTTATTAGGTACAGTATATGGGCCTGCCTAATAAAATGGAAGGAGCGCTTCAAGGTTTGACATGTTGTATGTTCAGAGATGATTGTCTGCAATTATTGGTTGAAAAAAAGTGGTTATTTGAGTTACTTTTGCTGTTCTATCATTTTGAGTCAGTCTCCTCTGACCTTTGGCATCAATAAATTATTTTCTGTTTTCTATTTTTCCCTACAAAGTTCTCCTTGACCGTGTATGAAAATCCCAGTAGATAGTCAGTTACTGAAATACTTAAATCTGAGACTGTCAAGTTTAATGTCATTCCAGAGGAACACAGACTGTGTTTGGTGAGTGAGCTCACAGTAATTGAGAATGAGGTTATTTTTTATTGTATTGTCCTATGTATTGTAAAATGTCCTTCATGTGTGCTGATTTCTTTTTGGTTGGATGTTTATGAAAACCTTGAGTAGAGCTTCAGGAAAGGAGCCTCTGATTTTGTTTAAAACCAAAACATAACTTTTGCAATGAGTTGAATGACTCAAAGATTTACTTGCTGCCCTGTGATTGGCTGATTAGATATTTGTGTTTAGGATCATTTATGATCACAATGCTTTATGCTCACTTTATGCAATATGACGTCTTTGACCCAAAAACAATCCACACTTTATTCAGGCATTGGTTTATATTCAACTCACTGCTATTTTAGGCTTATTGTGTTACAAAAATATGGACTACCAACGCCAACACCACTCTCGTCATGGGGTGTTAATACATTCAACAGAAATGAAGAGAAGCCATTTACACTTTGCAAATTTAAGGTGGTAACAAGCAGAAATCATTCGTATTCAGCCTGGGGCTTTGATTTTTCACAGCACAGTCTGAGCTCAGACGCCTGTATTTGAGGCATGACATTTCAGAAGTGCTTAAACCACAAAAAACAAACATGGGTGTTAAAACTTTCCAAAAATGACAGAGCAACAAAGTAATGGCAGACCAATTTCCAGCCAGGCCTTTGTCACATGAGACAGGCTTTTAAGTAATTTCCCTGTCCTTATGCTTGTTTGATGCCCTTTTCCTGTAAAGTCACTGAGACACAAGTGCACACGTTCTTGCTTCGGTCATAGTGAGGACCCGCATAGACGTAATACATTCTTCAGCCCTTTACCCTAACCTTAACCTAAACCCAATTCTAAATCTAACCCTAAAACCAGGTCTTAACCCTGAAAAAGCCCTTTAAAGAAGTGAGGACCAGACAAAATGTCCTCACTTTGTAGGAATTATACAATTTTTGGTCCTCACTCTGCAGCAAGTACAAGAACACACACACACACACACACACACACACACACACACACAGACGTGCATGAGAGCCTTTGCGATCCATTAACTGATCATTATGTTACAGAAAGTGTCATCTAGAAGAGGTTTAAGAACGGTGTTCTCTCCTCCGTGCCCTGAAAACGACAACGGGCAACAAAGGAAAAATGTAATCACGCTGATTATCCTGGACAAAAAAAACATGTATTATTAGCCATGTGTTTTCAGTACTGGCCTCAAACTCTGATGGAGTTATTAAACGTTATACACCACTGGAGACAGATGGAGTAATGAAGGGAGCACAAAGTCATTTTTTCTCCAACATGTCTCTTTCCTTCTAGCCTTGGGGCATTATTACAGCACCAGCACTAATTAAACCTCACTTGTCCACCTCCTCAAATTCAGTGACTCAAATGTTAGGTGCAGTTTTCAGCTGAATTGAAAAACTGTATTTCTGAGTCTGATGCAAACGGAACCAGTTTTTTTCCCCCGCACTTTCTTTGCTCTATTGAGATCAGAGCTGTGTGGCACCGAGGCCAAGACGGTGCCACATTTACAGTCGGGCTGTGCTCGGTTACGCACTGCATCCTGGTTGTGAAATCAATCAGTCCAGAAAATAGCAGCGAGCTTTTAAGTTTGGAGCATCACAGGAAGATTTGAACTTCCTGTACTGTACATCTGTGCTGCCCCCCCACATCCACACGAGGTTCAGGTCCTGGATGCACTGTTGAACAGCTTTGGTGTTAAAGGTCTGTAGTCGCGTTTACACTCTGCTCAGATGCATGTTTGTGACGGGATCAGCAGGTTTACAGGCTTTTCTACACTGTGTTGAAGTCAGTCACAGCACAGGCTGTAAAAGGCTGAAATGAATGTGTGGATGCCTGCGTGTTCTTCTGTTCTGCTATCTTTGTGAGAATCAAACATAACCTGAACACAAACCCTCTTCTTTAAGAAGGAGCTTGAGGATCGACCAAATGATGAATTATTCATTTCATGGTCTGCAAATATTTAAAAGGGGGGGGGGGGGCAATTAAAAAAGGCATTCATCCATTCCAAGAGCCCTCGTGGACATCTTCACTTTCCTAATTTTGAGTGAAAAAGACCACAAGATGTTGAAAGCACTTGTTTGATTTACATGGACGTGTTTGCATCACAGCTGTCATCAAGAACCCTGTTCTTCCACATCCCAAAAGGTTCTTCACTGACAGCTGAGGCCGGTGAGGAACATTTAACCATGATGAAATGCTGTTTTCTTTGTGACACGGTGCGTTATCATGCAGGAAGTATAGCCAATAAATATGCTAAACCGTAGCTATTAAAAGATGCAAGAAGGTCAGCAACAACCATCAAATATTTGAGGGCATCACAGTCATGTGTAATTGCATGAATTAACAGGTGCACAGGCTATTTATTTAATTTTTATATAAATATTTGACAGGAACAATGCAGTTTTGCAATTTGCAACAGGAAAAAATTGGGTTTTATATGTAAAATACTTCAAATAGATTATTTCGATGGTACTTTGTTGTACAACAGGGTGACTGCATTGGACACAAAAAGAAAAAAAAGAAATAACATTGTAGATTACAACATACTGTACATGGTACAGCTTTAAAAACACATTATGTCAGTGACACGACTGTGTGTGTGTGTGTGTGTGTGTGTTCTTGCTGCAGAGTGAGGACCAAAATTCGTATAATTCCTACAAAGTGAGGACATTTTGTCTGGTCCTCACTTCTTCAAAGGGCTTTTTCAGGGTTAAGACCTGGTTTAAGGGTTCGAGTTAGAATTGGGTTTAGGTTAGGGTTAGGGTTAGGCATCTAGTTGTGATGGTTAAGGTTAGGGTAAGGGGCTGGAGAATGTATTATGTCCATGAGGGTCCTCACTATGATAGAAGGACAAACGTGTGTGTGTGTGTGCGTGCACTACATGAACATCAAATCAATCCTGCAGATCAATCTAATGACTCGGTAAAGACCGTAGAGTACTTTAAATAATGAAGCTGTTCTGGTTCCTTTATCTTTGTGATGTGGATTCAAGTCCAAAAAAATGACGATTGATTAACAACCTCTCAATTTGTCTCAACATCAGCAAACAGCAAAAATCAGCATAACACCATAGGTTTGTCCAAATAAAAGCCAGAACATGAGAACATGACTTACTTCACAAAAGGTTACATGTAACATGGTGCATTATTTTACCAACACTATTGATCTGTTTTTATTACAGAAGCATTGAACTTAAAAAAAAAAGCTATACAGTTAAATCTGTTACATTCAGTGCTGGCAGCAAATGACACATCGGAATAAGAAAAGGAAAAGAAAAGGCAATTTCTTGCAGCTATTTAATCATCAAAGACTGCCTTATCCAATCCAACTTTATTTATAAAGCACTTTAAAAACAACAACAACAACAACAACAACAACAACAACAACAACAGCTGAAACAAAGTGCTGTACATTAGAGATAAATAAAATACTGGAAAATACTACCTAAAACAAACAATCAAGATAGAAAAAACAATAAAACACTGTAGAGTATACATATATGTAGAGTATACATATATCATCGTGGTACCGCGAAGACGGTGAGACGTGCTGACAAGAGCCACAGAAGAAAGCAGGGGTTTTAAGGGTGATGATCAGGTGAAGATGATTTGCAGGTGCGCAGGGAGAGACTCCACCCAGCTGCCCAGTCAAGCCTCCTGCAATCACAAGGCAGAAACAAGGTCGCACAGGAAATGGACAGATCAAAACAAAAGGCAGGAGGCGTGTGGAGCCGGACCCTGACACAAATCATTTTAGCGTCAGATTTCAACACCAAGAAATAATAAAAAAAGAAAAGAAATCAAATTTAAATGGCAGCGTATTCAAAAAAATTAACTCCGAATGGGGATCAATGTCAATGGACTCAGATATTTGATGATTTATAATAAAAATTCATCCCAAAATACACAACCTGACCAAACGTGAAAACAATATGCATCAACACAGCCAAAGATATCCACAAAGAAAAAACCACCTGGGATTTAGATCCACCTGAGGACAGGTCACTTAGGACTTCATGTTGTTTTTTCCCCTCTTCAATAATCATCACATTTCCACACTTTGGTGGTTTATCCCAAGCAAAGCCCGCTCTTCACTTCCCTCTCACAGGTGATGTTTGGCTCCTGTCTGCTGATAAAAAGCAGCTGCAGCCAGTTGTTACAGGTCAAACAGGTAAAACCCACAGACAACGAGACGACGACGACGACGACGACGACGACGACGACGACGACGACGACGTGATACTGAGAGACAGTTGTACTTCATTCAGAACTCTTTCATGGTTTGGCCTTTTAAAATACATTGAACTGCAACTTTTTTTTTTACAAGAATATTCCAAACCCATCCTCAGTAGAGATTGTGGAAAGACACTAATACTATGCAATAGTAATAACCATTTGAATACAGAGCACAACAAGAAGAAAAAATCATGATGGTAAAGTGACAATGTGTGCTGACAACAACGACAACGACAGCAGCAGCAGCAGCAGCAGCAGCAGCAGAACCTGCAGAGGAGAAGGAACTCAGACAGCAGTAAAGACAATCACAAACACAAAGCAACTGTAATTAAGGATAAAATATTAAATAAAAGGTTTGTGTGTGTTTATTTATTAGATGTCACAGTGACCCAGGTGTATGTTTTGGGAAAAATCTCAAAATGTCGGCCTTGTGTTTCCAGGTACAGAGAGAATACCAAGTGAATAGACGGGACTTAACATTTACAATGGTGGATTACAGGATTGTATCGGATGCTGCTGAGCTTGTTGGATCTAATCCAGCAAAATCTGATGCTCCTCTAATCCTAACTTGTCACTCTCATGCGTCTGGAGATTGTGTGGCAGTATTGCCAACTATTGTCAATGAAGAATAACTAAAGTCAGCCTGAAAAGACATTAGATATCACTAGAACGTCGTGTCCTTAGCTGCTTCACACACAGGGTTGAAGATGAACAGTGAAAGTGAATCGTAAAAGGGAGAAGAAAACAAAACCTTGTTTCGCAGACACTATTTTTACTTGAATGAACAGAAGAGTGATTGTTCTGCACATCCACAGCTCATACTCGCTGCTGAACTTAGATGACGTTCAGTTTTGTGGCAGAATCGAGCATTTCCATCTCTGAAAGTATTTAGGGTTATGACAGTTGTGACAGATTTGTTGCTAGTGGAAATGGCACAAAACATAAAACGTATACAAACAGGCCAAACCATACACGTCACTGCACTTTTCAAACAAGATCCCACGGCATGTTCACTTTGCCTTTTTTTTTTTTTTTTAAACGTGGAATATTATGATATACAATAAAATAATTCTCCGAAATTAATATAAATCATTAGATATAAAAATAATAAATCAAGTCAATAGTGTGTTTTATTCCGAAAAGCCACAGTTTACATGTCTTGTATTAGTTTACAGGACAGACTCGGCCACCGACTCAATGCAGCATCCACACACACGCACAGGTTTCCTTACCTTAACCATAATTACTAGTGTCCTAACCCTAACCCTAACCCTGACCTCTAACCTTAACCTAACCCTAACCTCAGCCTAACTTTAAAACATGTCTTCACCTTAAAATGGAGTCATTTACGTTATGGGGACTTGATTTTTGTCCCCATAAGGAAGACAAGTCCCCATAATGTGAGTGTGGAGACACATTTAGGTCCCCACAACATGAGGAAGACCAGCTACACACACACACACACACACACACACACACACACACACACACCAGTGGTCTTTTAAAGGAACAACCCAGTAAAACCCAGTAAAGTGTGTTCGGATCCTGATCTTTTATTTAGTTAGGTTTGTAAATCACCATGGAAATAAAAACACACTACATTCGACACTGTGATCTTAGCACTAAAATAGATTAAGTTTTTAAAGTATAAATAATCACCTCACCTCTGTGTTTCAATTTTTTTTTTGGTCAACTTTGTTCCAACTCTTTGTCCACTTTATCCTCCACATGAAGGTCACAGGGGGCGCTGGTGTCTAACTCCAGCTGACGTAGCACGAAAGGTCCAGGGTCTCACCCTGGACAGGTCACCGGTCCATCACAGGGACACAGAGACAAACAACCATAATTAGAGTGTCCACTTGTCCTAATCCACATGTTTTGACTGGACTGTGGGAGGAAACCGGAGAACCTGGAAGGAAACGCAGAGACACACGGGGAGAACCTGCTTGTTCTGACTCGGTCATGAACCCTCGTCTTCTTGCTACAGAGCTGCCACACGCTTTCACGTGCATGTGACATGTTTAATGTCACAGTGTATTTGAATGTAGTTCATCGTAGCAGCCTCTTGTCAAGATTCAATAAACCTTTTCGTGTGAGACCTTTAAAAACCGGCTCTGGTCTTGAGTCCGACCCTCCTTTAACATCAGTGCTGTTCTTTCATGCTAAAGTTCATCCAACTTCTGACAGTTCAGACATTTCATCTTTGTAATTGATTTTGCTTTTTTCCATGGTTCTGGCTGTCTGAAGATTCCGGGTGGAGTTTAAAAGTACAATTAGATTTCAAAAGGTCAGTGAAAACACGATAAAAGAAGGTGAAAGCAGAAGTGGCTGAGTAAAGCTGATAAGTGCTTTTGCTGTCAGCTCATTCCTAAAACGAGCTGCTTCAGACTTCCTGAGGAGTTATGCAGAGAAGGGAATGGTGTCCACCTGTGAAGCCACGTTACACTTGGCTGAGGCTCGTCAGGTCGTGTTCTGACAGAAGCACCATGTCTTCTGAGCAAGAACCATCATAACCACAGGAACCGGACGAACAGAGAGGCGGGTTCTGATGGAGCTGGCTGCCTGTTTAAATCACAGCTCACCTCCATTACAGACTCCATTCTCAGCTGATGCAGATGTTCAAACACAGGCTCCTCTGATGAGACATGATGATATTTGTATGTATGTATGCAGCTTTTTGATTCACCACGCCTTCACTCCTGATCAGTGAATGATGATGTGTTTTGGTGTTGACTTCCTGTTAAACAGAAGACATTAAACCATGAAAAACATGCAAATGATAACTAATGTATTCATCTTCAGTACACTATATGCAATTATTTATTCATGAATATATACTTTTATTTGTTGGCACTATGTGTATGTTGAAATGTAGTCGTTGTTATTGTTCTCTTTTATTACTCTCTGAACCATGAACATACTGAGCTACTGCACTGAATTTTGTTGTATACTGACAATAATGTTATCTTGAATGTTGAAGTGTTTAATGACTTTCACAGCCCATAAACCTGTGACCTGTTACAACAAACCAACAGGCACTCGTGTGCGTCTCCCAATAGTCTGTTTCCTGGTTTTTAAAAAACACATGGAGCTTTTATATGTTAATGTTATGTTTTCCCCTCAGCAGCGTCCAAATATCTAAAAATTCACCAGTGATGAATTGGCAAATTAGTGGCCAGCTGTCAAACACTGGTAGCTTGTGCTTTTTGCAGCCCATCGCTCCTAATCGAGAGCACCTCTTTTCTTTTTAATAAGTTGAAGATAAAGTAACTGGTCCTGTGATAGCGGGTCTGCTAAACCAGCCATTTGAAAGCAAAGCCCATTTTTCATAATCCCACAGAAGTCAATTAAGGGACGTGTGGAGCTCGAGGAAGCCTGAGGAGAATCTGAGGTTCTACATGAAAAAAGGGACAAGGGTGAGTTTTAATCACGAGGGGAAGAAAAACAAAGCAGTGGGATTAAAACACAGACGGAAAATGGAAGTAACAGTGTCTGAACAAAAGGGAACGAAAAGGGCTGGTATAAAATGATCCGACTCGGTGACACTGACACCGGCTTTCATCAGCCGGACTTCTGCTTTCACAGCCTTTGACAATCCACTGCAACAAAAGGCAAATACCCAAATTGCTTGTCAGGAAAAGAGAACTTTTGTTTCCCTTTTTGCTCCTCAGAGGCCTTGGACTGCCACGATACCACGGCCCGCACTGACACCGAGCCAGAGGAAGAAATTGGAATTTTAGTCCTGGTGAAGGGCTGTTAATAAACGGTTAGTGTTGTGTTTGTGTGCAGTCGGAAATGTATGCATCATTACCTTATCTCCCTCTGACAGGACGTCACTGTCAACCGTCTTTGTCCTGTGCTTGTAGCAGAAATTGAATGAGTTTGCTTACACGAGGGCTTTTGTTGTAAAAAGAAGTGTTTTCTCTTAAGGGAGAATAAAATCCTCTTTATCTGGTCATTTACACAATAGACAAACCTGGACTCAGATCAGATTCTGTGGCCTTGCTTTGTCTCCGACATGAATTCTCTATTTTAAAAGATGCAGGTTTTCACTCTGGACAGGTCACACTCACTTTAGACTCTCTTGTCAAATTAACCCCAGTCTGCATGTCCTTGGGGGAAGCTGGAGTACATCCATCTATCCATCCATCCATCTATAATTTCATATTATATACTCACTTTTCTTGGTATTTATTGTTTTATATACACTTCTGGGCCATTTTAAAATAAAATAAAGCCACACCAATAGTTTATTTGACATTGTAAAGATTCTTTTTTTTTTTGATCAAGAGCAAAAACAATACTTTTCCATACAAACAGCTTTGATAGTTTTTTCCTTGTGACTATTTCTTAAATCCCAACACTATAAATAAATAAATAAATAAAACACACCCACCATAAAGTGTTGAAATCAATGACACACTGTTTTCACTTGTGGTAGGTTTACATTCATTTTTAATTTTTGTCATTCTATACATTCTGTTTCGACTTTATTGAGAGAAAGAAAAAAAAGTGCGTCAATAAACTGCACAAAGCTTGTTTTTATTTTTTCCCTTTACTGTGGGGTTTATGATGAATGCATGTGACAGCTCCTCTAAAAACAAAAACAGATCACCATAAAACGGGATTAATTTTACATCCCCACTGGCCTGTTTGGAAAAACCAAGCTATAATTTGCAGCCCAGCCAAAGTTAAACCACCCAATTTGATTTGATACCAAAGTTGTTTTTCATGTCATTTGTGAATTAATGGCTCCAGTCAGGAGTTTCTGTCACCAGTTCAAAGGATCGTGAACTTTTTGAGATTGGAGCGAAATGAATCTCTAAATTACAACCAGAGTGACATCTGCAACTGTCTCCTGAATAAAAAGGCTCGTCCTAGAGATGATGGTTCTCATCAGAAACTTAGCATGAGCTCATCCTCAGCTGATTCATCACAGGGAGGTGGACTGTACACGTATCACTATACAGTCCAAGCAGCCATTTAACGCAGGGATTAGAACGAGTCAGGTCGTACACGAACACTGTGGTTTGTTTTTGTTCTAACACAGAAGTAAGCAGACGCCCTGCAGTAGAAGGCAGGTTTCCCCCTGAGAGCTTCTCGGCTCTCCTGCCTGGGGACATTGTGCGAGAACATTTCTGTGCTGGCAAAATAAGAGAGCAGATGAGTTCATGTCCCAACGGAGTGTGATGTAATGAGAGGCTTAAAAAGGCACAGTCTGTCATTTACATGTAAAGAAAAACACCCACAAATGAACATCTAGGACCTTTCCATCAGTCTTTGATGCACTGTTTAAAATCACACTTCATAATCACACTTAATTATTCAACTTTATACTAACACACAATTTAAAGTGGACAAAAAGTTTTTATTTAAGTCATACTTCAACTCCACATGAGGTGTTTTGTACTTATGTATAGTGTTAAATAAATGGTTCAATCTGCAGGTTGTAACTTTTGAAAATGAACAAATGTCTGTTACATTCAAACCATTGCCAAATGAGTTCACACAACGCTGAGTAAACCAGTCAGCTCACATGACTCTCTGTGGGTTTCTTAGTAAAATGATACACTTTACAACCCAACTGAGGAAGCAACATAAGCACACAAACCGAATAATGTGAGTCCGCTTCTTCCAACAGGATTCGACATCTCAAAACTAACCTGGACCTTCGGTAGAACTTCAGAAATGAAGAACATGATTGTCCAGTATTGAAGATAATCTGCCTGTATGTCTGCACCTCACAGCTGTCAAGACAAGTAATCTGACAGTGAAAAGACACAACTAATCTAAATACTTCAGGAAAAAAAAAAAAAACTTTGTTTCTGTCAAAACTAGGTCAAATCAGAAGGCCTCAGAAGGTCCACACTGGACCTAAAAGGCTCTGAAAGTCTGTTGTTTCTTTTTTAAAACTCTGTGTCTCTCAGGTCTACTTTGGTTTAGCCTGTTAAACTGATATATTATAAACATGTAATTATGGTTGACCATTTCCCTAAATGTTAGTACGTTGTAATAGACTGTGTGTCAGACTGTGTGTGTCAAGCAAGTTAATGGATTCAGCGCTGATCAGCAATTGGTTCAAATAAAGGAATGTTGTAAAAAAAGTTATGTTAGCAGGCAAACATTTCCATTAGATGTTGACTATTGATTTAATTAGACTTGCTAGTCTGAATATGAAGTGATATTGAGCAAAGTACTGATAAATTCTCAGATTGTGGCTTCTATAGAGCAAATAACAAACCATAAATGTTCCAGAGCTACAAGCTGTTCTGACGCTGATTACAAAGAAAAGTTTCTATCCTGTTAAATCTGTACTCAAGCATATTGAGTGTGAAGTAAATGGAAGTGCATGTCTGAGTGATTTGCATATCTATACAGACAATTTAGGATGCCAAGGCAGCAAGTTAAAGTCCCATAATTAAAGGTCACAGAAAAACTTTGATGCAGATTCAGGGATCATTAACAAAAGCAAAGACAAAATATTTTGAATAACCTTCAGTAGCCCATCAACAACAGGAGAACAAAAGTCACGGTATTCTTAAAAAGTTGGTTTTAATAAGGTGCTGGAAATAGTCTGTCACATTTTTTCTTTTTCATTTCCACACAACAATGACATTTATAAGCCAAAGTCCAGGGACACGCAGGGTGTAAGCTGCAGAACAGAAGAACATGACCTTTAACTATAGGTACATATGAAGTAGTCACAGTGTGAATGAGAGGGAAACTTAATGCACCACACAGGGTAATTAAGGCAACATGTTAAAAGGTAAAAAGACAACCCTTTCTGTACAAGGAGAGTGAAAAAGAAAAGAAAAAGCACCAGGAAACACAGTACTGAACTTCCAAAAAACCCACAGGATATCACATAAAAACACTTGTGACAGCTACTGTGAAAAGACAAAAACACAGAAGGAAGACAAGTTAGAGGAAAAACTTTGTCTTTGAGAGACAGATGTGTTTCATTTGCCTTGAAGCGTTTCTTTGTGGTTATGTCCCTCTCGATTTTGGAGGTTGATTCGGTCACGTCGTCTCCTGTTTTATCAGTCTTCCTTTTCTTTTTAGCTTTGGACTTTTATCAGCAGACTGTCAGTTGGTGCAGAGACACCTGCTGAACAACCTGAAGAACAACTTTACAGTTTCGATACTGTGCAATTCTCATATCTGTATTATTAAAACCGTATCCCTCAGTGTACCTCAATCATCATCATCAATGGACAAAACATCCATTTTTCTTATGAAACCATTTGTTAACAGGGTTAGTGTTGAAAATGCTAATAAATATTAACAGTCAGCTTAAAAAACAAACAAATTAACATTATTAATTTAAATTACAAAGCAAAACTCCCAGAAATTGTCACAATTATCGATAAATAACAGTTCAGATGACGTAGCTTCTCCAAGTTACGTCAAGGGGGGGGGGGGCTACATATGTCCAATCCCGTTTAACATATGTAGCTGTTATCCAATCATCAACCAATCTAGGACATTTAGCATAACGTGTGTCTTAAAGTTCGTGTCTGTTGGTAACAGGAAGCGGGTGAGTCACAGCCTGAAGTTCAGAACAGTATATAAACACCAGGAGGTCCATGAGTTTCTCTCCGATGCAGCACAGCCAGACCTGCTGATTGGCTGATGAGGCTTTAGCGTTGTCACCCTCCGACTCTGTCTGCGGTGACTGCACCTGATGCTGATCTGGAGTCGAGGACATTCAGCTCAGACATAATCAAGGACGGGGAACAGAGCAGCCACATGGGGGCGTGCAACTTCAAACTGGCATCATTTGTAAATGGCAACAACAATCTGACATGTTTTACCTTGTTACAGTAAAAAACAATCTGTGTTCATACAGAAACAGACTTACATATAAAAATTGGAAATAATGTGTTGGACAGGCTTATGACGTTGAGTCAACCATATATAAAACGATGACTGATGTAGAATCGCTTCACAGCTCTTCTCAGCTGCCATACAGCAATCCGTCACCATGGATACCAACAATGCACAACCACCCCCTAAAATGTTACATCTTTAAAAAAAAAGGAGTGGCCTTTTCACTTTCCCTTTATCTCCCCTTTCTCTTTTGTCCAATTCTCATCATTCAGTCCCTTATTATTAGGTTCGTCCCCTGCGCAGTCACACGGAGACAAAGACGTCCAAGTAGAGGCGGTCGTAGGACTCCCTGAAGAAGAGGATGAGGACGAGGCTGAAGAGGCAGGACCCCGTTAGGCACCAGTTGATCCATGACAAATCTGGATGGAGAGAGACGGGGTGGAAAAGAGACATGCTGAGGGTTAGAAAACAAACTTATCCACAACAGTGATAGATTGTGTTGTCATGTAGATGATTCAGTGCCCTGCTCAAAGGCACAGCTGTGTCCAGCTGATTCCAAAATCGGGTGAAAATGAATGGATTCCATTGATTGGATTTTGTGTTGCGACAACAAAAATTAAAAAGGCAAAAATTACTTGCAGGGTTTGTCCAGTTTCTTCTGGCCATCAAGTCACAGTAGCACAGAGGCGGATAGTGAGTAAAAACTAAAAATACAGGATATGTACTGCTCATAACAGTACAAACGGAAAATACATTATTCAGCAGGTATAATATGTAATGCATATTTTAGCTTTTCACTTGGCTCGGTGTCTGAAGACAAAATGTGACGGTGTGAAGATGAAATATGACTCATCTTCATAAGCTCACAATTCCTAATGAGAGTTAATGCAAAGCATCATTAAATAATGTATGAGAAGCTCATGGGACTGATCATTAATCAATAGGAATTCCTGACACACCATACAGGAAGTTAGAACAGCCTCCTTATTTTGAATGATACCATTCCTCATCATCACCACTGACCTACACTTGAACCTAAACATGAATGAGGTGCTTTATTTTTCCTCAGCTTTTCAAGCTCCATTAACCACAGCAGAGGAGCTCAGGTTGATCTGCCATCATGTAGAACCAGGAGGACAGACAGGAAGCTCGCGCCTGCACTGAACCACTGCCATCTTGACTCATTAGCACACAACACAGTCAAACTCTTCTTTTCAGGCTCTGTGTTGATGCTCGCACTTAAAGTTTATCCATGTGCCCCCGAGCAAAGATGCAGTCACACCTGACACAAGCACCAACTTTATACCCAGATACACAACTCTGGCTAAATCCCATTTCTTGTTTCTAGACCTAACTCTTATCCCTTGAAAGTGGTTGAAACCCATCTGGGTTTTATGTAACCTGGAGATTTAACATTCTACTGGTAAAAAACCAAAAACATGCTGTCGTCAGCCGTTATATCACTCGCATGGACTACAGGCAATTGTTTGTTCAAATGAGACATGCAAGAAAATGTCTTCAAAGTCTGGGTTTGTGTTTGGCTTCACAACATGCTAAATCACAGGGTTCCCACACCTTGGTTGACATAAAATTCAAGGACTTTCCAGGACCGATTTCCTCAAATTCAAGGACCAAATGTGTTAACACATCTTAAAATGGGAGGACAACTTTGGAGGACAAGTTGGCGTCCACTTTTATTGATGTACAGGACGCTGTGCATCTGGACAAGTGATTGTCCTTGGGCTCTTGTTTATGTCAGTGTTCTCATTTTCTTCTGTGAGACAGATCTTTACAGACAGAGAGAGAAAATAACATTACGTGATTTGCTCTCTCTTCCTTAACGTAACTCATTGTTCTGCATGGAATCTCACGTCAGTGGCGGAGAGAGACAGTGGACAGTGTCTGCAACACTACAGTAGTAATGACGACTCTGTTTTTCCTGCGTAGGCTTAGTCCACGTACATCAAGCAATGCAGGGCATGAAACAATAGGTGGCGCTGTAACAAGGGAGACATTTACCTAAATATCAAGTGAACTTCTTTCTTGCACAAAATTCAAGCACTTTCAATGACCCATGTCTATTTAGGGTGCTTTTCAAAAACTCTGTAATCAATGTTAGCTTTATGTTGGTGACGTTAGTATCTTTAAATGAAAGGTTACATTTTATTTAATTAATTATTTATTTTTATTATTATGCCTAATAAAAGGGGACCTTCTACATCTTTATATGAATGCTAAAAATGGAGGAGTAGGCCTAAGCAGTAGGAGTGAAATGGGACTGAGCCATAGTCTTTTAAATTTGTTTAAAATCATTCTCACTGTCAAGTCAAACCATTTCAAAAAAATGATATTTGAATAGCACAAATTCACAAATCAGACTGACATGTTGGGCTTTAAAATCTGTACATCAGGCTGTACATCAGGTGTCAACCCTTAAACACTGGTTTCGAGTACGGAACACCTCCATGTAAACAGCACGTGGGTGTTTTGTTCTGACCGAGATGTTCAGCATGAGTGTACGCTGCTTGGCGAAGGCAAACTTCTCAGCCAGGATGGAGGACGTGTTGGCAGCAGTCAGCGGCTCAGGTCCTGATAACGAGCGCTATTAAATATAGAAAAATCAGGTCGTATATGCAGCAGAGCCCCGAGGCCCTGGCAGCACAGGGTGCTGCATCTCACAGTGGCTCCACTTCAAATTCATGGCTATACTATATATACACTATTGACAATCAACTTCCCAGACCTAAAGAGAGAGCACAAGATCAATGTACCAAGACAATGATGCAGCCTCTTGGTGTTAATTTATGATTTTTGGCTGTAAGGTACAAACCTCTGTGTGCTCGATGTATCACCTCCTCAATGAGGAGGAAGAATGCGGGGAAATAGGTGAGGAGATGAAAGCAAAGGATAAATTGAGCCAGAAAGATAGGTGAGGAAGGCGCTTTAAAGTGGCAGGAGGTGAGGGATTGGGTGAGGGTGTTTTCAGTGTGGTGTCGAGACTCCTGAAGGAGCCTCATTAATCAGGAGTGTGTAAGCTGGAGAGCAGGAGACCCAGTGTGGAGAAGGGTTAATGGAGTTGTGTTTATCTGACCTTAAGTCTTCTGTCTAACTTTGTCTCATTTTTTCTACCGAAAACACCCAGACAAAGACTTGTCAATTCAAAGTTGGAGACACGCAGTGTTTGTGTATAAATGGCCCTTCAGTCTTAAAAGAATGCAAATGTGGTGTCGGGTAATTCAATCAGGGGATAAAATGGAAAAGCAGCTAAAATCGCACCCTTCTGATCTCTAAAGGACACATGTGCAAAAGTTTGGAGGGAATATGGTTAAAAGTTTGGCTGAATGGTAAACAGACAGGAGGGGAACTGAGGCGGAGAAACTGGGATGAAGGATAAAAGATCAGAGCAAATAAGATAAAGAGCTGAGAAGCCTAAAGTCACTTTGTTCTTCTTCTAAAGGCTCCTTAGATCACAGGTTTGCTTCAAAGATGATAATCACATTTAAATAACTGTGGTTTAAAAAGGCCAAATATATCCAAGTTGAGCTCTGCTGTAGCCCTGAAAATGTCCCTAGAAGACAGTGAGCTGCCACACATTACCGTCCTCTGCTCCACACAGGGCATTAAAGGTCACTGAACCTGAGCCAACTCTCTTCTCAACTGGTCTACACCACAGCTCTTGTAGTCACCTGCTGTGTGACCAAAGCATATTATGGGATTATCTCAATGAAAAGTAATGGGGTAAAATAATGTCACCCATGCTAACTTCTACCTGGTTCTCAGCCATGACAATTCACATCTCAGATGAAAACAAATGAAATCTGCTTCCCCCAGAAAACAAAAATTAAATCAAACAAGTGCATGTTATTATGCTGGATTTTTACTTTTGCTCTAAAACAAAATCTGACGGTCTGGGTGTCTGTGGGAGCATTGGGAAACTACCAAAAACACAACCAGCCATGAAATAAATTCACAATTAAACAAAAATGGGCCTTTGGGTTTTTTTAAAAGGTGATGGTTGGAATAAAACTACCCACTGATTCCATAGACAAACAAAAGAAAAGTGAAGTGGGAGTCAAACTAAATGAACGGTCAAAAGAAGAAACACATTTCAAAAAAACACACTCAACCCAGATTTCCACTTAAAAGAGAAAACACAGAAAGACAACTGAAGGTGTTGACTCTGTGGAGACACACACACCAGTGAGCACGTTGACTCCAACCTGCCTTTATAGCTTCCCAGCTGATCGCCCTCAGCTGTGGAGAATGACACAGGTGCATCCAATATCTCTGATGAGCAAGGAGGGAAACCTGTGACCTAAACTCTGGATTTCTGACCATCACATGAAACGCAGAAACAAAGACAATATTTGAGTAATTAGTAATAATTGACACAAGTACACATTCAATACCTGGGTCACTCCCCCGGTCACCATTTACTCCTGTCTCTCGTGGATGAGGGGTGAAATATATTCAGGTACCATTTGATTTTTCTTGGTTCACCGTGTTAGAGAACGGTCAGATTTTTAGGGATTTTTGTTGTCCATATGCATTATATTTTCTTTTATTCTGCCCTTTTCCTCCATCGAAAGCAACTTTTGTAATGATTTCCTTGCAGTGGTGCCATGGCAACCAACCTCAGGTCACAATCATGAGAATTAGTTGTCATCTCTGTCAATTTCACAAGGTGAAACTTCCTACAGTGCAGTCAAAAGAACAGTAATAGAATTATAGATCTGAGCTGAGGGTTAAACTTTCAAACTTTGCCAAGGAGACTCTCACACACTGTCTGAACCTGCAAGAATACTTTCATTGGTGCAGTGTTTCGGTACTAGACCTTTATCGGACAAATCATTTTTAAAAATGAGAAGCCATTTTAACCAATGCGTAGCTGCAAATGTGTGAAATTAGAAATTCGTTTTTTTCCCCAAGACAAGGAACATTTGCACAACATGGAAAATTGCTGCAGGGAACCCAAGATGAATTTCATTTAATTTAATTGAAGATGTTTAACCATGACTACAGTACCTTCTATTTTGGGGGTAAATTGAAAGTCAGTTCCTTGACATCTGGAATCCTGTAGTGCCTTTCAATACAAACCATGCTCTACATGTGTAACTGTGTATATATTGTATGTGTATTACTACTATCTGTATATTTTCCACTTCCTTTCCATTCTTAATATCTTTATACAACTTTTATATAACTTTATATTCTTTTTAAAACTTTGTATAACCTTTCTTTTTCTATTTAAATGGAGCTGAACAGCACAACCCTTCCACACATTTGTACTTGAATAAAAACCATGAATCTTGACTTTGAGGCCAGGACGTTGAACAATAAGATTTACCTGAAGCATAACAACACATTAGCCACAATTGACTCATTAGCTGGTCACTGGTGCCATGACCTGTACAGTTTAGTGATCATGTTTAGTGTGAATCTGTGTGAACATTTTATTCACAGCAAGTCACCATCAGCATGAGAGTGCTACAGATGAAGACAGAGAGGGGTCAGCAGGTGAATCATGGCTCTAGTCTGACTTAATTCTGGTTACTTCGGTGTTTTAATGAATTCAATGTAAAATCCTTCTCCCTACGTATGAAGCACTTAATCATCCCAACAGATCACTTCGGTCCCAAAACACAGGTTTACTTGTAGTTCCCAGAGTCCTTAAGAGTAGAATGGGAGACAGAGCCTTCAGTTACCAGGCTCCTCTCCTGTGGAACCAGCTCCCAGTGTTCGGTTCAGGAGGCGGACACTGTCTCTGTATTTAAAGTTAGACTTAAAACCTTCCTTTTTGATAAAGGACCATCTCTTAGTTATGCTGCTATAGACCAAGCCTACTGTTAAATGTTGGAGATTAATGCATGTTTTCAGAATCTTTAAGTCTTTTTGACTGATCTACAGTACGGCATTGTTCGCTTTGATTATTGTGTTGGACGTCGTGCTCATGACTCTTCCAGTGACAACACTCCAGCCAATCAGTGGCCGGCAGTCTGTCCACGTCACATTTCGGCTTGACTGGAACCTCTACAGAGCAGGGACTAAAAAAAGGACCAGGTACTATCACTGATGGAAAAGCAAAGAAAAAAAAAAAAAAGAGTTGAGCCATGCCGTGCTGAGCCATGCTGGAACTGCATAGTAGAAAAGTGCCATAAGATAATTCAGTTATTCAGAAATTAGAAAATGGCTTTTATTTTCTTAAGAGTGCCTGAGCTCTATTAAAAAAAAAGTGAAAATCAGTGGGCAAAAATTAAGTTTGTATGCAAAATGGTTTTCACTATATGAGACTGAGACAGGGAGGAAATGTTATTGAGACTTAAGAACTATAGGAATTATTTTTCTCAGGTGAACAGTTTCTGCTTATGCAGAGAACTTTAACAACTCAAAGCTGAATGGAAACTCACCACCCCTTCATCTCTTATCTTCCTCCTTCCACCACAGCAGCTCGGAGGTCTTTCTGCTCCACAGTAACTATTTGCTTCTTTGTATTGCACCCAATGCTTCAGGTTAAATGACACAAACACACTGCAGATGAAATTGAAAAAGAGCAACAACCACAGATTCATGACCCGCTGGTGCCATTCTTGTTCCTGAGTCACCTTGGGGAAGATTTTTGAAATACAGACAAGAGGCCAGTTAGGGATCACTGAAGCAAGACCAGGCTCTCGTGGATATTAAAATGGACAAGGAGCTAAATTCATGAACACTTCTCTCCTTGCAGGGAAAAGAAACTGTAAGTCAGAATGCATAACAAGGTAATGTACAGCCAAAAGAAAACCCTTCAAAATAAACTATAAACTGAAACTAGATGAAAAACTTTCAAGGTAGAAGTTGGCAATTTTCAGTAATATGAGTTGAAAGGGTTTTGAAAAGACAAAGCCTGAAGGAAAATATTTCAGTTTAGACTTCTACATATTATCTTCCATATCCGCCACAGGACAACGGAGAGGAAATGACAGTAATGAAATGGCCCATTAGAATACTTTCAAGGGGAATTTTACATAATAGTTCAATTAATCTCCATAAGAGCGATCTATTCAAAAGAACAGAATACAGCTCAGTTCCAAACTAGACTGGAAACTTCTTTGATTTCTTTTCTAATGAGCCAGCAATATATTTTTGCATTCTTACACGTTCTTCTTAAAGGGTGATAGTGACAAACTTGAAGGTTAAACACAAATACCTTGAATAATCGGTATGTATTGATCAAATGTGGGAAGAGCATAGATCAAATCAAATGTATCCGCAGTACTAATGTTAAAACAGGAAACCTGGGTGAACAGTAGACACACATTTTCTTGTGCAATGATATAATGACTTGTGACAGTGAAGTAATAAAGGTTTTAGTTCTGAAACACTTTGTCATCTCAACCACAAATGCCATCCATCTCTGTAAAAGCAGCTCTCAAACATTGTTCTGTCAACACTGAATGTGGAGAGAAGCCTGTGTGACATCAAATGTGACACATCAGGAAAAGAAATGCAAACAGCAGCAGAAAGGCACAGTCTTAACGGCAGCTGCAGGTCCTAGTCCAAGTCCGTTTTCAATAGGTCTGCCTGCATATACACTCATTTTGTAGATTAGATGTGTTCAGGGACAGAAATGAAGAAAGGAGCAACAACAGCCGCCATCACCACAGCCTGAACTTCTCTCAGGCTGTCACAAGGAAGTCGTCAGGATCCATGTCAGCACATCAGATGTCCTTCAACTCACTACACACACTCATGCTCACACACACACTGGTTTCCATGACTTCAGAGGGCATTGCATTGCGTTACATTCTTTTCCTGGAGACTTACTCTAACCTTAACCATAATTCCCCTGACCCTAACCTTGACCCTAACCTCATCCTAACTTTAAAATGTAGCAATTTGATTTTGTCCCCATAAGGAAGACAAGTCATGTGACTGTGTAAACAGACTAAGGCCCCCACAACATAAGGAATACCAGGTATACACACACACATAGAGGAACCTGCACACAAAAACAACACTGCAACACACAAAACATGCATCACATTAAAATGCATACAGACACCTTCAACCACACCAGGCAGGCTATCATTCAACATCACGGAGAGAAGCATCGAGCAGAGGAGATGTCATGTATTTTTTATGAGTTCTACTCTTTTGATTTTGTGTGTGTGGGTGTGTATTGTATTTTTACTACATACCTTAAGCCCCATCCATATATACACCCGTATTATGTCTAGCTATATTACTGTCTGATGTTGAGCCCATGACTTATCATCACGCAGACATATTACCGATCAGATAGGTCCAAAATACATTGCTTGTCGTCTGGATCTCAATTTTAATGGTATTTATTAAATACATACCTCCTGTTTTATTCTCAACATTTTAGACTTGAGTCAGATTTGATTTTGAAGTCCTGCAATTCATAGTGATACCTGGGTTTAAAGCATCAGCTAATACAGTATCCATCAGATGCCAGTGTTTAATTGACACGATGCCTCACCGTGGCCCACACACAGACTGGAATCAATCTTAGCTGCAGAACTTGTGGCATAGCAACCGTGAAATACCAATAAACTCGCTGACCTTTTCTTCGCTCTCTACGATGTTATTTCATTTTCGAGGAAAAATGCACGTGTTTACTGGTACACTGCTCACACATGACATTAACAAATATTATATAGTATATTCAGAGTATCTGACCATTTCTGCACGATCATCACTTCTTCTACTGTAGCTATCTGAAGTAGGATCAGACAACAATCTAATATCAGTACTGGACTGGAGCATCCTTGCGTCAGGTGCTGCTGGAAAACTTTCAATTGCGCTGCTTTTGAGTCCAGTTGCAAAATTTCAGTTCATTGAAAACAGGATTTTAATCACTGTGCAGAAAAAGGAATGAACAGTAAATAAGTTTCCGTAAATATTTTCATTTTTCGCAAGCTCCAATCTTAGAAATATTACTTTTCAGATATATAAAATGCAAAATGATGAGTTAGGTGATTAAATCAGCAAACGTCAGTGCTGATCAGGAAAATAAGCCAATTTGCAGATGTTGATCTCAGGACTTAAGTAGGTCATTTTTGATCTTCATCACACTATTAATCGTTTAATTATACTTCTGTAGTTAACTTGGATGACTGAGAACCTTCACAGTTAATCAGTATACATTTACAATCTGATGTCTGACCATTTGCAGCCTTGTTAGAGACTGTTAGAGACTGTTCTTGACAGGACAGGCTGTTTTTGTGCTGTGGTTACTCCGGTCAAACAAGAATCATATCCACTTTCGCCGGTGGCGAGACACAGAAAAAGGCAAAAACAAGATACAGTTGTTAGGCAGCAGCTGACAGTAGTCTCATGGCATGTGCAGAGAGTTGGCAGATGAGAAGGAGGAGGAGGAGGATGAAGCTCATGAATATTTATGCAAGTCTGAAAATATTTCTTACTTACTCAGACAAACAGCATAGAACAAGCATAGATTCTGTAGGACCTTTTTTTGGCAAAACACTGACCTTTTCAGCATCAGTACTCCTCACGAGGACCAAGACCTGGTCCTAATGAGAACCTCATGTCTGACAAACTGGTTAAATTACCAAGTGAGATTGGAATTGTTTTTGGTTAAGTTTAGGGTTAGGCATTAACTGGTTATAATTATGGTGTATGATAAAGCTTTAGAGTCCTTGAAAGAATGGCTGCGAACCTGTGTGTTTGTGTACATGTTATTCCTTATGTTGCGGGGACCTAAATCTCAGTTTAGTTTAGTTTGTTTATTTCAAATATGTTCAACAATCACAATTTTTGTCTTCCTTATGGGGACAAAAATCAAGTCCCCATGACGTAAATGACTCCATTTTAAGGTGAAGACATGTTTTAAAGTTAGGCTGAGGTTAGGGTTAGGTTAAGGTTAGGGTCAGGGTTAGGGTTAGGACACTAGTAATTATGGTTAAGGTTAGAGGAAGTCTCCAGGAAATGAATGGAAGTCAATGGAATGTCCTCTGAAGTCATGGAAACCAGTGTGTGCGTGTGTGTGTGTGATGGATAGATCAGTCTTTTCAGCTGATTGGTGCTGTGATGTAGCCAAACTCTGATGACAGAATGAAACTGAAGACAGATGAGCAAGGATCACAGTGGAGCGGGACTCACAGAACATGACACGGTCCTGACTGCACACCAACACATACACAGTGACGCTCAAATGGATGACTGAGCTCGGTTAATTTATGAATTCACTTTTCCCTGTGAAATCCATGGAAATAGAAGAAAAGTGGATGACCAGTCCCCTGTGGTGCTTAATTATTATATCAGACTTTGCCAGACAGTCAACTCAATGACAAATCAAAGGCTAAATTACTGTTGGAAGTTTTTTGTTCTGCTGAACGTGTCAATTGCGTTGGAACCTAATTTTCACACTTCACTGACAGAAACTGCAGGACTTCCAATGGATTTTTGACATTTTTTGAGCTGTGTGGTTTTTGAGATGTGAAAGAAAGCATGTAAATAGGGCACATTTGATTCCTTTTTCTTTTCACTGACAGAAATAAGAAATATTTAAATGGTATTAAAGAGGTATTGCATTTGCATTGTGAAAATATTTATACACTAATGTCACACATCATTTATTGCGTCCGCATTTGTACATACGCAGTAATCCAAACTTACCAGAACAGTAAAAAGTGAGAAAGAAGAGGAGCAGGCCGGTGACCAGGTTCCCCAGGAACGTGACTACGCCACAGGTGATGCCTTCAGGGACAGGGTAGACTGTCTCTATGAAGAGCTCAAAGAATATTGGCACACTGCTGTTGATAAAAATGCCCATCAGGATGCAGGAGGCGTACAGGATGGCTGTGAAAGAGCAAAGACAACTGTCAGACGCCAATAAGTTACAGTTTAACTGGGAACTTTGATGTAATTGAGCATCAAATCCCATCGGAGCAGCTGTTTAAAAAAGATGGCATATGAGCCAAGAACAACAGTGGTGATTTATGCCACCTCCTTAAGCTTCTTACTCCATTTGTTCTCAACAGCAGTGAGATTTATGATGAATTCTCGTCCGGAAACATTTCATTTACAATGACATCCCTTAAGGTGGCAATTTTCTAGAAATAATACCAAAATACTCGGGGGGTGTTTTCATTGGAAATGCCCAGTGTGCAACAAAAACAACAGGTCATATCAACCTCACCTGTCACTGCTTTCACCTAGACTGTGGGCCTAAACAAAATTAGTTGCATTTTTCCCTGTTTTCCCTCCATTTGTTACTGTCAAATTCTTATGTCATGTGATCAATTTTCAAAAGGACTTTAAGGCCATAGAATGCAATATAAAAACAATAATTTAGACTTGTATATCACTTGTCAGTGTACATAAGGACCGAAGATAATGGTAGGTTTTTTCCCTTGAAGGCTTTCTACACTGTATCAAAAAAGGACAGATATTAAATTGTGTCTTAAATTAGGCCACCTTATACGAAAAATATAAAAAAACACAAAATGTTTAGGGAGAACTTTTCTACTACTCAAAGGACCTTTTCTTCAAATCTGTTTTTAGTTGACTTTAAGATTCAGTTTGGGCTGTAACTGAAACAAAGTATAGTTTTGTATCATATACTTTGTGCTTATTGCTACAACAGCATTTTACTGTCAACCGTGTGTGCGCATGTGTCCATGTTTGCAGAGAAATCAGAGGGGCTGTTTTACCACTTTAGAGTCCAGTTTCAGTCCTTTATTCAGGACTAAAAGCAAAATGTGTGAACATGTATTAGAGTGGATGTGTGCAGAGATTTAGCCTCACCTCTGGAGCATCACAGCACCCTCCATCTCCCTTATCACAACAGATTGGTCCAAATGAGATCCCCATTAGCCTGCACGTCCCTTTAATCGCGGTGCCTCTAAAGCCCCATGTAAACTGCCTGTGACGAGGAACCCGAGTGGCATTCGTGCAGCCTTCAAACACAGCCTTCTCCCCCGCTTGTCTTGATTCAAGCCTAATATAAACCCATATTAAACCTTTTGGAGCACTTTAACTACACCACTCTTTCCCTGATTGTACCGAACTAGACTATCTACTGCCATTGCCCAGAGGGGAGTAGGTGATCACAGCAGCACTGGCTCATGGGATTTAAACTCAGTGGGTTATTCACTGTGTTCAGTGTTGCATTTATAGTGTTGCATTACTGCAACACTATACTTGTGTTCGAGGCTAGTTTAGATTTTTTGCTTTTTTTTTTTTTGTTTAAAACTGGTGCTGAATGTCACTGTCGATGTTTAATAATAATAACATTGCCAGAATATAGATGAGTGTCTTACTTAATGAATCCCTAAAATATTATAAAAATGTAAAGGCCCATCAATGTTTCATAAAATTCAAGGTGATGTTCGTCCGGTGTTCAGTAACTTCAGTTGTACCATAAGACATTTTCTGAAGGTTACTCAACTGTGTAATGTGTTTAGCAGCAATAAAGGGACCAGATTCATCTGTCAAGTGGCAGAAGTAATGATGTCTTTTAGTTGATCCCATGAGGACACACTAGAGCAAATCCCCATCTGTATATTTGATGTGGATTTGTTCTTTATGCTGGATTTCCCCACTGACATAAGCTGGATCTGAGGGACCCAGAGACTGCACTGTCAAAAGTGAGAACCACAGCCAACCTGATCTGCCACTGAAGCCACAGCCTTCCCTCACAAACACTGAATAATGTCCCATAGTATCATGTTAAAAGATGGAGAACTAGAAAGAAAATAAACTGTTTTCAGTCTTAGAAAATCTATAAAACATGCTCTAAAAGGTAGTCAACAATAACAACAAGGTACAGTACGTATCTGCAGAACTTGTTGTTTGAGGTTTTACATCACAGACTTTCCAAACATCTTTTCACTGTCAGGTAAGAAGAGCAAAAACTACTCCCCAGTAATACTGACTATGGGAGTGAGGCAAACATAATGTGGCTGAACTTCAAAAGAAATCATACTTACACAGACTGCATGAAAGTGATAGTGCTTTATGAAAAGTACAAGCTAAATCAATGATACTGATTTATGTAGCATCCATATAATAGTGAATCTGGTAAGAATGGAGTTGTAAATCATGCTAAATTCTGTCAGTATTTGGTGTTTACTTTGGAGGTTATGAGAATGACCACAGCAAAAACAAAAAACCAACCAAAACAAAGTCTAACAAACCCTGTTGACAACTTTCACATTAACATATTAACAGTCAGGTGTTCACACAAAGTGCAGATTAAGTTGATCTGAGTGTGTGTGTGTGTGTGCGTGTGTGTGCGTGTGTGTGTGTGTGTGTGTGTGTGCGCGCTCTACAAACCCTCCCACACTGGGATAATGAGTGGTTTTGGCAGGTTTAGTTGCAGGATAATGTGCCCTCACTTGCAGGATATGCCAGGCTGCAGCAGGATGCCAGTGTCTCTGATAAGAGCACTGCCAGTGCTCGCAGAATGATGATGGATGATGATAGCTAGAATCAGTGGCTTTGAACAAAGCACTGGTATGCTTATTGCTTTGGCTTGGGGAAAGGCAGCTAAGTCCACAAATGTCTCCGGTACTGTAGATTTATCACTGACAATTACTAATGAAGTGTTCTTTTTTGGGAAAGGGAAAGGGAACCAGCTGTAGCACCAGATCCATTGACCTAGTCAACACTTGAGTTTTACATGCAATGTGAATGAGTGAAATATCTAGTGGATCAGTAATTACATTTAAATATTGCCTGCTTGGCATTACAAATCAATGAGTACTCAGTACTCATTGAATTGCATTGTAATACAGCAATACAAACCATTGTAAAGAAAGAATCTATTATAATTCTACAGGCTTATTTTTCTTCTTCTTATTCCTCTTCTGCCAAAATTTTGCAACAAAACTTGTCCCACAGCTTTGAGAAAACCCCACACATCAACGTGCCGTTTGATCGGGAATGGTATGCTATGTCTTTTCTAAGCATTTTCAGTAACCATGGCAACATACATCGCCCATTTTGGAGCCTCATAGTGTCGTCATGCATTAACGTAGAGACGTGGTTGAAACTTTAAATGGGTCACAAGACTTTTCACCAATTTGTGGTAGCTGTTACAGTTTAAGTTTTGTACTTTTTTGGAAAATTTTCTGATTTTAAAATGAGTATGTAGTGCGTCATTAGAGTGGTACATTCTACCTGAGGACAATGAAAATTATCACAAACATAAACTCTTTTCCTGCCCACAATTTCCAACCTAAACAGGCAATTTTTACATAAAAACATTGCTATGGTTATTGTCTAACCCTGTGTGTTGTTTTCATTTTCATATGACTTGCAGTTTTTCCATTGACTCCCCTGCTTAGAGTCAGCTCTGGATTTTTTTTTTTTTTTAAATGAAGATGAGGGTGATTTTAAAATTGTAATTTCTCTGTCAATTCACAACCCTTTTTTTTTTGGACAATGAAAATTATAATTGCTATGGTTATTGTCTAACCCTGTGTGTTGTTTTCATTTTCATATGACTTGCAGTTTTTCCATTGACTCCCCTGCTTAGAGTCAGCTCTGGATTTTTTTTTTTTTTTAAATGAAGATGAGGGTGATTTTAAAATTGTAATTTCTCTGTCAATTCACAACCCTTTTTTTTTTTACAAATTTAAATATGGGAGCTTCTGAAAGCCTCCTGACACTGTTTTTCGGGGCCTGTGCTCTCTCTCTCTCACTCTCTTTAAGTTTTGAAGGCTAATTCCACAAAAAAAGTACTTAATTTAACACTAAAGTTTTAAAATGTTACTTTCTTTAAATACTCCCTTTATACCCTTTATACTAATGTTGCTGACTACACAGCAATGTACAAAAAGGAAAATAAAATCCATCACCAGCTCAAGACACTGAAGCAGGAAGTAGGCACAATCAAAATGTTGCCACAGAATCTAGTTTTACTAATTATCTGTGATGAATCTGTGATGTCTTTGTTTGCAGAGGTTGTTTTGCTTCTTTGTGTCTTTTCATGGACCATCGAGAAATACCTGAATTCCTGAATTTCCTTGTGCTGATCAAGAACAATGAATTCTATTATGCGAGCTGGAGTACAGGCGCACATACTGGTCTATATATACTAAGATGGAGTATTGATGAAACACACATATGCTGTGGCCCACGGAAAATCCACATAATAATCCAGATTGGACTGTTCTGCTTTTGGCAAATCTACAGCATCCAAACAAGAGCAGTCAAGTGCCAACTCAGTTTACCTTGGCTCCGGGGTCTATCAAAGCCTACCAGCTGCACCATCTGAGTGTAGTGTAGCCTTGATAGAGATCCTGTTTGTGACTCACCTGCAGTAGAAGGGAGATGAGTGTATCTGTTCAGGCAGGTGAGTGTGAACCAGGTAGAGGACAGTGAGGCTCCAGCGAGCATCAGCACCAGAATCAGCTTCAACATCCCCCGTATAGAGTCAGCAAACCTAATGAGGCAAAGTACAATATATTCCACATAGTGATATTAACAAACACCCAGACAATAAGCACAAAAGATTACTGAAGGGATTGAATTCAGCTGCTTCATAAACAATGAGCAGCTAGTATGTCATTTCTCAGTGTCTTCTGCTTCTGTGACATGTGTCACCATCTATTACAGGAGACGTGTACAGTTTCAGAGAAAGGCAAGATCATTTCCTTCTCCCACTTGTTTCTGAGTTTGTCGATTGTACTTGTCATTACACAAGCAGATTCTGCTTCCAAAAGCTGATTCAATTTGTCTCACCAGTTAAACAGACAGACTTGAGATGTGCAATGTGTTATATCATAAAAGACAAGCAATTTGGACAATCCCAGACTCTTGTGGGCTTTGTGGTTTCTCTTTGTAGCCTTTTCTAACCCTTCATAGTTCATTAACTCCTTTTTGCTCCTCTGGGTCTACAGAAGCCTGTAGCAAAGACAAACACTAATTACTTTTGTTTGGTTGCTCACTGACAAGATGCTTGAAAGAGGAGAGTTGAACTTCACAGTGAACTTAAAGCAAGAATAAAAACAAGTGTAGGAAATGGCTGATTAGTTCAGCTAGGTTGCGAATATCTGTCAGTACGCCGAGTGCCAGGGGATGAAGAAAATTATCGCTTTGGCCGATAATGAGAACGTCTCCACTTACCGTGTCCTAGGGTGGCATTTGTTAGATGACATTAATAACTCCTGGGTTTTCATGAGCCGTCTTTCACAGCTTTGACAGTATGACTCCATGTTCAAAGGACATTCACAGAACATCCCTCCTTTGGACTTTAAATCAATATGAGTGCATTTAGAGCAGGTTGATGGGTAAAACATGAGGAATTCTGTCCCTTCTAATTAACAGACATAAAGTCATCATATATCTTTTCTTAGACGAGCTGGTTGCACTGAAAAGAGTATCTAGCACTTGACTCTACACAGGGGTGCCTCATTTCTTTTTTGCTCACAGCTACACTCCTGAAATCTGGATCACGCATCTGCCACCAACTGGCTCATGTACACAACCCATCAATCTCCCCTGTTGCCAGAGAGAGAGATAAAATCCTTAGCCTGCACCCAGCCAAAACCCTCATCTCTTTGCACAGAGGATCACGGGCTACTCCACAGTATCAGTTCCAATCAGTCCTCTAGGCAGAAACACCGTAAGTACCTTATTTTGCATACTCTCAACCTCTGATGGTCACTGAGTCCACTTGATAAAGAGCTTGGTCACTGATTGCCAAGTTATGTACTACACAGTTTGAAGTAAAACAAATATAACTGAGCAGAAAGTAGGCTTTGAAAACCATGGACAAAGAGCTACATATCATCCTATACATAACTGTAACAAGCATTGTCTTAATACTGCACAATACTATATGTCTTTCTTATTGTCAACAAAGTCCATGAGGATAAACCAAGCCAGTAAAGCCTGATAGACAGTATATTATTATTTTATGCCAGAGAGGTCAACTGTAATCCAAAGTCAATTCAATACACAGAGAGTCGCACTGTGGCATTTAATGAAATGTACCTTAATTATCAATGAACACATTTAAGAAATAAACCTTTTGTATACATCAGCATGTTTAGAAACAGAAAGGCTCAGCATCAATGTGGTACCTACTGTGTGTGGTGAAACATTTAGGGAACGCTGCAAAAACGCTGATTCACACCGAAAAAGAAAACACTTTTCTCCAGTCATGCAACCCAGAGAGAGCAAATACCAATAAATTGACTGAGAAGTGCTGCCTCACTAATCCAGGTATCATTTAACCCTGTTACACTACTCAGTGAGTAAAGAGGGTCATTTCATCTCATGAGGCAATGTCAGAATTAAAAGTCCATCTTTTACACTCCTCTAACAGGATTTATAGGCCATAAAGATGGGATCATTTAAGTAACGTCGAATCAGATTCCATTTTCTGCTCCTGCAGTGCCTGCAGGCCTGATGAAATATCATGAGTATGATAATCATTTGGTCCTGTCTGCTTTAAGTGAGGGACATGAAGTAAATGCCCAGAATGATGTTGACAGTATAATATGATGACCAGGAAGCAATCACCGTTCGGCCGTGTTTGCAGGCAGCAGCTATCTTGTCTGATTAACCTGGAGCATTGTGTGGCTCAGACAAGACAATAACCCAGTCCTGTTTTCTGCTGACAACGCCCCCTCCGCCCCGAGCTCGTGAAATTAAGATAACAAGAAAACGTAAATAAATAAATAAATAAAAGTCCAGCAAACCACTGTTACCTGTCTGGGCCTCACAAATACATGGCTGCCAAATTAGTTTGTCGACTGCTTCCATGACAGGTGTCACACCTTGGAGCAGCCACCACCACAACATGAAGCTGCTGTATTAGGCTCCCTACAATTCAACTGCCCATCGGCAAGACACAGGCAGCAAACTGTTTGCAAGCAGCCAGTGGTATTTTTGCAAAGGGCAACTGCTGTTTACCTAAGTCATTTAGCTTTGCAGAGGTATAATCCACTTAAATTGAGAAACAGCGACACAAAGATAATTTAAACTTGGGCAATTCTCTGTCCCCGTGGCAAATTTGGAAATGGTACAGCACTAGGGGAGAGGGACAGCTACTGGCATGTTATAAGTCAAATCTCGACATTAACATCTGAAGGCCTGCTAGTGGGTGAGACAAGGGACAAAGATTGCTCTCTGATCAGTTCATTACCATAGGCTTTCCTGGGAGTGTATCTAATGATGCCAAGTCACAGCAGAAGAAGAGGGAAAGAGGCTATATTAAGTTTTAAGAACATAGCGGAGGAAAAAAGAAATTGAAGGCCATTTATTTAGTTTCCCCTGTTTCTGCCGTTTTACAGCATTCTCTTTCATCAAAGGATCCTTATCATATTACATTTTTGGGCTCATTTCCCAATGGACATCCCGACCAAATGGAATACGTGAGGAAAAAGAAGCTAAACATCAGCCAAGTGACCAACACCACAAAATGAGAGGGCCGACTTGCTGTTTTACATTATTTGGTAGCAGTAGCCACAAATCACAAGAGAATTTAATGCCTCAATTATGATCTAGCTCTGCATAAGATCACTGCACAGATATAGTAGATATAATATAATATACAGTATAGGTGTACAGTTAATATCATATTTTAAATTCTTAGGTAGTAATGATGCACATAAAAATTTGTGACTACTTATAAAACACAACATGCAGCAACTTTCACTGAGATTGCATCCAACCTAAGCTGACTCAGTCTAAAACTTTATACTTTGGCATTTCATTCACATGAATTATGAGTCTCTCCAGCCAACAGATCTGAAAAGATGGTCTCATATTTCTTGGGTGATTGAGGATACCTCTGTAAAAATAACAGAGGAAAACTTTGATGTGTTTTCACCCCAACAGTCAGGAGCTAGGTAGTTCGAAAAAAGATGACAACCTTTTGTCATCTTTGACTTTTTGTTGCACATTTAAGATCAATGCAGCTGAATGGCCACACAACCAACTTAAACCTTAGTTTGTCAGATGACTTTGGAATCACTCAAAAGTAATGTGATTTATAGCTCAGAGCAACAGTGCAGGAACAACAGTATGACTAGGGAATATGCTGCATACAGTTAAGGACAAAACACAGATCATTCATACTGGAAGCAGGTCCTTTGGTCAGATGACACCAAACTAGAGCTCTTTGTCCACAGAGACATTGTTTATGTTTGGAGAAAGGAGACAGAGGCGTATAACCCAAAGAACAGCGTCCCCACAGTGAAACATGGTGGTGTGAGTATTATGCTGTGGGGATGCTTCAGTGAGTCTGGAACTGGGAATCTCATCAAGGTGGAAGGAATCATGAAGAAAGAAGGAGTTGTGAAGGTTTGGAAAGAAAACCTGAAGCAGTCAGCAGCAAAACTGGGTCTGGGTCGTCGCTTTGTCTTCCAACACGACAATGACGACCCAAAACATACGTGGCTCCTGGTGAAGAACAACCACCAGAAGACCAGAGTGAACGTTACTGACTGGCCTGCACAAAGTCCTGACTTAAATCCCATTGAAGTAAAGACCAAGGTCCATGCCAGAAGGCCAAGGTCCATGCCAGAAGGCCATCAAATGTGGAGGAGCTGGAGAGATTTGCCAAAGAAGAATGGGCTGGGATTCCTCAGGAGACGAGTCAGAGACTTGTTGAAAACTACAACAAACCACTGCAGGCTGTTATCCAGCAACAAGGAGACACAAGTGACTGTTAGCATCAGGGGGACAATCATGTTGACCCTGGTAGTCTTTGGTTTTTGGGGAATCATTTCATTTCTGTGTGCAAAGTCAAATAATGGAAGCTTCCAAAATAAAACTCGGATGCTTGAAAAAGCTGTGTTAAAAATACTTTTCTCTGTTTAACAGAAATACTTTTAAAGTAATGACATTTTCATAGGGGGCTAATCATTTGTCCTCAACTGTATAAGAACAACAATCAAATCAACACTAACTCTACCCTAATACTTTCATCATTTCAACTAACTAAATAAAATACTCCAGTTTACTTACATGGTACTAGTCAAAACTATTATTACAAAATTACAAAATTCACATAAAATGGACAACACAACCTTAATCATAAAAAAAAAACAAATAAAAAATATATAAAATGTGTGTCCTCTTACCTATTTCAAGTAGTTTAGAAAACATATTAACTTGTGATACTGATATGACAGTGATCAGACCATGATCGATGAAGTTAAAACTATGACACCCACCAACCATGTTTAGCTGCACATGGAGAAAATGACGTGCAGCCCCTTGTTAAAGTTTAATTTCATTTCACTATCAAATGTAGAAGCAAAAAGAGACTAATCAATTCCTCCATGGACTCAGCGTCTATGGAAATCAACACCGATAATTCAACGGCTCTGTTTACATACACTCATCTTGTGCTGCAAACAGCTTCATTGATTAACAGTAGGAGTTATGGGCTCATTTCCCTGATTACAACTTAAAGAAAACAGTGGGGCTTCTTAAAAGTGCTGAGTGAGCGTCAGCCTACAATAAACATTCAGAGGTTCAAAAACTGTGTGACCATTTTTGCTATTCTAGAGAATGGGGAGAGTTGTCTCCAGCCTCTGGATCCAAACTGTATACTGGTTAGAACAGGAATGACTCCCCTTTGCTTTTGCACACTTCATACACTTTGCAGGGGAGGTCAATTTCATTATCATCTATTTTGCCAGTGCTATCATAGTGTTACAGGATTCAGATTATATATTAAAAGGAAGTAGAGTCGATGTAGGGAGAAGGTTCCTCCTTTAACTAAACTCTACTCTCTTTAAAAGTTCTTTAAAAGAGATTTATTAGTTTTTAATAAGGTTATAAACAGTGCAGCTTCCCCAGTCTATAAGCGGGAGGACCAAATTACAAGTATCAAGTGACTAAAGATATTCCACTGTGAGGAAAGATTTAAAGGATACTATTCTATAATTATGTTATCCAGGTAGCAGGCGCCCAGGGAAGGCTATCACATAAAAGTTAAACTGAATAGTTCAACACCTTAAAATTTGAAGGATGTTCCATATTTTGTGTTACATATCACCAGGGCCATTTGTTTCTGGCACAGGTGGTTCTGACAGTATGTGAAACTTCATGGTTGTATTACAGATATGGGTGTGCCTGTGCTCATCACATTAAATCACAAGCTCTCCCCATTTTCTTTAAACATATTTAAGTTGTTTTTGCCTTTATTTCTACCAGTATTTTAAAAGGTCACATAGAAAGGTCTTTTTGAGCCAAAAATCCAGATTACTGGTGTCTATTTAGAAAAATTAAATCATATTTATGGTCAAAAACCTCATAGTCTCTTTAGATTAAGCCAGATTATTGCTGCCCTCTGCCAGCCTCTGAACAGCCACTCTGTTTCTGAGCTAATGCCCGCCCCCCAGAAGACTGAGTCTCTTGTGATTGGCTAGCTACCAGCTGACTGACTGCTCCTCGGTTCTTTTTCTTCTTCTTCTTCAGGTTGAATGTTCACGTCCATGACCAGGAGTAGCTGTTGGGGGAGGGTTGGTTGCACGGCAAATGTGCTAGTTACGTAACTAAACTGAACTTTTCAAAACCTCTTGCTCGAGCTCAGGTAAACAGAGAAGCTCTTCTTTGTCAGAAGTAGCTGAAGTGTTTATTGTGACACTTTAGTGATGTTTAGATACAGGAAGGACACGGGGACACACCAAAAAACATCAGACATTTGATTTTCCACTCAATGTCTCCTTTAATTTTGTTATGAACCCTTTATGAAAAGGTTTCGGCAAATAATTTTTCACTGTTTCTTCAAAATATAATGTTTCTTACTTCCAAAGTACATTGTCAGTGTCATTTGGTAATAAAACAAATTGCCAGCTCCTCTAACATGAAGTTGCATCTTCCCTTATAACACTGTGTGTCAAAGGACAAATTCACCTTGGTTTGCTTCCCTTCCTTGGCCTTACTATATGAATATAATAAAAAGTGTATGTTGTGATATTGTAGTATAAATTGTTTGGGTTTGTAAAGGTTGCTCTTCTATGCTGACCTTCTACATGCCACCATCATTATTGAGATTTAGGAAAATAATCACACTGACCAGTGTGAGTTTTTTGAAATAAAAGTTTCTGCTTGAGTCTGAGAGAATGTTAAAACAGTGAGTGGCCATCTGAAACTTTCAGTAGTGTAACTATAGGGACCTGCATCTGAGGCAACCTGCTTAGATGGCTGTTACTCTGAACGTCCAACTTCCTCAAATGTAAATGTAAGGTTACAGTCAATTTTTATTTTCTAATTTGATGCCTCACTGAGTCCATCAAGTTCTTCCTGAGCTGTGTGGTGTTAGCCTAATAATGAGACTGAATTGCCAATTTGTTTTTCACAGAGGAAAAAAAATTGTGCATTTTGTGTGTGTGTGTCAGACATTAGACAATACCATGCATGACAAGGCTGTGTATAGACTACCTAGAGTTTGCTTGTCATAGATGTTAATTGGGTTGCCCGTTTCTGGGGGGCGTCTGTTACACACCAGCAGTCTAGCAACTCACAGGTCTTATCAGCATAAACTTGCAAACAACTATTAATGCTCAACTTCATGTTCAACTCAGAATCAGCAAAGTGAGACAGTTACGTCATTTAAAAAAAAAAAGAAAAAGTGGGCAGTGGGCAGTGGGCGGCTTACCTGGCCATTGCAACTCCAAACACACACCCACCGACAGTCGACCAGAAACCAATCCAACCTGCATCCACCTGGGTAAAAAAGATAATGCAGGAGAGTAAGGGAGGGGGACAAGTGGAGTAAAGCAGCAAAGGGAAGGTTTTTAGTGTTCAACATGCAGTCCTTGTCTATGAGGACAGAGCTAAAGTGTCCTAAAGTGTCCTGTCAGTCATTGTATCAGGTTAACTGCCAGGCCACATAAGTATAAATAACAGTTTTCTGTGTGGATGTACTTTGTATTTGTTACATCTTTAAGACTGTTTGACATAAACACCGCCCACGTCAGGACTACTAGTCCTTATGGGAACCAAAACCTGGTCCTAATGAGGCAGAAGCACATTTCTAGGGAACTGGTAAAGTTGAGGGCTAAGATTTGAATTGTGGTTTATTTAATGTTAGAGTTATGCAGTAACAGCATACAGTCAAGGTTAGGGGTAACACTTTGTTTAGGCTGCCCAAATTAATGGAAATCAATGCAATGGTGATCTAAGAATAGGAAACCTCTGTGTGTGTGTGTGTGTGTGTGTGTGTGTGTGTGTGTGTTCACTATGTGTGACTATTGTCTTGTCTAATTTTTGCTGCTTAAGGCCAACACATACACTTGGCCTTGAAGTCAGGGAAAAAAGTATATGGCTACGAAACTGCTACAAAATAAATATGAGGTGAAGTGTCTCACAAACACACACACACACACACACACTAAGTCAATCAGTGTGTGGCGCCTCGGCAAGAACGTCTCGGAGTGCCAATGAAGGTGTTTGGTTCCCATCAATCTCCCTCAGGCAGTAACTCACAGTCAACCACATTCAACCAGATGGGAGATGAGACAGCAAGGGAGCAGAATTTCAAGTAGGATCTGATGCTTTTTGTTTAATCACACTCTGCAATGACCTGTCAGGAGAGTCTATAATGAAGAAAAGTGGACTATCAAAGTTATTAAATGTAAAATGTATTCTGGCTAAATAAGTGATGAATGACAAAATGTTATTATATTTTATCTAAATTACACCCGAGAGTGTTCCGTGTGGGCCTGCTGTCATTAGAACGTTAAATAGGAATAGGAAAGGCCTACATGGTCCGAGGTGAGGTGAACTACATCCGCACCCCATCACCCAATAAATGACAAAGAGCAAAAGTTTTGATTCAAAAACCAAACAGCTGCCTATTATTTGTAAGGCATGTAATGTCACATCGGTTTGTGCATCAATTTAGAAAGCTAAACACAAATTGCCTGCCAAGCCTTTTAAATTCTTTGATGCAAATTACTGTGTTTCATGTGCGGATGGAGAGTTAATTAACCGCAGTATTCTTAGTGCCTTGAAACCTTCAAAAAGACCAGAATTTGAAGTGTAATCATGTCTGCTATGTTGCGATAGTGTCAAATGTGCTGGAGATGACCATTGCTAGGATAGGGTAAGGCAGGCTTTAAGGCTTTTGACACATGAATGCATTTATTTTACTCAATCGTCTCCCTCAGTCTCTTAAATTGAAGCCATTAATCAAATAACTCATCCTTAGCTTAACGTCTGACATGGTATTTCTACTCCACATCATAATTATATCCTCAGAAAATCCACAAATCATCCTTTAAAAGCAAGAAGTGTTCTGTTTAAAGACAGAAATATACAACACTGTGGTTTTGTTAGGTAATACATACTGCAATCAAATATAAAAAAGAGGGACACATTGTATCCGTCTTCCACTGTGTATTCTAAATGGCTCATCTCCATTATGGCAACAATTACATGTGACTGATGGTCATATTCCAGCACCTGCTTCCTGAATAAAACTCATTAAGGTAATGCTAAGCTCTGAGCTCACATATGCAGGTGTAAAGGTGCTTTAAATCAAATGCTTGCGGAGACTGAACAATGCATTGTTTTTAAGTCAAAACAGCAGTTGCTTAAATGCAAAAAAGTGCAATTTCATTTCTTAAAGGCCTACTTTTTATGCAAATGTGTAACACATACACATTTATCCTATTGTAATTCTTACAATAGGATAAAGGATAGTTACCCTTATGAAGGTTGTGTTGTAATTGCAAGAAAATTGACACTATTGTAACATAACAGACATGATTACACTTCTGCAGAAAAAACTGCAATGAGATATTTTTCTTGAAATCATTCCGCCTTGTGCTCCACGAGCTTTCCTGTCCAGGGAAGTTTAAAGGCTCTGTTTTAGCGGGAGAGGAGACACCAGGGTCCCCGATACATGCAAGATCACTTCTTGGATGGACCATGTCAACATGAGATGAACAAGTGTCCCCCAAATCAAATGACAGCCTTAATCTGTATCCTCTTTTATATCTTATATCTTACTCTGAGTCCATCTGTGGTGTTTAAGGTGTTTAAGTATCCTGCCAAGATACTTACAGCTTCAGCTAGGATCCTCACCTTTTCAAAAATATGCAACACATGCACCTTTTCTCTGCACCTTTTGTTTGGATTTCTCTTTTTCGTTGGCCTGATTTTTAGTTATTTTTGTGCAAATAAACCATGTTCTTCTTTTTGATCCTGCGACTAGACTTCCGCTTTTTTTTCTGGTTCAGTTAGTTTGAGCAATATCATCAAAACAGCAACCTTCAGTCAAGACAGACTGTGTAAATAAGCACATATGTGAGTGGATGTGCTGCATTGGATCCAAAATGTTATCAATGTTACCAAATGATGTCTGACCACAAATAAAGGCAGTAAATGACACATTATAGATGCACTTGATGGAAAAAATGTGAATGCTTGTATCCTGCCCATTTAAGAGCTGGATCTGAACAACACAGCAAGTATGAAAGTGGAGATTTAGTTCATATCATAACAAATAGAATTGACTTGGCTCCTCCAATGTTTCAATTATCAGGAGAGGAGGGGGCTACAAAAGTACATCTTTATACATAACAACCAATCGACAACAAAATGTACAAACTAGGTATGCGTTAGGAAATTAATAGAAAGGATGAAACGACCCTCATGCTTGCAATTTTTGTGCTTTAGTCTAAGGCTCTTACTGCATATTTTGAAGTACAAGAGAAACAGTACTCTTTGTACACTTTTGTCAGGGATAAAGATGAAAGATGACAAAAGAGGAAATGAACAGGGCAAATCAAAAAAGCCGGGGAACTTGGGCACAGGATGAGGGAAAAAAAAAATCCAAAACATACATCATGTTTTGGAACTTAAGGTGCCCAGTGCTTGTTTCTCTATTCATATATCAATCATATCAATAACTGTTCTTTCAAAAAACTCATCAGACTATCTTTAATAGCCATAACTTTGGTTCACCAGAAGCATCTGTCAGCGATAATTTCTCCAGCTCATATCTTGATATACAAATAATGCCGGCCACCAAGAGAACAGGGTGATTCAGCAAAACACAATCAATCTCTTCAATTTTGAGGCTCGATCTGATTTTGCATTAACATTATTTGATTGGCTGGTTGTTGTGCTTCAGTGCCTGCACAAACAAAACCTAAATGCAGCTCAACAACACATGACCTCACTACATTTAAAGTGAATGGGGAGTAGAGGTGGGCGAGATACTGTATATCATCTGAGATAATATCAATGATTGTTGTTTTAAAGATATGCAATTTGCCATTATTGAGTATTTAAATTATTTTGCAAGAAAACAATGAAACGTGCACTGCAACTCCACACATTCTCTAAATGTGTGCAGCAGGCATAACATGACCACTAGTGGGCCAATCTGATCACATGACCTCTCGTTAGCGTCCTCCCTGTCAGACAGGTCAGCCGCATGTGGTCATGCTAATAGGGTGAAAACACCAGCCCTCCCAACTCAGTGTCTGAAATTGTTTTATTAGTTGCTTTTGCTTGTGTGCTGCACAATTTACTTACAGCAGAGAATCTGAATGTTTTACCAGTTCAATGTTTCTGCCAGTTTCTACCAAATCTTTACTTGAATGCTTAAGTTTAAAGGGAAAAAAGGCTTTGTTTTCCTGAAACAGTCAGTGCATTTACATGCATGTTAAAAGTCTGATTTTAGTCAGACTAAGTCAATAATTTGGCTTTCTTACTGTCATTTCTTATTTTAGTCCAACTAAAATTGCACTAGTCCTAACAAACCTGGATAACGGTAAATTGTTTGTACTTATATTGCACGTTTCTAGTCTTGATGGCCACTCAAAGCTGCTTTATGCTACAGTTTTTGCCCATGCACATCTATGTACAGCACATTTTTCTATTCTAGCACTCATCTATTCACACACTGCCAGCACAACTGTTAGTTCCACTGTGTGATGAGCCAGGACTCAAACCGACAACCTTCAAGGTGAAAGACGACTCACTTTACCACTGAGCTACTGTTGCAGCAAATAACGCGATGCGAATAATGCTTAGTCAGACTGGAGTCAGACTTGGCGTTCTGCAAATGCACCAAAATTTCCTCCTCAGTCTTTGACCGGGAAGTATTAGGAGACGATGTGTAAACGGTACTGTTAGCAGAAATCATACAGCAGCGGCTTCTTCTTCAGAAAACACAGTGACTACAAGAGCCATGATCCATCTTGTATCATGATTAACGTGTACAGCAGGTATGAAACATACAGAACCACAGCACAGTCCATCTGTTTATTTTTCTGTGACGTAAAGGTCAACAGGAAACTGGTTCAATACATACTCGCTTATAGAGAGATACAGCGCCACTTATAGAGTGGCGGAATCAGACGTACTTGGCCAATAAATCGATTTTCTCCTCTGCAGGTAAACACAGTCATGTGAGTGATGTGGTTAACCTATGATTTGGGTCTGCATGTTGAGAGCTGATACAGTATTTGCTTTTCCTTAACGTGACTTTAACAACATAAACACCTCTAAGCCTGAATGAGCTAAGACAATTTTCTGAATTGTTTTGCAATTGCATTGTTTTGCAATTGTTTTGTTTGGATGATTCACTATTATATTTGTTTTAACCGAGAAGTTTCATGCCACGTCTCCTCAAATATCCTTCAACAAAGCTCAATTCACTGCAAAAGGCTGTCACTTTAAACACACTTTTTACGTCTTTAACTAGCATAAATAAAGGAAATGTGGGAGAGGAAAAAAAAAAATTTTTTGCATGCGCTCCACTCTCTTCTGTCAGGAATATAAAGACAGAGGTGTGACTTCAAGTGTCTCATCCTCTGCTCTCCTGTTTGTGATCTCTTCTCAAGCAGCACCTGTTTGATGACAACCTTGAAAAGAGCTGCATTTGTCTTTCGACACACTGCTATGTTGAGGTCTGAAAGATAAGAACGATACAGAACTTTCTTTCTTTGACCTGCACTATACAAAGAAACCCAACAAAACGTGCCCAGCACTTCAGTCTGAAGATGGAGAGCAGATATGCAGCTGCGGATTTGCAAATGGTTGAGCCCTTCACAAAAGATGGCCAGAAGAGGATGATGAATGATCTCTTTGAACACATACACGCCCCTGTTTTTCCCCCACTTTCTTCCTTTTTTATTTGAAGGCTCCTTGAACTGAATCTTTTGTTATTACAGTGAAGGGCACACGTTTTGAAGATTTAAGTCTAAAAATGTATTCACAAGAGGGTAAGAGTGAGTTAATATAGCAATACAGAAAGGCTCAGCTGTCAGGAGGCCTTCTCCACCGAACTAAACTTCTCATGATAGTAGTACAGGGGCTTTGGAGTTAATTATTCCACTGCATTTCAGACTTTCTTCAAAAAGCTATGCATTCCCTCTGTGCATTGACTTTAAGGAGTTTTAGCTTAACTCACTTACTGAAGACTTGACAACCCTCTGAATGATTTGAACATGCCACACTGGGACCAAAGTGAAACCTTACACGCCTGTTTATCCCACTGTTTACCTGAGTGGGAATGGTAAACTATACTGACCATGGAAAACAAATGGGAACTCTAAACTACTCCTTTGTTTCTAATGAATGAAATTCTATAATGAGCTACCTTTCATAATATTTATATATGTAATGTATACAAGATAATGGTACTCAGGATGAAACTAGAGTGTTGTGCATTATACACTTGAGGATGAAATTATTGGCCCCCATGAAAATTTCATTGTTTTAAAATATATTTCCCAGTCCAAGTCCTGTTAAACAGAGCAAAGAATTTTTAACACAGATTATTCATACTGGAAGCATGTCCTTTGGTCAAATAAGACCAAACTAGAACTCTTTGTCCACAGAGACATTGTTTATGTTTGGAGAAAGAAGACAGAGGCGTATAAGCCAAAGAACAGCATCCCCACAGTGAAACACGGTGGTGTGAGTATTATGCTGTGGGGATGCTTCAGTGAGTCTGGAACTGGGAATCTCATCAAGGTGGAAGGAATCATGAAGAAACAAGGAGATGTGAAGATTTGGAAAGAAAACCTGAAGCATCCATTGAAAATCTTTGGGGTGAACTGAAGACCAAGGTCCATGCCAGAAGGCCATCAAATCTGGAGGAGCTGGAGAGATTTGCCAAAGAAGAATGGGCTGGGATTCCTCAGGAGACGAGTCAGAGACTTGTTGAAAACTACAACAAACCACTGCAGGCTGTTATCCAGCAACAAGGAGACACAAGTGACTGTTAGCATCAGGGGGCTAATAATTTTGACCGTTGTAGTTTTTGGTTTTTGTGGAATAATTTCATTTCTGTGTGCAAAGTCACACAATGGAAAATTCCCAAATAAAAACTAGGATGTTTGAAAAAGCTGCATTAAAAATTCTTTGCTCTGTTTAACATCACATGGGAGATATTTATAAAAGAATGAAATTGTCAAAAGCATGTGACAAAGGATTGTTGCTTTTTGTTGGAATCATGTTTAAAATGATTTAATAAAAAAGCATTTCTTTGCAATGTGTGCACTGAGAGAAAAAAAGAACACAAATAGGTCCAGTGCCAACATTAGTATGCAAAGGCTTTAGACTCACCTAGCTGTTGGTATTAACTGGTCGTAAAAAATGTCTTTAATGAAGACATTCTTTGTTGTCCATTATAAGACACCCGTTAGGCATGTTCATCTGGCAGCAATGAACTCAAACAAGTGCTTCAACCGACTGCAGATCAGACCTGCACAAGGTTCAGGATGAATATCGGCTACTCCTCCAAAAGAACAGTTTTAGCTCATAATCATAAAATGCCTGGTGTGAGTGTTTTTCTCAAGGTCATTCCTCAGCATCAGCATTGGGAAAAGGCCTTAGCTCTGACAGGACCACTTCAAAAGGTGGATATTTTTATCTGATTACATGAACGTTAATGTTTAGGCTCATTTTCAAGAAACAGAAGTAGCAAAGCAGACCCAAATCATGATGCTGGCTGCACTCCGGTTCACTTTTGGGGTTTCACTTTCTTTCATGGCATTATGTAGTTCACTATTTAAAACATACACCATTTTGGGTGTTCTTCACAAACAACGCAATCTTAGTTTGCAATATCAAGATGCTCTTTGCAAACATGGGCGTGTATATGAGCTGCTCTTTTTATAGAGGTCATACAGTGTGAATTAGTTTAATGATTTTAAGTTTGAACAATACAAATTAAATACATTAGTGATTTATTAGCTATTTTTTCATTTTTTATTGTCGCTTAGGTGATCAGACCTTAAAATACAGGAAATAATAACAAACAGCAGATTCTACAAGGTACATTTTCAAGTATTTGTGTGACCTTCATTTACACTTGAACAAAAGTGGGATCTTGGCTCTCTTAGACCAAAATGGATTGGAACCCTAATCAACGACACCTGTATTTCTCCTTCAGTTTCATGATTAAAATGGCTGCTGAGAAAAAGGTCTGTATAAACTCCCTTTCATTCACATCTTCTTTTTAGTTTAATGTAAACATATTTCATGGATTATTTGGTAGCATCTTAACAAAGAGACTGAAAAATAAATACGAATGGTCATTAAAACTTTGTGAATACAGCAAAGCTAGCATTGGCCTAAGCCTTTTGCACAGTCCTGTTAAAAGAAATTAAGAATGTTCTTTTAATCCATAGCTAATACATTAACAAGATTCTGCTACATGTGTCCGTTACCTACCTGGCTGACTTTGGCCGGAGTGAGGACCATGTCAAGGACTCCTGCCCAGCCAGCAATCACTCCTGTGGGAACTGCATAGGCCAGCGCTATCATCAGGAAGCGAAAGTTACTAGAGGGACAAAAAACACATTGGATATTCAAGATTGCATTCACAAAAAAAAAGCCTGTGTCTAAATTGATTGCAAAGTGACTTTGCCAACTATTTTAGTATGGATGTCTTCTCAGACCAGGTACAGTATGTCTTTGTTAATCTATGCATAGTATATAATCTGTAACACATAATATTCAGTGAAAATAAAGGGGGGTTATTATCCTCACCTTATGTAAAATTACTGTTAAAATCAAGTTCAGGTTATATCCTAATGCACTTCTCTGA
Organism: Brachirus orientalis; assembly: GCA_016785285.1. Classification (NCBI taxonomy): domain Eukaryota; kingdom Metazoa; phylum Chordata; class Actinopteri; order Pleuronectiformes; family Soleidae; genus Brachirus; species Brachirus orientalis. Next base: position 3,414,968 of record JAFBJR010000310.1, read on the forward strand.
AACAAAAGAGCAAAATGATGGAATAACTCCCTTTCCCCGTGTTCACTGGTGTTTGGAGGCCTGCCATCAGCTCCGGGTCTTTTCACTATCCTTCACCACACACACCCACACACCACTGGCTCATCTCATTGCTCCTGTCACAGCAAAAGATCTGTCCTAATGCAAGAGCTCCGTGGCAGAAACATAAGCAGCTACCTGGAGACCGTGGGCAGAGCTGCCAGAATGAAGCAACATGCACTTAAAAGTGAACAATATAGTCCATAGCTATGGATTTATATGGTGAGAGAAAATACTATCTGTGCTTGGCGATAACGTTTGTCAATTGTTATAACCATAAAAGAAGATGAACAACCACCTATGAGACAGTCAGTGTATGCTTGAGCTACTGTGTCTGTCATGTTTTTTTTTTAAACCACAGAATTATCAATAATTTTATTGACAATTTATTGATTAAATATTTTGTCTATAAAACCTAAAACCTAGAGAGATTTGTTTGATTTGTTTAAATCCCTAAACAGTCGATTCACAACCATATTATAACCATAATTATTAAACCGTATTTTTAAGCAGCAAGTGCTTACATTTGAGAAGCTAGACCCTGAGAATATTTAGCATTTTTGTCAAGTTATGAACCGAAATCAAGCACCATCTCAATGCTGTGATAAATGGTTTTAGGCTGCAGTGCTGCGACATTTGGTTCAAGCTGTCTGCTAATATATTGCATGGAGTTTACATGTTCTCCCCATGTGTGTGTGTGTGTGTGTTTTCCCCTGGTTCTCCAGTTTCCTCCCACAGTCCAAAAACATGCAGATTTGGGGATTAGGATAATTGGACACTCTAAACTGCTCATAGGTGTGAATGTGAGAGTGGATGGTTGTTTGTCTCTATGTGGCCCTGTGATGGACTGGTGACCTCTCCGGGGTGTGACCCACCTTTCGCCCTATGTCAGATGGGATTAGGCACCAGTGACCCTCATGTGGAGGATCAAGCAGTAGAAGGTGAGTGAGTGAGTGAGTGAGTGAGTGAGTGAGTGAGTGAGTGAGTGAGTGAGTGAGTGAGTGAGTGAGTGAGTGAGTGAGTGAGTGAGTGAGGAGTGAGTGAGTGAGTAGCAGGGAGGACAGACGTCGCCTCTGCTTTGTTATGTATACATACTCTGTATACACACAGAGAAAACTCACCTCTTTAGAGTATAGGACCATCTTCCAATTGCATGCAAGCCAATTACAGTCACTTAGAACACCCACACTAATCACCTTTACCCAATAAGGTGACATACTGATTTAAATCGGAGCCACCTCCTCAACCCTAACAATGTGATTAGAATCACTAGGTGTACAAATGAGGCAGGTCTGCCAGAGCAGGCAGCAGATTCATAGATTGCTGTGTTGCTATACTCCTATTTATTGTTTATGGACACTGTTTAGCAGCATTTATTCTGCACCGATTCTGTTCATTATAATGCGGGCTGCATCCTGAGCAGTATCATATAGGGACATCTAGAGAACACTTTTGGCTTCCCGCATCCCCACTGTGGCTTCAAACGCCGCAAAACTCAGACAAAGTTCACACACACACACACACACACTTTAAGTCAGTCTTTGAAATGTAAAACTACGGCATGAACTTGTCCCCAGAAACATAAGCTGTGAGGCAAAAGCATTGTCACTGTAAACACATGCACACCCTTCCCCTTCCCTGCCACTTCAAAGAATGAATCACTTCCATGTAAAGAAAAATTCTTATATCTTTGACTCCATGGAAAAAACAAACACAGCTTGTCTTCCCGCTGCTTTTGCTGAGCACTATGAAGGTATCTGGCCTTGGACTGAGTATGAAGGAACAGTCATAAAAGCCCTGTGATGGAGCACCCTCTTTGCTTTTCTCCCAATACCTTTTTTCATTAACCTTAGCACAACAGCAGGAAATCCATATCCAGGCACCTTTTTCTCCATCTGGGAGCTGATGTAGACAACCAAGTGATCCCTTCCATTCTTGCTGGTGATGATACTTTTCAAAACAAGTCTCAAAGCTAGCAGTGTCATCAGTTAAGTGCCATTTGTCCTTGGCAGACCTGGCCAGGGTTCAATGCATGAAAATGACATCTTTCTAAGCTAAAGTGAGTTTGACATCAATACTCAGGCTTCAGGCTGTTTAGCATTCCGTCAGACTGTGATGAGAATACAATAATAACTTTGCACCACGTGTGGAGACATTCAAGCTTCTAATTAGGCTGCTGCTGTGGAAGCAGATGTGAACAGCTGGAAGAGCTCATCAAGCTGAAGCTCATGAACCAGTGTTCATACCCTGACAGGCTAGATGGATCAGTATCAGGTGGACTAACTGACTCGTTAGCTGGCACCCAATATCATTGGAGAGGTAAGTTAAGTTACTTGTTAATTTGGTAACAAGTAACTTAGAGTTTAATTCTATACTCATGCTAACTGACAAAATAGTTTAACATTCACTGACCACTTCTTTAGGTATTCCTGTTCAATACCTAATCAGCCAATCACATGGTAAACACATTTAAATATGTAGACGTGATTAAGCAGACCAAACCGAGCATCTGAATGAGGATGAAAGATGATCTAAGTGCCAGACTGGCTGGTGTGGGTATTTCAGAAACTGCTCAACTACTGGGATTTTCACACACAACTACTGTATCTCTAGGGTTTACAGAGGATTGTCAGAAAAAGAGAAAATATCCAGCGAGCAGCAGTTCTCTGGGAAGAAAAATGCTTTGTTAATGTCAGAGGTCAGAGGAGAATTGCTGGACTAGTTCAAGATAAAAGAAAAGTAGCAGTCACTCAAATAACCACTCTACAACCAAGGTATGAAGAAGAGCATCTCTGAATATACAACATGTCAGACCTCGAGGGAGAAAAACTTACTGGACACGTTATTAGATACACATAATACCTAAAGAATTGCCATTATTCATATTTCCTAGAGTTTCTATAAGTATAGAGTAAAAACGGGCACAAAAACTCAACTGGATATCCAGTTCTTGCAGAAGAACTTTAGGTTTGGTGCTGCTGGACTAAAACATGCTGCCCACACTGGTCACTGGAAGGCTGCCTATCAGAAGTGGAACAGACTCCCTCTCAGCTTGATGGCCTAGTTTCCCACTGTTTCTTAGCGTGCATGTGTATGTCTCTGTCCAAACTGTCCTACTGTATTCATTAAGTTGATGTCTGCATGGTCCCTGTCATGTATTTCAGTGACTTGTTACAGCAAGTTAAAACAGTAAATGTTTGTCAGAGGACCATGTAAGGCCTGGTGCAATAGTGAAGCTATTTCTTACTACAGGGGACCAATTGTAAGCCAACAAAGATCAGCCAACCCCTATCACCCTCCACTCCCCGCCTGCCACTGCCGAGCTTTCTTCTCTCTTTTTTAGCCCTTTAATCCCTGTCCACTGCCACAGACCTCATTCCTCCACAAGCCAAAGCAAAAGCAAGATACTAGCCATGCAGTTTCCTCATGGCCCAGAGGCTAAATATTTCCTGGCAGAGAGCATAAGAAGTGGGAGGTAGAATATTGTAGGGTTATAATGAAATGTGACTCAATCATTTTCTCTGAATTTCCACCTTATGCATTTCACAGAGAGAAACCCAGACATAGGTGATGAAACAATAATATACCCCACAAATGAAATTCCTTGTCTTTCTTTAACTTAATACTTCATTGGTTATTTAAAAATATTGATACGCGACCCTGATAGTACAAATGCAGAGGATGATGTTTTCAGCAGTGACTGGTAGATTATAACTTAATAATTTATCCAGAGGGAGCACTGGGGTTTCTTTGATAAAATCCAAAGCAGACAGTGTCAGAACCATTTGCTAAAAGTCCATATGACTGGATTCTAAGAAAAGAGGCAGAGACAGTATCAGAAAAATAAAAGTTGACAAACCACCTAAAATGGATTTGTAGACAGTGCTACTAGTCTGTTTGATTCTAATGCCATAAAACATGACAGCACCGTAAATAATTTCACATACAGTACTATAGTTTCACATTTTAAATCTACATTTTAAATCTACATTTAAGTTTAATCCAGTGCATATCAAGTAGGCACACTGAATAATAACCAGAAAGAATGGTCATGACAAAACCTGTCAGATGTGATGGACTTTCAGAAGACCTTGTGTGTATATACTGTATGTGTGTCAGTGTGTGGGTCTGATTTTACCTCAGCAGTCTGCAGATGCTGCTCCTGTAACTGAGTCTTTGGCTCGCAGCCGCCACACTAGGAGGCATCGGTGGGCGTGATGGAAAATAGACTAGGACTGCTGCGAAAAGCACTGCAATTGCACCCAACTCTGCCAGAGCACAGCGACACAGATAAAAGGGACATAGGCTTTATCATTACAGATAAGACAGTCAGATGAATTTGACATTTTTTTTAAAAAATGTTACTGTGACATCTAAAAGTCCTATAAAAAAAACTGTTCAGGAATAAACACAAAGGCTCACAGGAAGGAAGGACTAACAACCGTGTTGAATCATGTAATCTGGCACAGCACTGGTTGATATCTGAATTAATTTTCTAAAGGATACACTGAAGCCTTATGCACACCTCCCTTTCAGTACATCATAGATGGAATCGCTGAAAACAGCAGCTGCCTATAACTCTCTGAAAGAAACATTTGCATTTGCACTGACTATTGCACTATTATTCAATGAATCAATTATTAATCAATTATTAAATTAACTGTCAACCTGAAATTGATTTATCTGGTTAGATTTGAATAATTTGTGGGTTCTTTGCTCCATATAGCAAAGAAATCACTAAAACTTCTGTCAGGGGCCGGTTTTTCCCTGCTTCCTGTCTCTTATTTTGTTAAGTCATCTGTTTCCTGCGCAACCCTGTCTTTGTTTTATTATTTCAGGAGACTTGACCAGGCTGCTGGGCGGAGTCCCTCCTCACACACCTGCTGCTCATTTCCCTGATTTCCCCCCCGGTCTTTATCTGCTGGTTCCTCCTTGCAGCAGGTGTCAGCGCGTCACATTTGCAAACCGGTACTCACACGTACTAGTCTCCACTCTGCTCTGCTCGCCTCTATGCATTTTGATTCTTTTTTTTCTAATTCGTATTTTTCCTTTTTCCTAGTTACCCCGGGAGCAACTCGCCCAGCCAGCCTGTCAGTCTCCTCGCCTTTTGTTTGTTCTTAGTTGGCTCACCTCGTAGTAGTTTCTTTGTACCTTTTTGTTAATAAACCGCACGCACCTTGCCTTTTGCAACCTGGCTTCCGTTTCCTTCCTTTTGGTCCATACATGCCCAGTGTAAAACCTAACAACTTCATTATTTTGGTTTGTGGACAAAAACAAGACATTTGAGAACACTGTTATTTCTAGGTTTGGGAAACACCAATTAACATTTTTCTACATTTTCGGACATTTTATGGACCAAACAAGAAATTGATTGATCAATTATAAAAATAGTCGTTAGTTGCAGCCCTAATTCACATACTATAAATTACTGTATTTGTCTTTTGAAAAACTCGAGAACATGGTTCACAAAAGGATGTCTGCTTTGTCCTCTGAAGAATGAATAACTATGAATAATCTTCAATTAATCATTAATTGATTACTAAATTAATTGTCAACCTTTTAATAATCGATTTATCTTGTTAGATTTGTATCATTTGTGGATTGTTTGCTCCAGATAACAAAGAAACCATTAAAACTGAATTATTTTGGTTTGTGGACAAAAAAGAAAACATTTGAGAACACTGTTATTTCTAGGCTTGGAAAACACCAATCGTCCTTTGAAAAATGAATAACTATCCTACCTGGGATTAATCAAAAGCCACTGCCTTTCACCAATTTCAATTTTCTGAATTAGAAAAGCATTTAAAAGTCCCAGCATTCTTTCAGTGGAGGGGGCTATAAAGATTGTTTGTGGAAAAAGGCTCCCACTCGCTGTTCGTACCTGCATACATGACCAGCTGGACCCTGTCTCTGATGGTGCTGTTGGAAACTGCTGCTGCCATCGCGGTTGTTGCCTGGGTGTCATTGGGCGCCGGGACTACCAGCGGTCCTACGATGAATGAAGCAGAGCCTCCCAGGTAGCAGAAGAGAGAGGCCACAGCTGTTGCAGTGGCTCTCTGGTCAGGAGCGAACCAGGTGGTGGAGAGGTAGGGGCCGGCGCTCATTATGGTTGGACCGGCTAAACCGTTTAGTAACTGACCTCCGTGTATCAACCTGTAAGAGGAAACATCCATCAGAAAGAGCATGGAAATGTTGTGAGAGGGAGGCATGGTAGTAGAAAAAAGATAAAGACATTTGATCTTGTGACGACCATTGGGTTCCTTTTCTTAAATACGTCGTTTCAGAATGGAGTTTTTATGTGTGCTTTTACGTTTTTTGCTCATTTTTGTGATTGTCAAAGACTTTATTCTAAGTGGTAAAACTTGTATTTCAAAGTTTTCATGATGTGCTTCAAAGCTGTAAACCCTCCTTTTGTGTGTGGCCTATTTATAACACACAGTATTGAATAAACCACTGATAAACAGGAAGGATAATCAAACACAGCTGTAGCTGTGAGACTCACATCACTGTATTTATGAAGGCAGAAATAAACACCTAAACTAATGAACCATTTGCTATAAAAATCTGATGGAAAAATGCCAGGCAAAGGAGTCGACATAACATGTAATTATCTCTGAGGTTGGAAGTAATAAGTTGCACCTCAGAGGTCCAAGTTATAATCTCACTTGTGCAACTTCAAACCGAGTTGTGCGAGACAAATATACCCCGAGATGTCCCCTGATGGCACCAGAACCTTCACCACTGCCGGCCCCCTCAAGCGCCTGTCTAACTGAGACAGCCAGCTGCCAGAGACGGTGCATGGCTGATCGATTGTCTGTGAGCTCAGCAAAGCCCCCATTCATTCAGAGCACTTTGAGACTGCTCAGCAGAGAAAAGACGAACCAAGGAGGGAGGAATGAGAGAATGTGATAAGAAAAGAGAGGACAAGAAGGTCTCTGGAGCTAATTTTGAGCTATTGATATCCAAAACACTTGTAAAATTCGGATAGGATATTAAAGTCCAATCAGTTTTAAAATGTTTTCCAATTAGTAACATTATCTAATATTAATTTAAATGACATGACTCATAAAGATTGTTTCAGGAGATGCTGAAAACACACTTTTGGCATCTATCACTGTCATTGTTGTAAAACCAACGTGCATTACTATGAAATGCATTAGAACCCACCCTCATATCGACTGTGATGGCAGTGCTGGAGTGATGCAGAAGGTTTGGTGCTAATACTACAACAGTATAATATCAATACTTATCTTATTATGTTTTAGATTTGGAAATACACAGGCATTTTGAAAGCACAAAGGTGTTGCTGTCCAAAACCAGGCCCTATCTTCAGATGTGAAGCAGGGATACACATGCTGCTTTTGTTCACTCCTGGGTGCTTCCACTTTTCTGCACTCTAACTCTGTCTAAACTTTCCTGTCCACTGCCTCGCATAAATGTGTCGTGGCAGAAAAGTGCCGTGGTCAGTGGCAGGCTGACATCGTCCCGGCTTACACACCAGCAACAGATATGAAATATTCCGTGGCATTTACTTTCTTCCTCAACATCTTTCTTTGAACAGCTCAGTCTTCACAGTTTATTTAACTGCAGTAGTTCTCAAGATGAGCACGTCTCTGTGATGAGAGGGTTTACTAACTGTTTTTTGATTATCTGCAGAGGTGCAGGTATGTCTTCCGCTTCTCCTCATCCCACTCTTCTATCATTTCTATACTAAGTCACCTCGGCTGATGAGGATTGAACCCAGTGTCAGTACCACTGTGTTGTTTTTTTCCTCCATCTTATTACAAGTGATGGAAGAGAAAAGCAGCAAGAAATGACATTGTACATTATGAGTGCAACACTTTTACTTCAGCGTGCTGATAATCATTGGATTTCTTTTCTACAACTATGTGATCAGGGATGTAGATTTGTGGATTTCTATTAAGACGGTTGGCAAAGCATCTTTCAACATCGATGACTGATTGACTGTTGAAGTTTGGAATAATTACTAGGTCTTGATTGGCCAAACCCATCCGATCCAGCCAATCAGGTGTGTTGAACAAAGGAAATAAAGATAGTAAGTTGTTAGGTGTGACTGCTCGGCAAGTCTCCATGATTCACCGGTTTCTGGTGGTCTGTCACATTTTGTTTACTAACTGCTAACTACACACAAGGCATGTCGCTGTGGCTGCACTCCATTTGGCTGGGCCACTTGTTTCATAATGGCAAGAGTGAAGAAAATGACTTGAATGGAGAACAGGCATCAGGAGGCGGTGTGTTGTTGGGATGCTGGAGTAAAAGACAGCTTTTAAATGTTTGTAGAGACAGTACAAACCTTTTCTATTTGGGTTTGTGAAGTACTGTATGTTTTTAGTCTGAATTATGAATGGTAATTTGTTTACATGCAGCTGAGGGTTGTTTCTTCAAATGGTAATAGGAACGATGTGCCATTGTTTATGCCTAACTGAACTAGATGTCAGGGTCTGATTTCCAGTCCTTTATTTTGTTAAGTTTTGTTATTTCCTGTGCAGGTTGTTTTTAAATGGTGTGACCTTGTGTGACTTCATTAGAATTGTTAAATGATTACATCTATATTATAAGCTTACAATGTGAAAACCATGTTTCTCCCTTTTATGATCTAATAAAACAAAACAGTCCCAAGTGCATTAATGTTACATTTTGTTCCAACACAATTTGTTGACTGAACTAGAGCTTTGTGTGATTAAAGGCAATGTAAAAATTACAAACACTGTTAAAAATAGTAGTATATAACTCTGAATAATTAACTTAAGATTCAGTAAAAGCTTTCAATACTTTTAAGCTTTTGAAACTTTTGTGTTATAAAGTTTGGTTAGTGCTTCAGTGGACTGTAGTTCATTACTCCCAGTGTCTATACGATCTCAGGATGAATGTGACTCAGAAAATTGCCTTTAATGTGACAGGTGATGAGGATAGATGGTGACCAACATGAGGATGATTGGTCACACAAGGGAGCTGCACTGTGGCAGGAGAGGGAACGAGGGGATGGAGGCAGGTTTTTTTTCAGCAAGAGATAATAAAGTTAATCAGTATTGATGAACCCTGTCAGACGGAATCGGATCACAAAAGAGACAAAGATGCCAGTACTGTGGTGAAATCATCGGACTGTTCCAGTTCCACTGAGGACGTCGGACCCAATTCGGCCACCGCAAAACACCCCAACCAATTCCGTTCAGAAAATGGCTCCACAGTAATCATCATGATAATGTGACAGACTGCTGTGGGACCCACAGTGGCTTCTGATGGTCAATCAGCCAGTGTGAGTCAGAGACATGAGAGACGCTTATTAATCACAAAATTGAACCAAAAGGTCTGTATTTAAATATACGAGAGAGGCAGGCATAGAAAAGACAAGAGAAAAGTGTTAATGTATTAAAAACAATTTGAGAGTAGACCTAATCACAACAAAGTCCAATGAATGGCCACTTTCTTCTTCTCTATTCCAGAATTTCACGATACAAATGCAAATCCAGTCACATCAAAACATTAGTGGTTCCTTGGATGGAACATTGTCACCACTTTTCTTTTGATAAGGTGAGCAGGAAAGAAATGCAGCATGTGCTCATTCTTGCAATGCCCTTTAACTGCACACATTCAAAGCTGAATGTTTTGTCTGGTCTCCTTTGAGTCTCGAAGGTCATCTTAAACATCACCTAAGTCAACACAATAGTTCTGATGTGGAAGAAAATCACCTCATTTCCAAACAGCAGCACCACAGTTCAGTGAACAAAGCGCCAGCACTCTGACGTTATTTTATCACTACTGCAAAGCAAACAGGGACATCTACTGGTGAACTGGTGAAGGAGCTGCATGATTCTATCAACAAGTTGCTGAGAAAATCCAATGTGTCATCCATTAAAACATTCAAGAGCTGTGACCTGTTACATTTAACATGCAAATTAAGCTGAACTGTGTCAGAGCTAACATTTACTGTGCCATTTGTGTTATCTTAGCTTTTACTACCCACTCTGGTTTTACACTTTGAAGACCGACTCAAAAGAGCTAAAGGTCGTGGGTGTGCTCTCATCCAATGAGAAGACAGCAAAGAGGATTTGACCCCAGCAACACACTCCTGCACTTGTTGGTGTGAGCGCTGCAGACACACAGGTCCGACATATGGCTGGAATCAGGAACAGTTACACATGTGTTGCTTCAACTACAGCAACACCTAACAAATAGTTTCACTATTGATTAAAACTGTTGATTGTCTTCTTAATGAATCTATTAGTTGTTTGTTAGAGGAAAAAGAAGATGGTTGTATCCCAAACCTCAAATTAAAATCAGGAATCAAATAATCTTTGCATTTAAAAAAGGTTATCTTTTTAAATTATTATTATTACATTATTACATTAGTTGTTCAGACCCATTTTAGACCATCCTGACCTACATGTACAAAACAAGTATAGCACTGGTTGAAACGTGAAAATATTACACTTTCACTTGATATTTAATCACACTGATCAGACTGACGATTTGGCCTCAGATACAGCACATGCTGTAACCAAACTCCCTCAAGACAAGTTATTTTGAGCCTTTGAGGATACTTTTTAACATTAACTGGTGAAAGATTGCAAATATTGAGCAAAGAAATAACATTAGTATTATATTATTTTTATTATTATTAATATTATTCATTGTTTTCTTGCAGGAGTAGCAGCTGTACCAGCTCAATCGTTTTTCCCATGTATTATCAGACACAGAGAAGAGAGCTATTTATTTACAGAGGAATTAGATCAAGGGTCAGTGCGTTTACCTACAGGTTGTCCACAACCGTCACAGGATAAGCAGTACAGATAATGGACAAATGAGTTCCATAATTTTAACTGTAAAATAAAAATGATTTTTGTAATATTAATAAAGTAATGTTCCATTGGCCTTTATCACAATACAAAATTGGGGATGTTTGTACAATGTCTATGGTTTCAGGCTTGTTACACCCTCAGACATTTCACAGTGATTTCAACTTTCAGAACTTGCATTTCCTCTTTATAATACACCAACACCAAAGCCTTTTAATTTGCTCAAACCTGGTCTCTATAAATATAAACTTTTCAGTCTAGTGATGACTTTTCCTGCCACAGCCTCATGAGGTACAGAGAGAAAAAGGCTGAGAAATAAAATTGATCCCTCTGCTCTCTGAGAGCCAAAATTATTTTAAAAATCATCAAACCCAGAGAGAGAGAGAGAGACATTGAAATATATACGACTCATTCTGTGGAAATACAATTTCCTCTATGTATTGATATTTTATGACATACAGACCCATTGTGAGGCCAAATATGCATCATTAGACAGATTATGACTCAGATATTCAATGAAATTAAATTTTTTTCATTTCATTTTGTATATTATAATTGAAATGACATTATCTGAGCTCTTGCACTTCCCTTAAGAGGAACATCCAGCTTATGAGTAAAAGTGAGATAGAAACCTTAACAATAATGGGACTCTTTTACGTTTTCTCGTGGCAGTTGGTCAAAGTGCAGTCTGATAAGGAAGGAAATTGGTAGAAAGAAAGGACACTTTAAGGAAGTAAGGGATCAACACAGTATTGAGCTGTCTTTTCAGAGTTCTGCTCTCCCACAGCCAAAAGATTTCTGCTGCAATCATTGACAGGTCTGTTCTTTAAAGCAAAAGAAACAGAGCATTGACTTAAATCAATGAAGGTGAACACATCAAATTGAAATGCCACAATAATAGTCACATTGATTTGTGGATTGATTATCATGTTGGTGCTTCTACTATTTAAGTCCAACAGTGTCTGTCAATGACGTCAGCTGGGATTAGGCACCAGCGACCCTCATGTGGAGGATAAAGCTTTGGAAAACGAGTGTCTGCAAATCACTCCATGCAAGACAAAAAACAAAATATATCGACTTGTATTATTATATGGGCAAAGACACACATTTTGTACCACCTCAATGAATTTGAAATGAAACAATCAAGATTAAAGTGTCGACTCTCAGCTTTCATTTGAGGGACTGAACAAAAGAGTCACATTAACTCTTGAGGAATTATAAGTATTTTAATACATTACTGTCTATTTTCAGGGGCTCAGAAATAAACACTGAGCAAAAAAACTGTTTCATGTCCAGGTGTGTCCTGTTACCTCACTATTCCCTGTCAGACCGAGCAGATAAGGGTCTGCAGCTGATTGCAGGTGTTGAATTTGTGTTGGTGGTTTTTCACTGAAATGCTCAATATGAGGTTCAAATAATTGTCAATGCAAGTGAAGAAAGAGAAAACAAAACAAACGTATCAGAGAGAGAGAGATGACCTGTCCAGGGTGTACCCTGCCAAGTCAAGTGGACGATCAGAGAAAACCCCCTTTACCACATCCAGACAAGTCAAGAAGATAGTTGAGGATGAAGACGTGTCTTTGTCAAAGTCTCCAATCAAGAGAGGCCTTCTTGAATGTAAATACAGAGGATTTACAACAAGGTCCAACCACTGACAACACTCAAGAACAGGAAGGCTGGATTAGAATTTATGAGAAAATCTCTAAAAAATAAAGAGCTGAAACAAAGATGAACTTGCATCAGAATGATGGGAAGAGAAAAGTGCGGAGAAGGAAAGGAACAGCTGATGAAACACGGAGTCAAACACGGAGGAGACAGTGTTAAGGCGTGGACATGTGTGGCTGCCAGTGGACCAGGCTCCCTTGTGTTTATTGATGATGAAGTAGCAGGATGACTTGTGAAGTGGACAGGATTATAATCCTCTCTGCTCACATTCAGACACATGCTGCAAAACATTTCACATTCCAGATGGATCATGAGCCAAAACATACTGCAAAAGACACACAAGAGCTTCTGAATGTTCTTCAGTGACCAAGTCAGTCACCTGACGTCATGCTTTTCAGTCGGTGAAGAGTAAAGTGAAGCTGCAAACAAGCAGCAGCGGAAGGCTGGAGGCTGCAGTAAAGGCCTGGACACTCAGCATTTATTCAGGTCCATGGCTGCAGACTTCAGGCAGTCATTGACTGTGAAGGATTTTCAACCATTTATCAAAACAAACCTTTTACTTGTCAGGATTTGAGCCTTGATTTCTGCGCCTCTAAAAATGAACAATAACGAATAAAAATGTTTATAATTCCTCAAAGGCTGGTGCAATTCTTTTGTTCAATCCCTCAATTGAAAGGGGAGAGTCCACACTTTAATTGCACATTGATTGTGTCATTTCAAATTCATTGTGGCGGTGTACAGAGACAAGCATAATATAGTAATAAATAGAATACAGTAAACTAACATGGTCTTCAATGTGGTCCCTGAAGTCATGGAATGAAATCCACACTCAGATTCAAATTATGCGTCATCATCATAAACAGAAATATGGCAAACAGATTTGAACTTAGAAAAGTAATTTCTGGATTTTAGATCATTCCTTTACTAAATCAGTATTACAGATTAAATTTAAATCCTTCTTTTTATTTCTTAAATAATAAGCATTTTCATAATGATGACAGAAACTGCTCATTTTTCATCAGATGTTTTTGAATCAAATATTAGTATTTCTGGGATGTGAAAGATTATCTAATGGAAAGTATGGTTGGGGACATATTATTAAATACATATGGCAGCTATAGTTTTCCCGTCTTGAGGATTTGTTTGAGAATGAAGTGTAAAAGCATCATGATTAAGATACCGGTTATGGGCCTTGATTTGAAATGTTTGTTGAACTCTGGAGATAATCTACTGTATGTTGGGTCATTTAGTCGCAGAGTCGGCACTGAAAACATGACGGCATCAAAAAAACAAATCAAAAATATCACTTAAACTTGTGTGCCTCAAAAAAAAAACTAGTAAATACTGTCACTAATTGTATTTCAAACTAAATCCACTGATAGTTTGGATGACGGTGAACAGCTGAAGCTTCACCGTCACAGACGCCTTCCTGAACCTTCAGCTATGGTCATGTTTTGTGAAGCTGCTCACCATCGTCTGAGAGGCAGATCTGTCAGTGGGACGCTCCGTATAACTGCTCCGAGCAACATGAGGAAGGTAGAGAGGAGCAGAGACGCCCGCAGACCTGCAAGACACAAGATACAGCATGGTCAGTGAAGTGGAGACTGGAGAGAAAATGACAGATGGGAGATTTCAGTCAGAGAGTGAATTCGTCTTGATCCATGATCACCAGCAACCGATTGTACAATCAAAAAAGTATTTTATTATTTTCAAAGTATGATGACTGCTAGTACATTTATTTGCTTGTGAGAGGAGGGGAAAAATGGCAAATCATCACCTACATTTAATATAATTATTTGAATTCAAAATGTCAAAAAATGATAATTCCTATAATTGAGTTTTCTACTGAAACCATTTCAGAGGCTGCAGTTGGCTGCGTTGTTTCTGTTATTTTGTGTACAACCATTGAAGTAAATGGGGTGGACAAAACAAAATGTCTCTATTAGAGCTGAACAATTCTCTAACACAGGGGTGTCAAATGTGCGGCCCATGGGCCAGAACCGGCCCGCCAGAGGGTCCGATCCGGCCCAGAGAATGAATTTTGATTAGAATGTAATCAGCATGTGAACTACTATATTTTCAGTTTCACTGTGATCTGTGAGTGGTAATGCACATGTGCAAATGGTAAACTTACAAAGGACAATATTTGGATTTCTTGCTGTTTATTGGTTATTATGCTATTATTTTTCTGGTTTGGCCCACTTGAGATCAAATTGCACTGTATGTGGCCCCTGAACTAAATCACCCCTGCTCTAACATTACGATAGTCTGTATCAGCTCAGTGTGCATAGTAATCTGTAATTTAAGTATATATGAGGCTATTGCAACAGGGCTAAAGAAATTTTAAAGTTCCTTGTTTCATACCACTTTGTCACAGCGGTACGATGGAAAAAGCAAAGAAATCTAGTCTCGGTTTCATCCACATCATGAAACTCTCTCCACTTCCCTCTTCTTTTCTGTCCATGTGATGTTATCATTTATGCTTAGACTACAGTTACCACTGTCAAACTCCAACAGCTTGGGTATATATTATATATTGTATAGATTATAGATTCCTAATGGAAAAACCAGGTCATTACATGCTAAGACACTGTAAACCTACAGTATATTATAGGGTTATATGTTAGAAATGTGTCTTACTGCACCTTTAAATAACAATGCTAATGAGCAGTGTATTAAGACAGTTGTGAAACACTAACACATCACTACTCCCAACAGACTTGACATTTACTTACTCAGTATCGGTTTACAGAACAGTAACTTTGGTGATAATGTTTAATGATGAGATTATAACACAGACTAAGGCAACATAAAATTATTTAACGTGCCTGCTACATTTAGGGTTTCACAGGGAAGGACAGGCCTGTTGCTTGGTTTCCAAAAATAAAATTATCATTGGCTATTTTGATAAACAATTACTTTTGGTCTCAGCTCATAAAATCTAATTACATGTATGTCAATCATACATGATAATATAATGCATGAGATGACATTGTTTGGTTGAAAAACAAATTTATTTGGACACACCTCCTTGTCATTTCAATTTTATAAACTAAAGATCTATCTATCTTTTAACCCAAGTTAGAACAGAGAGTTTTTCCTCCTTTGGATAATTATGTTAAAAAGGAGCCAAAACACCTTTATGTGCCTGATTAAGTGGCCCCCTTAAGGCTTGATCAAGGTAAATAACACTTCAAACCAGATAACCTATATTTAAAATGTTATTTAACCAGATAAACTATATCCAATGTCAACATAAATAAAAATAAACACTAGCTGCCACCCTAAAATGAAACATTCCAGCTTTCTTTCTGCCTCCTTTAATTGTTACAAATGGAAACAACAACTAATCACTTGATCTAAAATTTAATTCACAGCCTCCCAGTTCTGTTGTAGAACAGTTTAATAAGTTTTGCTCCTTGTAGATCAGTGTTTCTTTTTTAAGTGGGTTAAGATCCTCACACTACCTGGCAACCCACAAGCTCCTCAGGTCTCTGGGAAGTTAGAGGAGGAGAACACCACTCTCTAACATTTTTAATTTGGACTGCAGAGCCAGTTTTGGTTGTATGATCTTAAATGAAAATACTGTACATTCCTGCAGCATCCTGCCATTTTATCACAGATTTTATTGTATCCAAATGGGCCACAAATGGCAACTGTTGTTGATCAACGGTTTTTGTTCTGGGCACTAAAGCCAACTCCCAGAACGATGACAAGCATTTTCCCCACTGAGACGCTGAAGCAGAAAGAGTTCGTGTATCCGACAAACACAACAGTTCGGTCCTGTCGAAGCGTCTGGATGTTATGTCGTTTTTCTTTTTTTTAAAACAGGGTCACACTGTGGCTTAACGGAGTTTGTTAGAGCTGAACACGCTGCCCTAATTCAATATACTCTGAGGCTGAGACACACACAAGCAAGCTGAGTGCAAAGAGGAACAATAGGTGAGGGGAATCAACAGCTGCCTTATTTTACCTCCAACAGTCTGACAGACATTTCTGTGGCACAATGAGAGCAGCACATATGATGGGGGAAATTAAATCAGACAAACAAATCACCCACAAGGCGTAACATGCAGATGAATCACGATCACGAGATGAATTGTGTAATTTTACTTGCGGTTTCTCCCACAGCCTAGTTACTGTGTTTTTGTCGCCTGACAGGAGAGTCCTCACAGTAACTACGGTGTGTCAGTCAGGTGATGCAGACAAACTGGTTAGGTGAAGGGCGTCTCGCTCTATAGCTGAAGTCAAGAGGGCGACTCAAGGGTCAAGGGTCAAGGGTTCCCTGAGATCACTCAAGGCCATTTGAACCCTCGTGAAAAAAAAAGAATTCTGCCTCACATCAGCAGGTTTTAACCCTGGAACATTTCCAACTTAACGTCACGGAACAATGAACACATGAAAACTCTGTTGTACAGACTGTATTATTACACAACACATTTTCATGAACATAAATGGAATTGAAACCAGTGTGACCTGAGGCTTTGGTGAATTACCATGTTTTATAATAGTCTGTATATTGTGGCTATAAAGATTATTCCTATATTTATCAATTATTGAATTACTCACTAACTATTTTCTCTTAGTTTTTTTAGATTGTTCAATTTAAATGTGAACGTTTCATTTTCGATTTATGATGACACCAGAAAACAGAAAAACATAAAATTTGAGGATATTGTCATTTTCACATTTTACATGTTTCTGAAACAAGCAACACATACATTTATCAAGTAAACAACAGTTTGATGAGCTTAAAACCCATTTTTTACTCTTTGGTTCAACCCAGTATTGTTCTTATTTCATGACTTGTTTATTACTTGTGTTATTTATACATGTATGTGTATATATATATATATATATATATATATATATATATATACTCTCTATAGTATTTTATTGTTTTGTTTATTTTAGGTTTTTTAGGTAGTATTTTTCAATATTTTATTCATTTTATTTATCTCCGATGTGCAACACTTTGTTTTAGCTGTTGTTTTTAAAATTAAAATCCAAAATAAGATTGGATTGGATGTATTATGACGATTATCTTATGAAAACAATAATTTGCTAGACAAAAGCAGGTGATTTTACCAACTGGAAGGGATGTCTGATCCTGAGATTACAAAGAAAAACAAGCTAAATCTATACATGGGTTGATTGAGTTATCATATAGCGACAGCCTTAGCATCTAAACGTGCAGTATCTCGTGTATGTACAGCAGCTGATACAGAACACAGTGTACCAGATTAGAGCAGCTCACCTTTTTTATCCATTAACCACATAAACAGCAGCCACGGGACGAAGCCCACTGGGCCCCACAGAACCAGAACAGCGATGTCAGACTTGGAAAAGCCGTACGCGTGAACAGCCGAGTTCTGAATGGGTCCCCAGAAGTTCCACACCATCCCCTGCATGAGCCCCAGCAGAGAGAACAGGGTCAGAACCAGCCATCTTCTCCCGTACACTCTGCTGTTCACCGGCGAACGGTTCGCCTCCGCGGCAGGACGCCCCAGGAGCGGCTCCCTTTCGACGTCGGTGCTCGAAGCGGCACCCATACTGTCCTGTCCTGTTAAATGAAGTCGGTTAAACCGTGTGTTCGGTTAAACCGGACGCGCCGCTTCTGTCCTGAAAGCAAAACAAAAACAGCCCTCAGCTGCCCGTCTCTGTTGTTCCGTTTTAATGCGCACGCGCGAACGGAGACGGCGTTTCAGGAATTGGAAACTGGCGTATGTGAGCAGCCATTTTGGCGAGACTGCAACGTTGATGTGAGTCGAGCCTGTGTGGCGACGGCGGAACCAAAATGGAGCGGTTTCGCGCCGAGGCGTCTCCGACGTAAACAGAAGCCGTACACTGTCATGTGACGTTTGTTTACTTCCGCTTGAAGCTGCGCTACACGTGTAGTGAAAGGTGAGTCCCTTCTGTTCCGAATGGTTCCTTTATTTCTGCGAAATCAGGGATTTCCTTTCACAAACATGATTCTGAGGACTAAACGCGTGAGTCTGCGCGGAAATCACTTCATCGATTTGATCCATTTTGCATAATAAGCCGAGTTTTCCCGCAAGAATCTTTGAAACCGAGTTTATCTTCTTCTTAAACTCAACAGACATGACAAAACGGAAAATAGCAGAAAATTAAAAAGTAAAAAAACAATATTGAATTAAGAAAAGCTACCAGCTGTTTTCAAAGCTGCCTGATAGTTGGTTTGTATGTAGTGTTTCATGTCCTTTAGAAAAACAAGAAATATAGATTTTCTGTTGATAAATTTGCATTTATGCATAAAATAAACACATTTTCCCACAACAGTGAAAAGTCTTTCAATACATGAACAATGATGAATCTGCTGAAGTCTTACCAAAATGTTTTGGTATATGAACTTTGTAATATATATTAATTGGCAGGATAATATTATTTATGAATAATTTTAAAGGACACTTCATCTTATTTGAAAAATAAATTATTTGTAAGGGATCATCCAGATTGTGTAACTTCATATTCCAATATGAATTTACATGTGGGACAGATTTGTTGTTTTTACAATGAATTGAGAACCAAACTTTGAGTCAGCTGGATCAGGGAGAGGATATACAGTATAGAGCTTCATGGAACTTTATGCTGAAGTGTAATAAATGAGTTACCAGTGACAAGAATGTTTGGCTGAAGAAGGTCAACTTTAGTTTCAGCTGCAACTGTAATTTGACCTCTTACTCAAAAAGTAATAATGTGCTTTACTATATTTTTCTGTAAAAATGTACATTTGAAAATTAATGGATAACAATAATGATTATATTTAAGCATTAAAAATATCATTTTGGTTCAAGATCTACATAATGGTGTATTAACCATTATGGAATTATAGAAAAATGTTTTAGATCATTACCAACACTGTTAATTTACCAAATCCTAATCTCAAAAATGCATAGGACCGTGTGTGAAACACCAAAACCTCCATCATCACTTCACCTGACCTGATGCCTTCATTTGCAGTGATTTTGTCCAAAGTAAAATATTCTGTTTGCCATGAGAGGCTTGAATCAGAATATCTGGGATTGAAACAATTAATCAGACAATTTTTCTCTTCAGCTCTAAACTTAGACTGCGCAGAAGCAGCAGGAAGTACATAAACATGTCGCACTTTAATCAAAACTGGATTATTTAGATCAATAATCATCAATAATATCAATCAATAATAGATCAGCAATCTTTACCACCAGGAAGCAACTAGAACTGCAAATAGAACTTTGGCGTATCTGTATGTACAGAATTTTATTTTGGTAATTCTAATTATATTGTTGGCTCTTAATATCAACTAATTCACTTCAGTTACGACCAGCAGCTACCACTTAATTAACAATGATAAAGTAATGCAAAACATTTTATCAGGAGTAAACATTTCACATTTGTGCACTAGTTAGACTGATTATCTTTGGGTTGTGTGTAAATGTGAGTCACACAAAAGGACCATTGAAGTGGCAGGATGTGAATGTGAACGTCTTTGTCAGACCAGTCAGTTCAAACTTCACAGTGACAAAACCTATAAAAGGAGACGGTTATGTGACTTTTTCCAAAGCAATCCTGAGATTTCCCTGTTTTGCAAGGTTAGCAGTTATTTTTATGAAAATCCTCAAACCGCAAACAAATAATCTCCTCCATGGGCCATAGCTGACATCTCCAGAAATTGTAATCAAAATCCCTTCCTAGCTATTTTTATTATGCTGCTCAAAAACAGACAAATGCTCACAAAAGATTCTGAAATATATCAGAATATTTAGGTAAAGAAAACACAGAGAGGAGATATTTTCAGTTGTTTTCAGTTGTTCTGTTGCAAAAATGTACAACGTTGTTTTCTTTTATCCTACAGAAGATAAGACACTGGTGTAATCTCTTTGAATGGCAGTGATGATTGTAATCTAACACCGAAGCTCATGTACCTTTTGTTTATCAGCTTATTGTGTTGCAGCCCACTATCAGTGTGCACATCGGGCCATGGCTACCCCCACTGCCATGAAACCCTTCAGCACAGAGGAGACCCAGAGGATTCTGCAGCATTTGCAGCAGCCGGCAGTTTTCGTGAACATGACCCGCGACTGGCCTGCTCTCCTCTGGACCGCACAGCACCTGTCTGTCCGCCTCGGCGACAAACCGGTCCGATTTCGACTCGGGAGAAAAGAGGAGAGGAACAGTGAGAACGGGAGAATAATCTTGACTGATTTGGGTCAAAATGATTTTCTGCACAGGTGGACAATCAATGACTGAACAAGCACAATGAATGGTCAGTCATTGCTTGTCCCAAAAAATAATTTCAGGCTGCCCACAGAAAATATGACACAAAAAAAGTTACAATTTGATGATATCCTAAAAAGAAGCACCGAGGAGTTTCAGTTTAGGCTCAGTAGATGCCATTTCCACTGTTGAATATTCACAGGTTTTGCTGTTTACTAATAAATAATTCTTTAACTGAAAATGTGCTTTACAATGTGAATGTTTAGAACTCACTTTAGCATCCACTCTTCCAAATTTGTCTGGCCAAAGCTCAGCCTGATTTTTCAGCACAATTGCATCAGTTAAACATAGCAATTTTTTTGAGCGTGTACTGGTTTTGTGTCTGTTCAGACCTTCACCCTCATATAGCAGTTTTCAGAGATCACACAATGTTTGCCTGCAGTTATTTTCAGATGACACTGTCGTTAGTTTCAGGGCCTGATGCTTCGGACAGAGGCTGTCACTTCGGAAGAAAGCAACAGGGGCTTTGTGTTTTACTCTCCATGTGGCTCTAAAACAGCTCCAATATTGACTCCTGTGATGAATAACGGAGAGCTTGTCCTCTGATAAAAGCCAGCTAATTAGATTGCTAAATCTTTTTTTGGCTGCAGCTGACAGACTGACAGGAGGGCATTGCTCATTATCAATGCCACCAGTCAACTGTAGACATACTTTGTTTTACTAAAAACAAGCGAATCACTGCCTCTGTGATTTATTTTCCTCATAGATGTGTAACAAAATTTCAATTTTCTGAGGTGGTGATGCATCGTTGTGTGATCCTGTTATATGGTTTGCATTTTTCATTTCAGGTCAGTGGAATAGGTTTGAGATGAAATGAACCTTTTCCTACTTTTCCCCTTCACTCTCATAGCACCTCTGTTTGAAACCCAGTGTTCCTACGTGGAGGCCAAACTTGCACACTTTCTCAGCTGGAGCTGTGGTCAGTCTGGGACAGATTTTGGACCGTTCTCTAAATTCTCCTACTCTGAGTATTGGGCGTATGCTGACTACAAATACATTGCCATCCTGTTTCAAGATCAGCCCTCCATGTTTGAGGTAATCCAGCTTCTAAACCTTATAAAGAATAACATCACATCTGTGGGACGTTCCGGCCTTTAGAGGTTCACACAACCCTGGCAAAACATTCATTTATTGAACGCTCCATGTCTCTTGATCCTGTGTATGCAAATGACTCCAGGAGGTAAAAAGAAATGCACTAACTTCTCCAAAGTTTGTGACTTTGTTATTTTTGTTTGACTCTGTTTTACTCATTCCAACTGTTTGGCTGTAAAATTTAGGGAGCTACTTTTAAAGCAAACAAGGGTTATATCAGGGCCGTAATCAGTAGGGCTGAAGGACATCAACCGTTTTATTTTGGTCACACTTGGGTATCATTGCTTGATTAAACCCTCTTGTTTGTCCGGTCAGTGGAAACATACAGCACCACTGTCTAAATAAGTAGAAGTAGAAACCACAGTAGATTCATTAATTATCCAGCTACAAACTCATAATTTAACACCTATTTTTACTTATTTATGTTCATATGTGAACAGTGACTCCACACTGGGTTTAAAGAAAGAGAATCAACATGTTTTAAACGATAAAAGCATGTGCATGTACAGTATGTCGCCACCTTAACTCTCATGTACTCAACATGTTCACATCCAGCTGCATCTTGTAATTCAGTTGTCCATTCAATTTATGATTTATACATGACTCAGAAGTATGTAATCACATACATTCTAAGCAGACAAAGCCAAGAAATGTCATGAATTCCAATTCAATTTAAAAATATAACTAGCCTACTATAATACCTGCTAATCAGGTTGCAACTGCTTCAGCTTATCGAAAAATTAAAAATTAAATTAAAATTGAAAGAGCATATAATTAACCTATCCATCCATTATTTTTTTAAAATATTTTTTCCTTCTTTTGACATCTTCAATTAAAATTTTACTTTACTTTTCCCTCGTAATGTCTTCACGAGTAAAACGAGGAGCTGATATTCTTGATTCTTGTCCTCCAGTGTGGGTAAAGACATAAAAGTGCCATCTTTTCTTGAGCCACAACCACACATTCATTTCATTTTTATCTCTGTGATAAATTTTTATTGGACACCCACCTGCAATTATTAACCGCTGACATTCATGCCTTTGCGACAGGCAGACATGGGCTTTTTACAGGATAAATGGTGCTGGGTAAAGAGGCTGGATTGACCAGTCTGTCATTTACAGCTGTCTGCGTATATGGTAATGACTTCATTATTCACAATGCTGGCATGATTGCTACACCTTTGTGCTTAGACAGGACATGATTGACGGGCGGGTTTTTCCCCTCAAAAGATGACAAATATTATTATAGAAGTTTTTTTTCTCCCCATAGACCTTCAATGGTCACCTACTATAATAGGCCCCGTCAAAGTAGCTGGCGATGTCGGGGGAGGACGTCTGTGAGCAGAGTTTTGACAGGTCTAACCACAACTTAACATGTAATGTAAAACTCGGACTCACACGTGTGCATGTGTATGTCGTGTATGTCTGTGTGTTTCTCAGGATGTAAGGTGGTCTGACTTTGGCTTTGAGGGACGTGATGGGAGACAGAGCACCGTATGGATTGGAACAAGTGGGGCCAACACACCGTGCCATCAAGACTCCTATGGCTGTAACCTGGTACTGCAGGTACAAGGATGGTAAGAACAATCACAGAGTGTCTCTACAAATTTTCACTCACCAACATAAATAATAGGGCTGTAGCAGAGTTTGAAATAATGCAATTAGCAAATCACACAGGACTGTTTTTGATTGCTCTATGTTTCTGTGCCAGGTAAAAACTTCCAGAAACACTTCATGTATTTAAGTAGGTGAGAAAAATCACAATTAGATATTTTACCCAAATCCACATAAACACTGACCTTGTCAGGACCAGTAGTCCTCATGGAGACCAAAACCTGAGGAACTGGTCAAGGTTAGAGTTAGGCATTAACATGTTATGGTTAGGGTTAGAGATTATGCTTTGTTTAGACCGAACAGAAAAGAATGCATGTCCTTAAAAAGATAACTGTGAGAAACCTCTGTGTGTGTGTGTGTGTGTGTGTGTGTGTGTGTGTGTGTGTGTGTGTGTGTGTGTGTGTGTGTGTGTGTGTGTGTGTGTGTGTGTGTGTGTGTGTGTGTGTGTGTGTGTGTGTGTGTGTGTGTGTGTGTGTGTGTGTGTGTGTGTGTGTGTGTGTGTGTGTGTGTGTGTGTCTGGTCTTCCTCATGTTGTGGGGACCTAAATGTGTCTCCACACTCACATTATGGGGACTTGTCTTCCTTATGGGGACAAAAATCAAGTCCCCATAACGTAAATGACTCCATTTTAAGGTGAAGACATGTTTTAAAGTTAGGCTGAGGTTAGGGTTAGGTTAAGGTTAGGGTCAGGGTTAGGGTTAGGGCACTAGTAATTATGGTTAAGGTTAGTGTAAGTCTCCAGGAAATGAATGGAAGTCAATGGAATGTCCTCTGAAGTCATGGAAACCAGACTGTGTGTGCGTGTGTGCTTGCGCTTGAATGCATTCATTAATGGACAAATGTGAGAACTTTAAATATGCACTCGTTCTGATGTTATCGACCGGACTCGACACATAAGCATCACTCATTTCACTGCCTCATTGATTTGTCAGTATGGCTTCAAGTCACAACAAATGTTTTAATTAAATGGAGCACAAATCAAAAGTGAGGCACAACAAACAGTCTAAGTGGCCATGAGACTTGTAATATGATAAAATGATAAGTGCTCTGTTGTGCAGATGCAGGAACAATACTCATCCTTATGCATGCAAACTAGAGTTTAATTCTACACCTGAAAAGGCAGAATTGTTGTTTAGTCCGAGTTCATGTGCTGATTTTAGTTCAGGCAACAGAAAAAGGGTATAAAGAGAGATAAACCCACTGAGAAGTATAAAATAAAAAGTGTCATTGCTCTGTCATAGCTGTGTTAATGGCTCTCTGCACTTTATAGAGAGGAGTTTTAAAGCAGCATAAAGAGGTTTCAGCTGTATTTTATTACACGAGAGGTGCTGGTTTTCTGCCTGTTAACCAGGTTGCTGTTCCGTAACACGGTACATGCAGGTTGTGTAACTTGCAACGCAAAGTGTGACGTGTCCTCTGCCCTGAGACAGAGAGTTAATTTGTCTCAAAGATCACCAGAGCAGCAAGGAAATGGAGACAGACTGTGAGGTCATTGTGGTGTCATGAAAAAAATAGATCATAAATATGAATTCATCCTCATTTTTTAATTTATTTTAAGTCTCTAATGTATGTACGACATGACTATGGACAGACATGGAGGTAAACTGCAGCTTGGCTGGTTTTTGTGAGTTGATCATTGTGGTTGAAGCTTATCTGACTCTGCTCTTTTACCAGAAAGCCAACAGTTTTATCTCTCACTTCTTGTAATTGGGTCTCAGGTTCTTTTATTTGGTATCGATCTGAATTGGAATGAAATTCAGCTCGAGCAGTTCTCTGACGCTGCTGAACCACGAAAATACAACACTGTGGATTGATTTCATGACGTTTGTGACAATAGTGAGAAGACTGGATTCTTCCATCACTTTTTCACTGATCACACAGAAGCTTAGGATCAAAAATAAACATTACTGCTTGGATTTTATTGATTTTTCAACTGTAGTGCAGATTATATTGTTTATATCTCTTCCTTTTTTGTGATTCCTATAGTTTGTGGTGACTATGTACGTCCATCACAGTGGAAAATTGCACTGAAAATATTATTTAACACTCTGAGTTCATTTCTAACGACAGCCTTGATCTCTTCTTTTCTCTTTGTAGTAAACGTTGGTACTTATTTCCTCCAGACGACACCTCGAAACTCTACCCAACCAGGATCCCCTATGAGGAGTCAAGTGTCTTCAGTCAGGTGGACGTGCTCCATCCAGACCCAAGGAAGTTTCCAGAGTTTCAGAGAGCCAGAGTCCACGTGGTCACTCTGCAGCCAGGACAGGTGAGACGTCCCTCTCAAAACCAGCTTTTACATATACATGGAAGCTCAAAGAGTGCCATTAAATCAGACTGAAGTGTCACATATGTCATATCTGCAGCCAGGGAATATACACGTCAGTTTAATCAGTGCTTTTCAGGCATTGAAAAACCATCGAGAGTGATTTACTGAGGTTTGGTTCTAATGCAGTACTGTAGCTCTACATTTATGTGACACAGGAGCAATAACCATAAAAAGCTTTACTGGCCCTTAAGCTCTTAACATGTACAAGTGTTAGATTTATTTGTCATGGTGTCCACCGTGAAAGCATAAAGGAAGGCAACAGTCATGACTTGTGTGCCAATTAAATTGTAGCCTGCTCAGTTACAGTGAAACAAAAAGGAACGTTAAACTATATTAAAAGCAGCTGCGTCATCTTAATGTCTTATCAACGAGAGAATTTACAGGCTCACGTGTGGGACAGTAAATCAGCTGACACATCGGTCAACTTCCTGTCATCTCTTCTCCTTCTACAGTAACAGCAGCTGGAATTAGAGTCACTGCCCTTAAAAGTGTAGCTGTTGCTGAAATGGGTTTCCACAAGTTTCCTCATTTCATATCACAGCTGCACAGCATCAACAGTAGACTCAGTGGCACAGCAGATATCCACGTTTTCACCAACTGCCTGCAATAAAGCTCCTACGTTAGCACAGTCTGACAGCAAGTGCTGTATTAACCATATGGACCTGAACCACAGTGAGCAGATTATATAGCAGTTTCATTTGCCCAAAACTGCATTGAAGGAGAATTGCCACTTTACCATTTTAAGTGGTCAAAAGTGGTTTTGAGCATAGCTGTGTGTGTGTGTGTGTGTGTGACCTTTTCAGAGCAGACATTTTGTCACAGTAGGAAACGGCCGGGTCGTCCCGACTTCCTGAGGTGGGTTATGATTTTTCATACTGCGACGTCTTAAAATGTTTTCTGGGGCACAAGACCAAATGTGGTGACTTAATCTAATCCTAAGAAAGGAAGCTGATTTTCCTGCATTTGTGTGGACTTCCTGCTGTATGTATCACAGTCTCACAGCACTTCAGCTCCAAACCTCCTGTAAAACGTTGCTTTTCCATTATATTGTGTGTATTTTTTACGAGTGGACACAAATACTCATTATCTGCCTGTGTCTTCTGCTGCCCAGAGATTCCCATGATCCCACTTGTCTTTTGTTATCGTTGTTTTGAGAGACCACCCCCCCCCCCCCTCATTTATGGATGAGCCAGTTGCATTTACATGCACCATGCACATGGAAATCCTTCATCTGTGACACAGAGTGGATAGTTTCAGAATCCCGAGCAAACACCAAACATGATCCAATCATAAGACCAGATCATCCGTCTGACGATGCAGGCAATCAATAAGGTTCACCCAATTTAATAGTCACTTTATGAATGGCTGAAGCTTGACAGTCCAGGGTGGAAAGATGTATGCTGCCATCTAGTGGTTTGTCTTTTAATTCTCTCATTCTTTATCACAGACATGGTTTCTTCTTGTGATTTTATCTTTTCTTCCCAGGTGCTTTTTGTTCCCAGACACTGGTGGCACTATGTGGAGTCACTGGATCCCATCACCGTCAGTATCAACTCGTGGATCGAGCTGGTGAGCAGCGAGCCCCGCATCGTGAGCAAATCAGCTGGAAACCACAAATAATAGAGGCATTTTAGCTGCAGTTTGGGTTTGTGTGAAGAGCCGCTGCTCTCAGATGAAGGCCCCACTCATCTTTGAGTAATGAGCAGATCTGGCAGTGAGAGACTTGCTGTCATTATGATGAGTGTGTGTGTGTGTGCGCGAGCTGCATGAACAACAACATTCTTCGCTGCCAGAGAAATGTTTATTCCAACAGCGAGTCCTTGTCTGCGAGGTGACACACACTCAACAGTCTGAGTCTGGCGTCAGGCTCTTATCGTCCTGATGTGAAACACTCATCAGGCTGCTTCTGCTTGTCTGTCTCTCTCCACAGGAAGTGGATGATGTGGTGAGAGTGAGCGAAGCAGTGACCAAGGCTGTCGTCTGTGCCATGAAAACTTGCCCAAGTGATGACAACACAGACGACTGGCTCAATCCCACAGAGGTACTCATGAATGCTGTCGTACAAATTGCCCCTCTAATCAGTCATTCCCAAATGTCCACCTCTTGATTGTGCCACAACATTCTTGTCAGAAGTGCTCTATGTATAAAATCATTAATATTTTTAAGTACTATTTTAAAATGTGGACAATCACAGTGCAGTTTGTTTGACGTTTTCTCTTTCTTTTTATTATAGACGAGCAAAAAAAGAAATATTTATGAATGGTTTGAAGGTCGATTCAAATAGTTAGTTGCAGCTCAACTCACTGAGATTTTGTTCCAGTTCCAGTTGTTTTATGTTTCTGCAGGAAGGAGTAACCTCACATAATGAGAACATGCAGTACTTGAACTTGGCAATTAGAGCTTGTGCACAAAGACAGACAGCTCTCCGCCACAGCAAACTGACCTTGGACCCAAGAGACTCCTGTCCAGCTAAACGGGACTCCAGTGGACAGATTAGAAAAAGCTGCGATTGGAAGAGGGATTCTGCCTCCTTCAGCATTCCCTTTGGGCCACATCTCATCTCTGTGTGCTGTCAGCAACAGGACTCAACTGCAACGAGGGACATGACCCCAAAAGATCTGGAGGTCAAATCCTCTGGGAAACAGACACCAGGCGAATGTCAAGAGGACGGCGCCGTCAGCTCAGATGCAGCACACAGAACCGAGCCTGCACCTGCTGTCAGACTCCACCGGGCCAAACACGGATGCAGCTCTGCTCTGACTCAGTGTGGAGCCAGTGACTGTGCAGAGACCATGTCAGAGAACCCTAACCCTTCTGAGGATTACGAGGAATCCGGAGATTCAATCATAACCACAAATGACCTGCTCGACTGCCTGGTGCATCCTGATGTCATCGCCACGGTTACTGAGCTTTTGTTGGCAAAACACACAAGTCACAGTTCCACTGCGGCATCCTGACTTCAATATTTTTCCATTATACACAATATACAGTGCACGTCTTACTGGAGTTCACAGTGATTTACAGCTGCAGAACTTTCACTGCAGAGTTCCATCCTCCAACCTGACTGTCCTAGTTGGGTATGACAGGGAAAGCTGAAGAATAATGTAGAGCTACACCCCTCTTTTACAGTGATGTCACGTAAAAGAGGAATAATACAAGTAAAAACACAATGGCAAGGCAATGTAAATTATGATATTAAAACTACTAATTAAAAATGTTTTCTAAGTCGTCCAAAGAGACGAAGTGAGCTGTATATTGTTCCATGGCTGTAAGAGAAAATTCACTTTGTAGACATTTAAAATAAATCCATGTGAATGAGAAAGTAATATCGAAGGAATCTGGTATTTTACCAATCAATGTTTGGTGCAGTGATTCATTCATCATGTTCTGTAATGAAGATACTTTTCATTACTGTTCTGTTGGTGTGTGATGAATGAATTGAGCACAAATGTATAAAAGAACAAGGCACAGGTGTGGATGGAGTGTTTATTTGGTTAACATGTGGTTGTTGTGTGGCTGAGGAGATGAAGTCTGACCCTGCAAGAGAAACATTTGTCCTTATTGAATATTTTGACATAAAACATAGCTGTAGTAAAACTTGTGCAGCAATGTTTAATGTTACTTACCTTGTGGTCTCTCTTTCAGGGTGTTCAGGCTAAAAGAGTCACCAAAGTATTCGGCGCCATTTTAAAGGTTCTGGGAGGCACCATTTTATGATTGATGTAGGGGTGCTTGGGGTTCTTAAACTGGTGTTAGGTTGGTTAAATATCTGTATTAAATTGATGTATACATGTTAATCAACTTAAAAAAAACTGTTTGTTATTTATGTGGGTTACTATATTCTTATTTATTTGTGTTGTATCATGTATTGTTAAGTTAAGGGGAGGCTGGTTCGTCCCCTTACTGTGTTGTGGGTCGAGGGTGTGGCCAATGGCAGGCTATATAAGACTGCCATTCTCAATCTAACAGGAAGACTGTCAGGACCCATGTGGTCCATGGGCTACTCTTTGTAATGTGTTCTGTGTGGGTGAAATAAACACCTTGGTTGGTCTGCACCTAACCTCTGCCTCAAGCCTCCTGTTTAAATCCAGCCGCTACACGGCCATCTTAACATGTTCATCCTGAGACTCACAACAGATGCAGGATGTCACAACAAAAACTAATTGTAATGCAATATGTGATTTCCTTTCCATTTCCTTGTTTTGTTGACCTACACAGACTAATCTTGTTTGACTCTTGCAGAGGAAGAAAAATCATGACTTAAATCAACTTAGTATGCTAATCAAACAAATAACCCCAGATGATATTCATGGGATGTGAACATTTGTCCTGTGTGTGATGTTTCTCTGTCATTTAGTGACGACAACTGTCGCCGAACAGCAGACGGCAGAGCCTGATGGTTGGATGATTGATGAAAGCTGCATATGGACTGGAGTGATGAATTACACGTGTTTGTTTGAATTCAGCCGAGAGGACAGGAAGTGCCGTGCATCTACTACAAATACAATAAGTCTTGTCTTCATCAAAGCTGAATGTCATTTCCTGTCCTTTAATTTTTACAAAACCATAGATAATGACACAAAGTTGTTAACGGGTGAAGAAAAAGAATGCACATTTCAGTCTTCAGTACATTTCCTAAAAGCACAAAAGCAAGTTTCAGCAACACGTCAGGTTATTTATAGACTTTCAGAAGGAGCAGCACAATTTACATGGAGCAAAAACGGTTTTATTTTTGAAAAAAAGTTAAAGCACATACATGTCAATCATCCACTCTTCTGTTTAAGTTTTCCTGTAAACCAGAACGAGAGCGAAAACAGTGAGCCTGAAGCTGAAGCAGCCACGTTTAGCCATATTTCATTTGATTTACACTTGTGCCGTTACATCCAAACGTTTAGATTTCCACTTGCAAAAGGCCACTGGCTTTTTCAGCCCAAACTTCTTTCTTGGCAACATGTTTAAGATCTCAAGAACAAGAAAATCAAAAGTTGCTGCCAGACACAAAATCAGGATGTTGATTAAAACAAGCAAAGTATTAAAGTAGGCAAAATCAAACATTAGCTATTTAATCAGAATAAAAACTGGATCACACAATGCTGCACACAATGTTACTGCTGTCCTTTAATATTGTAAACTTTAAACCTTTTGTCCAACATGTTCAGTCAATAAATGTTATAATAATAATAACAATAATAATAATAATCAATTTTATTTAGAGGCACCTTTCTCTGCACTCAAGGACACTGTACAGGGATACATAAGACATTTTTAAAAGCAGCAACTATAAAATAAAGAATAGAAACAACAGAAGGTGGAAAAGCAGTTAAATTCAGGTGGAATAAGCAATTTTAAAGAGATGTGTTTTGAGATGTGATTTGAAATGTTATCAAATCACATCTCAGTCGATGTTTCTGAGTTGGGGTTATGATTATTATTTAGTGACACAGAAAAAAAAACAACCTTGACGTGATGTTAGTATGCGACAAATATATATACAGCAGACAATAAAACACCGATTAGAAATAACACTAGTGATCACTGCGTGTGGTATCACAACTGACTGGAGTGTTCCACATGTCAAAAACAAATACTGGACTTCACAGCACAATAAAAAGGTCCAACAATTAAATCTTAGTGCTTCATTTTTACAAAAAGAAAAAAAAAAACAGCAAAATGTACAAAATGTCTGACTGCACGACTTAAGCTCAGTTATAAACGCGTGGACTTTCCCGTCTTGTCCATTTGGATGTCATCCTTCTTTTTCTTCTCATCGTAATCACCTTCCTCCTTCCCTGAATCCTCCAGGTGCATCTTCTCCAGCTGACTGGGGTCAACGTAGGTGTAGAAGTAGGCCATGATGGAGAAGATGACGCAGACGCCCAGCAGCAGGCCAGCAAACAGCAGGAACTCTTTCCACTGCCACAACAAATACAGTTAGAATGTCAACTGTGACTGGTGGAGACAGACTCCACAGGAGGATCTGCAACGTGTGCACAGTCATTACAGGGATTTTGTCACGTTTTAATGTGATTTAATGATCCTAACTTCAAAAAGGCAGATGTAAAATGCAACAAGTGGTCTTTCAATGCGTGCTCCTTGTACTCAGGTGATAAAAATAACTTTGGAATTTTATGGCTATGGGGAAGTGACACTTGACTGTTACACAAGTTTAGTTTTTACCACTTTAAGTAACACTGCAGATTTAAATGCAGTCCCATAAAAGGTGTTTGCCTTACTTTTATTTTGTAAGGGTTTTTATGTCTTTCATGATAAGCCTTTGCATGGCAGACATTTTGATGTGTTTTAGCAGGAAAGGCCCAGGTTGTAATGATTACAATAACCATGGATCTGTTCAGTTTAGTCAGGGCGACGTGACACGAGGTGCACCGTTTTTACGCATATTTTTTAATCCCTGCATAATAACATGAATGGATGCACAGAATGGTAAAAAGCAATTTTTTTTTACTATCTTGTAATCTTGTCATTTTCACGTGTGAGGCAGGTGAATAAGATGGCGTATAAATGAATGGTAAATTATAAGTGCAATGAAAACAGATTGAGCCAATAAAAGAAATCTCATTATTAGAATGTCACTCCTGCAAATCACTGCAAAAATAATGGGCAGATAAAAGGACGAATGTGTGGACTGATAAGGAGAAAACACAACAATCCTCGACTGAGTGCAAGAAGCAAATATCTATAAAGGCAAGGAAATGTCTGTCTGTCTTTACCAACATAATGTTCTGTTTGTCTCAACAAGATATGAACCTTTGTATGAGAACAGACTGCGGGCGTTGGAGAAACACTGTTGTGGGTTTAGCTCCACCCTGGACCAGACCAGGGGAAGGTTACCACAAATGAAACGTTTGGGGCTGCTCATTTTGGTCTTACCCCTAAAGAAAATACAAAAAAATACATGCTGCACCTTACTGAACCCAAACCTTCCACTCTGTGGAAACATATATATGTTTACCCCCCTCTGCTCTATTTATTCCTGCCCCTGCTGAATAATTTTTGTCCCTGGTGGGACATAATCTGTCCCCCTCACCCCAATAAAATAAAATGGTGCAACATGAAAATACATAAACTTAACACTAAAATCAGAAATGGACTTCTGTGCCACCACTTGCACTCAGAGGTGACACCTGTCTGGCTAAACTGTGGTCAAACCAGCCGTCACTTGTCTTTCCGTGGTCAAACCGGCCGCTCCTAAATGTGAAGTGCGCCCATATTCTCTCCTTTACGGTAGACCTACTGAAATGGTCCGAACCTAGCAGTCCTATTTCTGGTTTTCAAAATAAAATCCTACCTAAAATGAACACAATGTTCTAAAAAAAAATAAAACATTAGTAAAATGTATTGTGTATATAGTGAAGCTATATTTTTATTTTGTCTGTCTTGCACATTTAGTTGCATATATTTATTAATACACACATTTCCTTACTTTATTTCTCTTTTTCTTCTACTTCTAAATTGTTATGATTTTTGGCTGCTGTAACACTGCAAATATCCCCATGTGGTATAAAATACATAATTTTTATTAGTAGTTTATGATGATTTCACTGTCACTGGACTCTGTACCTCCTATACTCTATACACAAGTAATATCAAGTACTTTTACTGTGTACTTTTGGAGTAATCCAAAGTTTTAAAACATCCCCCCCCGATTCTGTGGTGACCCTAACGTTTGCACCACCTCCTGCATATCTGAATGAATACTGAAGTAACAGCAGCTGAATGAAACTCATCCATCATTAATTTGATTTAATTACACATGTGCATTGGATGAGCCTTCTCAAAATGTCTGCCTGAGGTCTCACCTGTTCCAGTCCTGCTCCCTCTGCCACAATTAGCACTATCACATTCCCAAAAGCAACAGTGAGCAGCCAGCCGGCCTGCAGGACTGACTTCATGTTGGCCGGAGCCTGCAAGGGAGGAGTGAGACATTTCATTACTAAATACAGTCCTGTGCATAAGTCTTAGTCCACCACCAACATCTTTGTTGTTTTTATGTCACTTTTAGGTTGAAAAGATGTGACTAAAAGTCAGTCTTCTACTATATGATCAACCTGTCAGTGAGTTGAACTTGTGCAACATGTGTATGTAATGCTCCAACATGTCTGGAGTAAACCAGGTATAATAGACCTTTTTCACAGCAGCTATTTGTTGCCATGAAATAGTAGGAGAAACACAGGTTTGACCAATAACATTAGGGTTCCATTCCAGGTTTTAAAGAGCCATGGTTGTGTTATTGTTCAAGTGGAAATGTAGCTCACACTCAATATTTGATATTATACAAGCATTTTTGTTGAAAAAGATGTTATTTTCAAACTGCATATGTGTTTCTCCATATTTTCAGGATGTGTTCCAATAAAGTGATGGAGAAATAATTGTACACTATGGTCATTATAGCATTGCTGACAACAAATCTGATGGTGGCCTAAGACTTATGCACAGTACTGTATGTCAGCAAATAGTCGACAAAAGTTCAAAAAAAAAAAAAGATACACCAGTTGGTTAAAAGTCATAGAGAGAAACAAAGGTGGTTGCATTTACGAAAACTATTGTCAAAAATACTTTTACTTTCAAACACCCGTTACCATGTAGGTTTAGAAAAAGGAACAGTAAAAACCTATTAGTCATCATTTGTATTTAGCCACATTTCAGGGAAACGTTGATGCTTGCGACATACTGATGGTAAAAATTTGGAACCATCAAGTATTTTGCAACAGCTTTTTTTTACAGTAGAATTTGGCAGCCGATGGGATTCAACATAACATCAAATATGTGGAGAACTTCACTGAACTTAAAGAACCTTCCACAAACACCACAGAAGAAGACGACGAGAAGGTCACCGTCACCCCGTGAGGGCGATGACAAACCTGTGAGTAGGAGAACTCCAGGCCTGTGATGGAGAACATGACCTCTCCAGCAGTGATGAGCGCGTACTGAGGGATCTGCCAGGCGATGTGCACGTTGTTGGCGTTCACGTCCACCACCTTCGTTACAACAAATGTATCTGATTCCTGCCAAAGCACAAACAGACGGTGTCACCAGTGTTCACAGCGTCTATTGTCTTTAGTCAAAATGCAAGAATCCTGACCTCAGTGAGTATGAAGGTGTAGGAAGCTCCAAAGTCCAGCAGGCCCAGGTCCAGAGCTGAGCACTTCTCTGACAGAGGGCTGCAGCTGACAGATGAGTATCTACCAAGAGGAAGGAGAATGAATGAATGAATGAATGAATGTCTCTGTTTTGGTTACAATTATACAAAACATAAGCATAAAGTGAGATCATTTAACATAAACGTCCTAATAACTGAAAAATGGCTTATCTTTGTCTATCCTGTACAAGGACAAACCCAGAAAATTAGAAATGTAGAGAAAATATATGAAACATTACACTGAAAAATATAGTACTGGACACTTAATTCACATTGTAAGCTGTGATTATTTTACATCTCAAATCTCTTTTGAACCCCAAAAGAGTTTTACACAACTTCATTTCAGTTCTTTCCATAACTCAACAAAAAATGACACACATCAGTATTTATTTGTTCTAACTTTGCTCATTTCAAACATAAATAATGTTTTAGTTTCCTTCTATAAATTATAAAGAGTTTTGTTCACCACACAAAAAATTATTTGTGTTTTTGAGCCTCATTCTGAGGTTAATGACACACTTTTATTTTAATGGAAATTCAGTTTAATGTTCAAAAGGCTTAAAAGTGAAAAACACAGGGTGATGCTAAGGTCAGACTCCCTGCAACACTCAATTATGAGTCAACAAAAGCTTCAGTCCGCTTAAGTTCAAGCTCTGCTGTCTTTTACTGGAAATGAAAATTGCTGATCTGAATGTTCTGTTGCATTTGGAGAAGAGAACCTGTCACTGGAACCTTGGGAGAGGGTTGTAGTAAAATGACAAGAGCGATGATTTAAAAGCCAATCTGTTCACTTTCACTGGTTAAATCATCTCAAACAGTGATTTCAGCACCTTTATTTATGTTCACTTAGCCTGGGTGAACCCAGCCTTCCATCTGCCACGTCGGCCTAATTCTGAATGACAAACCGTATTTTTTCCTCCGTTGTGCTAGAGACGGTCTTAAGAACAGAGAGGCGACATGAGCAGCTGTTGCTCAGTCTGAGTCAGATACAGTCTGACTTTACATTAGAAGAAGAAACGTACACTATGTTTACTGCAGATCGTCACAAGGTTGAACTGAGTGGCGTGGCGTCTGCTCGTTCACAGCAAAACCTTGTGCAAAGCAAAGCCTTTATTGTATTTTCTGTGAGCTCACAAATTCATTCATAACTATTTTCAGTTCATTACAGTTTTGAACCTCTGGAATAAAGTTATCTGACTTTATAACATCCAAGTCAAATCTCAGTAACATCAATCTTTTTCACGAAGGAAATAAGGAAATACAGCCACATTGTAAAGTCGCACTGATTCACAGAGGCCTTGGTAATCTTCAAGATTCCACTTCTGTATACTGGTCTGAACCCAACATTCCCAGCTCTACTCACTCTCCCCGCTCCACAGTCTTGTTTGCAGACATGCCGTAACCCGAGGGCACAAGGAACGTCACATCTCCAACACTTAGGTTAAAAGCTTCTGGCTGTGTGTTGAAGAACCTGAAACATTTTACGAACCGTGGTAAAACGTCACCAATCGCTCACAAGGAAATTTTTATTTTGAGGCCAAAGCAAAAAACAAAATCTACCTCACAAAAGGATTCCCGTCTTCATTTTTCTTAATAACATCTTCCACCTAGACGATAAATATGGAACCACCTCAATAATATCAAATTCAGAATACAATAGTGTAACTTAAACAAATGTGCATCAATTTCCAGCTGGTTAAATCTTAGTATCATTGAGTTTGTGATCTTTAGAAAACTTTATTTGCTTGTTTAGTTCACTCACAAGTTGGCAAAGAACTTCATTCGAGCCGTTGTAGAAGATGAGAGTGTAGGCCTTTTGTTGTTCCAAAGTCTGGTTACAGGCTGAGGTTGATCCATTCAAGGTGACTTGTATTGTCAGGTTCTTGCTGGACATCCCCAACGCAAGCGTCTCATACTGAGGAGGATCCTGACATAGAGAGACACTAATTAAAATAAGATCATTTTTACACATAAATGTCTTGAACAACTACACTGGCAAAGTTTGAGTTCATCTACATCTCGTCCATCTCGTCCCAAAAGCTGCGTCACAACTTTCACTTTCTAAACATCCACTTCGATGTAATATATCAAACTTTTCATACCAAGCACCACCTGAGGAAATACTGAGCTCTCAAAGCACCACCATTATCACCAATGTCAAAATACAGTGGTGTAAATAAGATCATCTGCTCTCTCCTCATCCTCCTCTTCTCTAGTGAAATTAGATTAAGATGGAGCGAGAGATAAGGTGACTAATTATTGTTATTTGATTTATTATTATTATTAATTTGATATTTGTTTCATTTTCTATGCGCTCCAGTCAAAATTCCTCAGCTCCACTCTGTTACTCACATACTCATATACGGTAGAACAATATTTCTAGAGGAAGCTCACGTACCACTGGTGGTACACGTACCACAGTTTGAGAACCATGGTAATATATAAATATAGAACATTAAAAAAAAACAAACTTTTGTTGGCATATTATACCCCATAAACAATATTAAAGATATTAAAATATATTTCATTTTCCAAACTGTCAATTAACCTGAGAGTATGGGAAAGAAAAAAGAAAATTACAGCAGTAGTTAGTTACTGTAGTTTATTGGTAAATACAAGCTGTTGCAAATAAATGTCTTCAGGAAAAGCAGCACATTTGCAAAGAGTCAACAGATCCATCAATAACCTCAGGTTTTATCCTGTTTTGGTACACTGCATACAAACATCAGCTCTCATATGATCCCGGTTTATTGGAACATATTTACTTTATGTGCTCTGCTTCTCTTGTGCTTTAGTCATAGTGTTTGTTCTACTGTGTACTGAGTAATGTCACACTCACACTCAGGACTAACACTCTCACACTCTCCGGTGAAATCTAAAGTCTATGATCTTGTGTTTGAAATTCAAAAACAGCGAAAAACCCAGTACTTTCAAGGAAAGTCCATATCCAAGACTGAAAAGGTTAAAACTCGGTTTCCACTTCACAACAACAATATTTCAATCAAGGATTTATACCATGTATGACTTATCATATGGCTTTATAAATCACACATAAGATGTTTACCATTTACTTCTATCAGCTTTATTAGATATTTAATGAGTTAATAACATTTAACTGCTGTCACTAAAACTTTTAACAAAGTTTCATTTATCATATATCAAATGAACAGATTCATACCACAGTTTCTTTCAACACCTAGTGAAAGTGTAAAAGTTGCTTTTGTTGCTCATTTCCTCTTTTTATCAGGTTGTTTATAAGAATCAATTGTTTGCACTTATTGTGATTTTGTTTTTCTTGATTTATATTTACACTGGACTTAATCTTTGGTTTGATGTTTTAATTATTTTTGTTATTTTTACTTGTTTAGAATAATAAATCTACTCCATTTAGAAACAAAATGACACATTTTGTTGTGTTTTTATTGGTTTTATACAGTGCACAGTGGTAGAAGGTGATGAAGCACAAGGTAAATGCCCAACAGCTCTAGTACATGGCAATAGTAATGTAATGGACATAAGCTGTATTTTTCAAGCTATTTCCATTGAAAGTGGAAAATAACCCATTTGGTTTCCTGAATAAAACCTTTGTGGAGGCTCCGCCCCTTTGCTCAAATTCTATCAAATGTAGTGCATTTGTAGTCAAGGAGTTGCTGAAGGGGATCAATGGCATCTGTGTGCACTGAATCATTGTTAGCATGGTGTTATCCTCAGTTTAAAAAAAAGAAAAAAAATGTGTGAGGACAGAAATTTCACTTTCCTTGTTTGGTTTACTTTAATTTACACATTTTTGAAAGTGGAAATACATCCTCTGAGGCCCTTAGACACCAAGAACATGCAGAAAAAACTTAATATTGTGCAGCAAATATTTGTTTACTTTGGGTAGCCATTTTTTTTCTGAAAATATGGTCCGGTTTAATAACCTACTTAGTCCATTAACAACCAAATAATCTAATTATAAACCATTATTTTACTATTTATAAGATAAGCCTTATTTGATAGTGGTACCAACATTTCCTTTGATTACCTGAAGATATGGGATTGGCTCCGGGAACAGGTCACTGTCAGGAACGTTCACCTTGATATCACCTTTTACCAGGCTAAAGGTCTGTAGGAGACAATGTCCTGCAGGCGCAGGATCCACCACTGTTTTCTAACAGATAGAGAAGGACGGTAGAGTACAAAACATCACACTTAAAATACACTAGTGCAAACATTTCACTGAGATTAAAATACAAATGGAGAACATTAGCTGTTGTTACCAAACTGGACAATTGTCTGGACAATGGTGCCAGTCACACCACAGTAGGAAAAACACACGTGTAAATGAATCAAATGAATTGTGGCCGAGTTCTATTTAGCTTTCTTTTAGGTTTAGTTTCAGGGTGTGTGTTGCTTCACTGTACTGACTTACATGACCTGCACAGCACCGAGTGATAATGTGATCAGTAAAACCTGTGCTTTTCCTGCTAAAACAAGTATTTTATATGGCCAGAAGCTTAAAAAGGACATATTAAGGAAGCATGTTTCCTTAATATGGTGAAAGGAAACTCATAAATATGATAAATATTTGTCATAAGGTACTGAGCAAACTGCATCGTGTTACCTGTTCAAAATGTCTATCACATTCCCACCAGTATCACTTTTAACAAAAGCCAACAATAGCAGCGCTAAAGGAAATGTAAGTGAATCAGCAACGGTATTAAAATTAAAATTCATCCAACAGTGGACACAAATCACAAATGTCCAGGTCACCGAATTGCACCACTGGAAGTTTGGCTGAAACCTGTGTTTACTACAAGGTTTACGTGTTATTCATAATTGTCATCATGACAACACGTGTACTGCTTTCAGCTGTGACAGTATGACACACACGTGACCAAAATAACACATCAGACAGTCTGTGTACACGTATGTAAAGTCACCCTGTGTGTAAGGACACAGGGACTCACGTTTCAGTTTAGTAACATGCATCTCTTCGTCTCTGTGAGCACACGTATGATTCATGTTTGTTGCTCATACATACCACCACGTTCATCTCCACCACTGTGGCTGCTATAAAGGCAAAAGCTGCAAAAACCATCCCAGCAGCAATTTTCCTTAAAGGCCTGTCGACATTGAAAAACACAATTTATTTCACATTTTAGTTTTAGTTCATTTTCCTGAGCAGCAGATGATGAAACATTTATTTTACACTTTGTGTTTTGCCATAAACTGTGACAATCCCCCTAAAGTATTGTGCTCAAAATCCACCAATCGTCGCATTTACATTTGTAAATGTACAATAAGGGTGTGTACATGCGCACCGACATCCCTTTTAATCGTTATCAATAGAGAGCAGGATATAAACAGAGGTCATGCAGCTCATTTTCCCAGTTTAAAAGGCTGTTTGTAAAAGTTAAGACGGCCATAAAGACGAGAATATCCAAAACAACAGGTGTCAACTCACGTGAGGTTGATTCTACAGAGGCCAATGAGCGGATATATGATGAGGTCAAAGATGGGCACAAAAATAAGAATCAGCAGAGCGTTCAACATCTAAACACCAGAGAGGGGGAAAAAGATGAGTCTGTAAAACCTGACCTAAACTCATAAAAGCCCTGCGTGTTGGACTTACACAAGAACAAAGACACTAACAAGGATCCTAATGAACCTGTAAAGTGACGGCCAGATTGCTGCGATCAACAGCTGTAAAATTGTTTCCATGCAACATCAGCCATTTTTACTGTGTTAAGTGGGAGGTAACCATATGGCATACTGGCTTCTTTAGTCACCTACAGTGTATATACACACACACACTATATACATATATACATTCTCTGACACTATATGATGACATCATAAACTGGATTATAACCTGAGAACAGAAGCAGACGGTGCTGCACATACCTGCATTTGATCTGGTTTAATAACAAAGGCGTCTCCCTGTAATTAAAACAACAAGATTTTAACTTTATAGGACAGCCACTTCAACTTTGACTTCATAAATCCGTGAGAAATGATTAAACCCCATCTGTGCATGAGGCTGTAAACGATGAAAACCAGTGAAATAAAACAACACCCAAAGAAAGGGAAGAGGAATATCACCACCCACTCACTGATACCAAAGTACAGCAGTAAGCAATGTTGTCTGTGGCACAAAATTTGGACACCTGTGTTTTATGGAAACACTTACAAAAGCCATGTTCATTCTGGTGGCTTGAAGTGTCCAGCGGGAACCCTGCAACAAAAACAAGCACCGACTCTTAGTGAACTCTCACCCACAATCGTGTCAATGTTTAGCTCGCAGAGTTGCTCGTTCTGCGGGGGCCAATTCTGAACGTCCAACAATCAGTCCTTTAAAAACAAATATTGAATTCAGAAAAAAGAAATCGAGAAAAATTAAATGTGACTTTGGGATTTTCCCACAAAAATGATTTTTGATTCTTAACTTACTGCTATCCAGTGTTAGAACACAATATATTCTTCTCGGGGCTTGTACAATTACAGAATTTAAAAAACAATGCAAAGTTATAAGAATTTAATTCTGTAACTAAAGTGGGGCAGGTACAGTATTTCACCCTGGACCACAATCTTATGTACTTCACTATGTGTTGTGTGAATTATAGTCGTGTTAAAACACAAGTTTGTTGTTTTGACCCTTTTGTCTTCGTGTACCTGCTGATCAAACAGAGCCCAGAACATGGGCAGTGGGATGTAGAGCACCAGAACCCGCAGCAACATCTTAATCTCCTGGATGAGACGTTTCTGGTCACAGAAGCCCACAGACAGAATGGGTTAATGATTCACCAAAAATGATCCATTTTGCATGAAAGAGTTAATAATAGTAGTCCCTTAGTTACCGAGTACTTCTCCTCAGCCCAGTCCAGCCAGTGATTCCTCTTGGGGTCATTCTTTGAGCTCTTCCAGCGGTTTTTGACGGCAAACTGCGGAATTAAAAATGTAAATGTAAACAACCAAGGCAGAAACAGAGGCAAAATCAATATTTAAGATTTACACCTTTATCAAATCTGACACGAGCAGGGATAACTGAGAGATGACTCACTCCGATGCAACTGCAGACTTGTAACATGATGTTCCCCTGAGGAGGATTCCTCTTGTACAGCCCACTGCCACCGATGAAGACAACTGTCCACAAGACGTCAGAGTGTCGGAAATGTATGTTGGAAATCACTCAGTTGTTTTGAAAACAACTGATTTAAAGTCATAAATCTACAGCTTCACATGAGCTGAAGCCAAAAGAGCAGCAACTGACAGCAGTTTACCTTTAAAGGACCTTTTTTCATTTCTGACAGCAGCTTTTCAAAGACAGATTTAAGCGTAATTACGTGTTGTA
The DNA here is from genome assembly GCA_016785285.1 of Brachirus orientalis. NCBI lineage: Eukaryota > Metazoa > Chordata > Actinopteri > Pleuronectiformes > Soleidae > Brachirus > Brachirus orientalis. The sequence continues at coordinate 3,457,308 of JAFBJR010000310.1, forward strand.
AACACACTAGCAGTGAAACCCCCATATTTTCTGGCCCGACTGTCTTCTGTCAGTGGCCTCTCTGGTTTGTGTTCACAGTGAGCGGTCAGCCGAGCGTGACTCACACAAAGATCAGCAGAGACAGAGAAAACTGGCTGTCAGGACAAATGTGGAGAGGCCGTGATCAACAGGAAGCCCAGTCCACTCCGTGACGGACGACATATTACAAACGTGGACAAACACTCACCGAGAGCCACGACCATCAGAGCTGCAGGAACCCCAAAGGCCAGAGCGTAGCAGTCACCGCCGAAACACTGCACATCACCTACAGGGGCAGACGGTGACGGCTTACAGAACCACAGAGAATCTCGTCGGGTCAGAACATGTGTTGAATACAGTATTTGTACGTACACTACCGGGCAAATGTTTGGACACACCTGCTCATTTAATGGTTTTTCTTTATTTACATTGTAGATTCTCATCATGAAGGCATCAAAACTATGAATGAACACATAATATGGAATTATGTAGCAAACAAAACAAGTGTGAAATAACTCTAAATACGTTGTATATTTTAGATTCCTCAAAGTGATTTGTTGACGCGCTGCAAACCCTCGTTCTTCTCTCAATGAGCTTCATGATGTCGTCACCTGAAATGGTTTTCATTTGTGGAATTTCTTGCCTTCTTAATGGGGTTGGGACCATCAGTTGTGTTTTGGGTCACAGCTGACAGCCCATTTGACAACTGTTAGAATTCATATCATGGCAAGAACCAACCAGCTAAGTGGAGAGAAACGACAGTCCATCATTACTTTAAGACCTTCATGTCTTAAAGTAATGTAAGTAAGGTAATAAAGTAATAAAGTAAGTAAGTAAGGTAATCTTAAAGTCTGGAAAATTGCAAAAACAGTGTCACCTGTAGTCACCTGAAATGGTTTTCCACCTCATGAAGCACATCGAGAGAAGGCCAATAGTGTGCAAAGCAGTAATCAAAGCAAAGGGTGGCTATTTTGAAGATGTTGAAGAGTTATTTCACACTTTTTTCTTTACTACATAATTCCACATGTGTTCATTCATAGTTTTGATGCCTTCATGATGAGAATCTACAATGTAAACGGTCATGAAAATAAACCATGAAATGAGAAGGTGTGTCCAAACTTTTGACTGGTCGTGTACGTACACTATGTGAATGCTCACCTCTCAATAAGGGTGTGATTAGTGTAGACAGGACGCTTCCTGCATTTATTGACATGTAGAAAATGGAGAAGAATTTCCGCCTCTCAACAGTCTGGAGATGACAACAAACATTAGATTTTTGTGACTTTTATTCCTCTATTTCAACAATCAATTAAAGCTGCAACCATCTGTGTTTGGCCAAAAAAGGGCAGGATGACAGAAAGACACAAAGACTCTTTATTGTTTGTACTTTATAATATCTCTGCCTTGAGCTCGGATTTGAATCTCCGTAGAGTTGCTGTATTTTTTTTTTCTTCAAAAGATATGTAGGAATAATATGTATAATATTAGTGATTGTTTGGTGAAAAGCACTGTTTGCTGTAGGACACAGTCCTGATGAGACTGGATCAACAGCTAAAACCAAAAAAAATCATGAGTTGCACACATATTTGAGCAAAGTCATTTTGGTATGAGATGAACTGCAACAAATTATTCTCCCAAAAAAACAAAAAATCCATCAGAATCATTAAAATCAGAAGGGAACCATAAATTGACTCTGTACAAGTCAGATACACTGACAGGGAAGTGGTTGCATTAAAGACGATGTTTCACTTCATGACCCGTTTGTGACCCAGTAAAAGATTTACTCTCTGTTAAAACAAGTTTCCATAGACTTTCCCACAGCGATGTCCTCATTTTGTCCCTCAAAGACAACACAGACCACAGAGGCTACAGAACTTTCATATCTCCAACAATAGAGAGCAAGTGCAGTGTCTTACATGTTCCTCATCAAACTGGTCTCCTCCAAATGCTGCAACACACGGTTTGATTCCTCCAGTGCCGAAGGCTATGAGTATCAGACCCACCATGGACAAAGCACTGCAACACAAAACACACTGCTAATCGAATATAATAATAATAATAATAATAAATACAATATTTATTGATGCATTGACCTGTCGACTGAGCACTTATGAATGTTCCACTTTCAGAGAGGTGGATGGTGGGGATTTACCCCCTCTGGTCTATTTAATCCTGCCTCTGTTGAATTACTTTTGTCCCTGGTGGGACATAATCTGTCCCCCTCGCCCCAATAGTGAAACAAATAGAATAAAATGGACTTCTCCGCCACCACTTGCACTCAGAGGTGACACCTGTCTGGCTAAACTGCGGTCAAACCAGCTGTCACAGCTGTTATCCAATCAGCCGCTCCTAAATGTGAAGTGCGCCCATATTCTCTCCTTTACGGTAGACCTACTGAAACGGTCCAAACACAACGTACAGAAAATTATATATGAAAAAAATTATATATTATAATAATTAGGTCAAATAAAGCATTAGTAAAATTTATTATGTATATAGTGGAGCTATATTTTTATTTTGTCTGTCTTGCTCATTTGGTTGCATATAATTTATTAATACACATATTTCCTTACCTTATTTTTATTTTTATTCTACTTCTAATTTGTTATGGTTTTTGGCTGCTGTAGCCCATTATTAGTATTTAATGTTTTTACTGTCATTGGACTCAGTACCTCCTATATTCTATATATCCTACATATCTATATCCTATATTCTATTCTAAGTAATAGCACTCAAGTACTTTTCAATTCAATTCAATTCAATTCAATTCAATTCAATTCAATTCAATTCAATTCAATTCAATTTTATTTGTATAGCGCCAAATCACAACATACATTATCTCAAGGCACTGTACATAATAAGGCCAAAACCTTTACAATATTACAGAGAGAAAAGAAACCCAACAGTTCACACAATGAGCAAACACTAGGGGGCAGTGGAGAGAAAAAACTCCCTTTTAACAGGAAGAAATCTGTGACAGAACCAGACTCAAAGATGTGCGGTCATCTGCCTCGACCGGCTGGGGTGAGAGAAAGAAAAAGAGGGAGGTGAGGGAGAGACAGAAGAGACTGTGTACTTTTGTAAAAGTAATCTAAAGTTTCAAAACATCCCCCTCTCTGATTTTTTCACAAATCACACCCTGTGTATGAATATATATACACACACACACACACACACACACACACACACACACACACACATAT